>JADNYJ010000017.1:0-382070 GCA_015501075.1 Gymnopilus junonius
ACAAGAACAGAGCATGCAGGAATTGAAAAATGGTCTTTTCTGTGTAGATGCTCTGACCCATAGATTATGAAACTCAGGGAGCTGTGGTATTAGCAGTGGACACCTCCTGGAAAGCTGTAGGCTTTTACATCTATCAGGAAGATAAAGATGACCCAAAGAAGAGGTATTATGCATTTTGCCTCTATCCCACTCAATGAGCATGAAGCATGGTTCTCCCAGCCAAAGCACGAATTATTTGGATTAATGAGAGCACTAGATGCAAGTAAACACTGGTTAATAGGATGCAGAAAACTGATAGAGATGGATGCATCCTATATTATTGGATGTTGCAAAATCCTGACCTCATGCCAAACATGACTATAAACTGGTGGATTGAAAATATCAAAATGTTCCACTTCACCCTATGCCACTGTGCGGGGAGGACATTTGGACCAGATGGATTATCACGCCAACCAGTTTATCCTGGGGATGACAAATATGAAGATTGCGAGGAAAGTGATGAAGCAACTGGGGGAGCCCCAGAGCTAATCCTGGCAGATCCAGATATTCCTTGGAAGCCAATACCCCTCAGTAAATTTGTTAACATCATTGACATGAGAGGTGGGTACTATAAAAGCATGAAAGTCACGTCCTTGGAAGATTTCTGAGAAGAATTGGAAATAGTGCAGACAGACACCAATGCCAAGGTACGCTGTGCACATAATGTCCTGTCAACAAAAGATGTCCCTCCAGAGACTGTCAGGACCATCAGTGTATTATTAAATCCAGTAGTCGGTGCCTTAACTGGGGAAAGTAAGGAGTTGCCCTACCCAGAAGATCACCATGGAAAATATGGAAAGCACTACAATAATTGGTTGCTCATCCTACCAGTCTGGTTAGCAGACACCACCAGGCACCCTGAGGTGTTTAAAGATACCCATGAATACAAGAAATTCCGATGATGGGGCAGTCATTTCTTCTTAAGTAAGAAAGGCAAATTATACTGGCAAGGTGAGGGTTCTACACATAAGCTAGTAGTGGCCCAAGAACACCAGATGTATATGTTAAAATCTGCTCATGATAGTTTAGGCCATCGTGGAATTTTTGCTACAAAAGAAATGCTAAGTCAGCATTTCTGGTGGCCAGAATTACCAAGGGATGTGGCTTGGTATGTTCAGAGCTGCCAATTGTGCCAGGAAAGACAGAAATTACTAGTCCAAATCCCACCTATCGAGACACATACACCTCAATCTTTCAGGTTATTCATGCATACAATTCACATGCCAGTGTCAAATGGTGTAAATATATAGTCATGGTGATGCACTTATCCAGTGGCGAAGCCAAAGCCTTGGCAGAACAGCTTCCACAATAGGACATGATTGTTTGAAGAGATAATCTGTTGATGGGTTGTCTAGTGGAAATTGTCACAGATAATGGAGCTGTCTTTATAGCAGCAGTCAATTGGTTATGAGAAAAATATGGATTGAGGGGGATTACCATCTCAGCATATAATTCATGTGCTAATGGATCTATTGAATGACCACATTGGGACCTAAAACAATCACTATATAAGGCTTGTGATGGGGATGCCTCCAAATGGTATTGGTTCCTTCATTTAGTTCTTTGGGCAGACCGAATTATGGTGAGAAAGCGCTATGGCTGTTCACCATTCTTCATGGTCACAGCTGCCCATCCAACCATTCCCCTTGATGTAGAAGAAGCAACTTGGTTGGTAAATCTGCCAGATCGCATTCTCACTAGAGAAGAACTGATTGGATTCTGCACTAAAGCATGGTCTAAGCATGCTCAATACATTGATGACATGTGAACATGAGTCAGCAAAGATAAGTTAGCTTGCCTATTGAAATATGAGCAAGACCATAAAGCAGTCATTAAAGACTATGATTTCAAGCCAGGTAGTCTGGTATTAATCTGAAATAGCTCAGTAGAATCAAGTCTTGACCGCAAAATGAAAGCTCACTATTTAGGACCCATGATTGTCATTAGACAAACAAAGGGGGGTTCATATGTAGTCACCGAAATGGATGGGTCACTGCTACAAAATAAAATTGCAGCATTTCGAGTAGTACCCTATTTTGCATGCAAAAAGATAGATCTACCTGATAACATTCTGGAACTTTTGGGAATAACTTCAGAAGGACTATGAAAGGTCTTGAGCTCCGAGGAACCACCAGATACAGAGGCGGCCTTAGGAAAAGATCTCTGGTTTGACAAAGTACCCATTCGGCCTCAGTTGGAGGATGATTCTGATTTAGAGCTGGACTAAGCAATTAGCGCACCAATAATAAAGCTCGATTCAAGGAAAAGTAGGGCAGGGGCATAGTATGGAATAATGCTACACTACACTATGATGAACCACAAGTAATGAAGTCCCTATCTACTGAAAAACCTCATCGATGCTCAGGCATTTTGAAAGGTTTAAGAGCACTCTACATGATGGAAGTGGAAAGCAGCTCTGTCATAACCAATAAAGATATCTAGTCAGTACAAGTAATGACTGGACTTTAATAAAATAGCCATAAAAATGTACCAAAGTCATGCCTGGCTTCCCAATTGTGGAGAGCAGGGTGGCAGCCTTGTGAGCATGGTAATGGTACAGCATGTTCAAGTTTGATCCTCAATCTTGTCAATGAGATGACAGTGCTCACACAAAAGACCATGAGTCAACCAGAGAATTGATTCCTTGGCTGGGTCAAGATGCTGAGCATGGGCATGAGCTGTGCTAGCCTCAGAATCTTGGCAGGAGATAAGCTCATGAGTTATCAGTATCCCAGTACAGGATGTGCAGGGCACACCTTTGGCTTTACATTTACCGTCGAGCTCAAGTACCTTTAGATATTGGGGAGAATTAACATCCATGTGCTCTACCTCGCATAGGGTAAAAAGCATACCTCAACTCGGGATGGCTGTCATATAGTAATACCCAATGTCAGACAATGGATTTAGCATGCAAAAAGGTGGAAGCCATACTGGTACTGGATGAATGTCTGGGCTTCTCCAGTTTCTCCTTTTTGGCTTATCCTTGTCTTTGCCTTTGTCTCTGAGTGACTCATCCTTGTTGGAAGCCAGTACAATGGTGCTGCTGTGCGGACCTGTGGGAGGCAACTTGACAACTGCAGCGCTGGGGGCAACAGAATCCAAAGAAGCACTCACCTGATACATGGGAATCAGTGAATTTACCATGCTATAGCCATAAGAATAATAGTCAGCTCACAGTGCTGGGCCCACTGACCATGCTGTCAGACGAGGAGAGAGACAACTCCTTAGTAGCTACAACCATGCCATCATCATCAGACTCTATGGTGGGAGCTCACCTTTTGTGGCTAACCTCAGGCTCATCACTGTCAGAGATAGTCTCCTTAGATTTATAAGAATGAGGTTTCTATGAAGTCAATTAAATTGGCATGGAAAAATATGATACAATAACTTACCACTTTATGCTTGACTGGGGGAGCTTTCTCTTTAAGAGGGGTGGCTGTCCTGGTAGTGGGAGCCTTCTTGTGGTCTTCAACCCATTTGATAAGGGTAGACAGGTCCTTATATGCTGGAGGAAATTGCAGGGTCTGAGTAGGCACTTGCTCATGCAATTTGTGAAATAAGGACTGCATGAGATGCAAAACCCATACAGCCCCTTCTTCCTGACAAAGCTGAGGAAACTCATGCTTCCAGGGAAGCTAGTGGGCTCAATTTAGCGTGCTATCCAATGCAACATTAAATAGCACATACTACAATCCCTAGGATGGCATCTAACTTCATCAGGACCCAAGCTGGCATGCAAAAATCTGGCACCATGGCTATGGCACTCTCTATTTTGTGGAGGCCTGTAACAGTGTCAGAATAGCACTCTACATTGGCCATGGAGGGCAACGATGTAAGAGACGTAGACATGTGAATAGAATGCAATTGACGGAGGAGGGATATGGCTGGAGTCCTCAGGCAGAGCAGTCAAAAATGCCAACAGGTGTGAAGGCGGGGTCCCAGAGGAAAGGGTCCCTACCTTTTATTCTCTGGCATGCTCCATCCACAGCTGGAAATTTTCACCATGGAAAAACTTGCATGACCCAAGCAGATTTGACTAAATTGATCACCTTTGCAATTTTGTGCACTATTTTTGTTCCTGACCACTCTGCCTCTCTATTACATGAAATTGACTGGGGACAGTCAACATTTCAAGTGTGGGGGAAGGGGACTTGAACAAAAAGAAGAAGCCCAGAAAATAACCAGTTAGATGCAAAACTCGGATAAGATGAAACTAAGCCCATAAAAAATAAAAAGACTTAGAAACACCTATTAAATAGATCGAGGTCTAATAATATACATGCTATTCTTAGTGCAGTAACCTGGCTTAGGTACTTAAAAACAATGGGGCACAAGAATCAATAAAATGACACAAGATAATGTGCCTGAGCTGTTGAAGCTCAGGCAAAGTCAATTAAAATAACAAACACAGCCACTACTACATACATAGAGTAGGGCTACAAAATATCAAGTATGGGACAAGAGATGATGATGAGATATTAAAAAGCAAATATCTCTTGTCCCGGAATAAAACAGCGCGATAAAAATATAGACTGAAAAACAATAAAGCAACAAGTCAATAACAGGACTCAGTAAGATAATAAAATACACATACCAATGAAATAAGGGCCATGGCCTTTAGCACAGAAAGGATGCTCAGTCCTCATCAGTTTCCATTTCTTCATCCTGAGCATCAGGATCTTGATGAGTGAGTTGGTGTTGACTCCAGACTTGATAAACCACTGGATGGGGTCATCCTCATCAGAAGAACCATCCTCACTGCTGGTAGACTCGGTCTCTTCACTCCCAGAGCCCTGGTTTCTTCAGCCTCATCATCGATCAGTGAAGAAGTGTTGGCAGGCAGATCCATCAGTAAGGACTCGAGATGAAAGAGGAAAGGTGGGCGAAGTCAAGCCCAGCTGTCAAATTGCTGTGTAAATTTGGGCTCGAGCTGAAAAATCAGCTGGTCCAGTAAGTGGAGTCAGGGGCAACTGTAGTGTGCTAAAACATTCCTTCACCAAAGCAAGGCACTCTTCTGAGGAGAGAATAGCGTGACGGCTGACCCCTCGAAATCTTCCTCCATGATGTCCTTGACCAGGGCAAGGGCCTGGTCAGCAATAGACTGCATGTGATTACCTACTTCCTCAGCCTGGAGAGCCAGTAGGAAGTGGTTATGGGACAAGAACTGGACCTGGTCCAGCATTCCTTGAAGGGCTAGGAAAGAAGGTCATTAAGTAAAAAGATAAAATAAATTAGAACAAGAAGTCCACACACCTGATAAGGAGTGCCGGCCCACTGAATACTGATCTCCCTGAGATTAGTGCACTCCTCAGGAAGAGAAATAAAGGAGCAATGGCTCCGCGATGATGATCACAAGGCCCACAGGGCTTGTCAAAAGACTCGAAAGAGCACTCATGCACAGTCATGGCAAACCGGCACTGAATGCAAATGGTACCTACCTAATAAAATAAAAGAAGTCAGGTCAATGATTGCATGAAAGGAAGGGACGTATGGGCCCAGCAACTTCAGGCACCATATAGAGGCCTGCTTGGTGGTGATCCATGGTACTACTTCCTGGCTATGAATTTCGGGAGGAAGACAGTGGTGGATGGACTCCATAGCCTCTAAAAGTAAGGCTGGAGTCTTGGCCTTGGTGTTATTATGAACCACCTTGGCCTTTTTCGCCTTTGAACCCTCTCCCAAGGTAGCAATCATTGCATTTGGCCGTGCACACTGAAAAAAGGAGATGGGTCCAGGAAGAAGTTGATGCTATTGTAAGCAAGTTAGCATTATTGAGCACTAAATAATAAATGGACAAAAACCATGAACTGGTAAGCTCAAGAAACAAATACAACTATATGATGAAAGGGGATGAATGATAAAGTAAAGACTTACCATCTAAGTCAGCAAGTGGAGGTGCAGGTGTTGACAGGAGGGCTGAGCAGACCTTCGAGTTCGAGGTGCCACTGGAGGCATGGAGGTGCTTCCGTGGCTAAAAATAAAAATAGCTGCATTAGTGCGAAGAACCCCTGGGGCCAAATAAGGACTACTTACCAAGGTGGTTGGCCTCTTCCCTGGCCAGCTCTGCAGCACAAAGGGCCCATGCCTTGGCCAAAATCTCATCAGTCAAAGGGATGCTGTTGGGGTCCGCTGGAGGAAATTCAGAGGACATATCCAGGGGTAACTATTAAAGTTAACAAAATAAGATAAAATTTTAAAAACCCAAAATCAGCGAGCTAAAAGAAAAATGTACCACTCCAAAGTTGGTAATCCAATCTGGATCGCCCAGCCGATTGCATGCAAAAGTGTTCAACCTCTGATATATAAGGTGGTGATATTGCCGGAATGCCTTGATGTCATCAGGAACCAGTAAAGGGGGAATTAAGACAAGTACAGTGTGAGCATAAACCTAGGAATGATATCAGTTAGCATGCAATTCAAAATAATTAAACAATAACCCTTACCATTAGAGCATGTTGCTCCACCAAAACATCATAGGCCTGGCTGAAGACAGGTCTGCGATGGCCTCTGGGTTTTCCATGATGAGACGTAGCCATTCCAAGGCTGGACACAGGAATTCATAGCAGTCAAGGTGATTTGCAAAGTTGGAAAAAGACTCCGCAGGAGCCTGCGAGGAAACAGAGGAAGAGCGAGAAGCCATGGGAGCAGGAAAATAAAATAGTGCAGAGAACAGAGGAAGCAAAATGTGGACAGAAAATGTCATGGAGTAGGAGTGGGATGAGAAAGCCAAGCAAATTTAGTGTGACTTATATATGTCATCTGAGATAAACATAGCTTGAGGCTAAACACACGTTCAAATCATAGGACAGAGCCAGGTGTGTAGTGAAGAAGCAAATAGCAAGTAGATGGGCTGGAAGGAAATTAAACTTCTCCATGGAGATTATCAGGATCTGCACCCATACTGGGTGAACACCAAAACACATGTGCCAATGATGAAGGAACCAGTTGACCAAGGATGGTCAACATTTCAAGTGTGGGGGAGATGATAGGGTACCTACCCAGTTACCCATGAATTTCGCAATTTTACTATATTTATGCACTAAATATATCATTAATGATCCCAGATAACACACCTAATACAAGGGTATTAAGAGTAGGCAGTATGACCTCGTACTGGCCAACTAAAGACAGAGTGTCTATTATGAAACTACTATCAATAGTGCACGGTAGTAACTGAGTAATGACCTAGGACTAGGTCTATTCAGTAAGCTCAGAGGCACCTATAATGAAGGTTACCAAAGATCTAAATGGGACCTAGTAATACACTCGAGTCATTAACTATCAAGAGGGGCATTGCCGATACATGATGATACCCAAGACCTGATAATAGTGCAAACCTCTAAATATGGAGGTAGCCCAGAATATCTAAATAACTCACATAAGGAAATATGGTGATTAGTGCGGAAACTGTAGGTGCATTCCCAGGAGCAACCCATCCAATAATAGATATGGCTTAAGTGGGAGATAGTCCACCCACCGGCCTGGCACCACAATGGCGCAATAGCTCGAGGCCTAGCATCTAGACTAAATAGTGCATCATTATCCTGAGGATAAGACCACCAGCCAAATTAATTGGACCTAACTGAGTGGACAGTTTCCCCATCACTCAAAAGTACATTAGTAAAATAGTGTGCCGATTTAGGCATGGACCTGCTGAGTAGGGATAGAGTACACCCAGCAGTTTTATGGCTAATAATAGAGACTCTCTCATAGGTATAAAAGCTGTAGAAAACCAGTAGAATAGGCAGGCAATCCACCCCGTAGAGCACAGATAATAGTGCAGACATGTCCAGGAGGAGTACCTCAGTGATTAAACCAGATAATTGATCATTCCATTTTGTTTCATTGAAATCAATTGAAGTTGTGGCCTATTTCATTTCATTTCATTGAAAGCCATTTGCATTGAGAACCCTCATTTTGTTTCATTTCATAAAAGGGTCAGAACTTGCTAAGATACTCTACCGTGTTTAGTGCAGACAGTTAAATCAAAGCACCCAGTTTAAAAGCCAACCAAAAGACTACCAAGTCACTAAGATCTTAAAATCTATCCAAGCCTCCAAACAACTTTACCTAGAGCTTGTCTCAATAGAGGTGTTTGCGAAGACAAGAGTTGAGTTTGAAGTAGAGTGTTTGTTGTTGTTGTAGGATGATAACTAGCATGCTAAACTAAGAGCTCTACTCTTACGTTCACCCTTAAGCAAGAACTAGCATTTCACTGGATGTCCCCTTCCTGGAGGAGGTGAGTGGTCAAGGTCTTCAGCCTTGTAAAGGATCACACTAGATGTACATGACTGAGAAGCTGGCCTCCGGACAGAGGGGTGGATTTATATACCCTCCTCCACATCAATGCAGTCTTCTACTTCCAAGCTGGCTCCTCCTCTGGATGACTCTGATGAGGATGGAGTGGTCAACACCAGGAGCCATACCAGCAACTCTCCCCCCCTAGATGTAGAGGTGATCTGAGGACATCAACACACATGTTCTCCACATTATCCTCCTCAGCAGCTCCCAGCAATTCCCTCCCTGCATCCTCACCCACCCTCTCTTCATCATCATTCACCTCCTTCTGGTCACAACCAGATTCGCTCTCCTTCAGAGAAGTTGGACTTGTATGAAACATCAGGTGCACAACACATCCCCACCTATCATCATTGCTCTCATTCCCTGAGTCCAAGGACACAGCCTTGTCCCTCTGCCCCTTCTCATCAGCCATATAATCATTGGTCTCCTCAACACCCTTCACTGCTGCCTCCTCAATGCCCATCCCCTTTGCCTTCTTCATGGGAAGGGGCTCCTATGCACTATCCTTCTCGTTCCCCTGACCAGTCCACCACCACCTTCTTGTCTGATCATCAGCCAAGTCCTCCCATTGTACTTCCAGGCCTGCCCCAATTTCTTCAATAATGCATTCCTCAGTGGCCCCCCAGTTATCCAATCCTGCCCTCTTTGATTGCTCCCTGCTTCATCGCTGGTGTCTCTAGACACCCGTTTAATGTCACATCCACCCAAACATAGCTCAGAGGCCAAAGGCAAGGGTGCCGGCATGCTAGTGATGACTCTGCCTCCATGCCTCACAGCCTGCATTGGGCTGATCACGGGCCCCAGGAGGATGACTGCATGGATACATCAGAGGACTCATAATGCATGTCACTCATTGCCTACTAGAAGACCATGCCACCTTGGATGCCATGTTTCCCACTATGGCAGTGCCAATCTTCCCCATCCTCACATCTATTGCTGCTCAGAGCACCACACATTTTTTGTGCATCTGGAGTTTTGCCACTTTTTTTGTTTGGGATGATGTCATGGTCTGGATCCAGAACATTTTGAACATCATTCCCGTCAACCTCATCCACATCATCTGCACAAATGAGGATGGGTTCCAAGTCTTCTGGTTTCGATTTGCAACTGTTCAAGATGCAGCAGCTTTCCAGGGTGTCATTGCAGGCAGCCACACTGATGATGCATGGTCTATTGGTTGTGACTTTATCGATGGCAAGCAGTATAGCAGTGTCTGTGGCAGGTCACATGATGCTTGGTCCCCCATATCTGGCTTGGAACTAGAACAGTCTTTCAAGACCCCATTTTTGTCAACCCCGAGGAGGGATGCTCTACCTCAGCCCCCCAGTTTGGCTGCCAGATTGTCTTCCACTCCTGCTAATCCATCACAGGTGGGTCCTTCCAATTTGCAAGCCAGGCTGTCCTCTGCTCCCTCGGTGCCCTCACAAGCTGGTCCTTCTAATTTCCAAAGCAGCTTGAACATGACATCCAAGCAGAGGAAGATATATCGGGGCAACTATAAATGACTAAAAACAGATGCCAATTAGGATCTTGCAGATGGGGGGGCACTGTGATGATGTAGTATATATCATCTGCAAGACCTAATCTCTTTTCTTCATTATCTTATCTTGCTGTGATGCCATAGTCACATTGTTTATATTTGTTTACTTCACTTGTATTACAACAGTAAACTATAGCTTTGTAGACTATCTATCTTTACAATTTACTTGACTTCTCTCTGCCACCTTCACATCTGAATGAAGTGAGAGCCTGCCTCTACCCTCCTTGGCTGAGCATCCATCTGCTGCTCCCCTACTGAGGGTGACACAGTCTCTCTCCTAGAGTCACAAGGTCCTGGGAAGGAACTCACGTCGACATCTCTGTCACCACACTCTCCAGCCCTCTCTTTGGCACTCCGAAGTCCTCCGTTCACCCAGTGTCACAGAGGGGTAATGCACTGAATAGGGAAGAGCAGTCACACTGACAAGCTTGTTTGTGCAGTGGTGTTGAAACTCTGATGGCCACATGTGCCAAGTTTTTCATTTAGGATCAAATGAGCCTCACAATCAGAGTTGAGCTTAGTGTTTGAAAGTCCAGTCCAGTCTGGTCTTTTGGCCCTTAGGGTGATGGACTGAGACCAAGACCAGTCCACCAATGTTCCAGGACCTCAAAAGACCAGACTGGACCACTTAAGACTGGTTTAAATCAGTCTTTCATGGTCCTGGACTGGTCTTGGTCTTAACTGGTTTGAACTGGTTTAAGACCAGTTTTTTGGTTACAAAGGCTCTAAAAACAACATTTCTAAGATGGTAATAAATTTTAGATTGATTGTAGCTTTAAAATAAGCCCAAGAACATCTTAAACGGACTATATTTGACTGATCTACATAATTTACAATGTCATTATATCAACTTTAGATAAAATTTATCATATCTCAGTCAGTTTTTGGTTGATTTACTTGGTTTTTGATGCATTTTGAAGGTATAATTAAGGGTTATCAAAGACTGGTCCAAACCAGTTTAAACTGGTTCATGTGGACTGGTCTTTTTGCAGTCTTTGATTTTCAAAATCAAAGACCAGGATGCTGGTCCAGTCTTTTCTGGTCTTGGTCCGGTCCAGTCTTGGTCTTTTGCTGGTCTTAAGACCAGACTTCCAAACACTAGTTGAGCTCTTATTTCAGAATTGACCATACTTATGCCAGGGCTGCCAGTATTCAAATCGAATTCCAAATGAGACCCAAATGAACATCAAATGAAAGCCAAATGACCTACTCTGAACAACCCTAATGCCAGACCTCATTTTTCTGGTTTTGCTGATGATATGCTGGTGTTATTATTGACATCTTTCTTTTTTGTCTATGAAATTCATGGATTTTAGGGTGATTTGTGACCCCTTTACCTCTCTATATACATTAAGTCACATTACTGGAGAATTTGGGGTGTTGTCAGCAGGCAGTTAGCAGGAAAAAATGACTAGCTGTTTGTAAATTTGAAGAAAAAAAATTTTTTTTGCCTTGATGTGTTCTTTTCTGTGTATTGACTTTCTGCATCTGAATTTATGTATCCATCATGTTCTCAAGTTGAGAAGATGTGTTTATCTTTGCATCATTATGCATGTTTCTGAGTGCATCATCATTGACTTGCTTGTCAAGTTGTTTATCACCTAAATTGATTATTTACTCCAGAAGAAACATAGAAAACAGCCCTGGCTGTTATTTGCCTTGTTGTTTCCTCTGCTTGCTAATCTCAGTGTAATCATATTTGAAGGTCTCAAGTCTATGCCTGTTTAACTTAGACAAGTTGGATGAGTTTGCAGTACCCTGGTATGCATTCTATGTGTTTTTCTCTGTCATTTTTACATTTTATTTAAGCAGGACCAGAGAACTGTGAGCACCATCATCTTTGACTCAATGAAAAGTGCAGGTGTATCTCCCAAAAAGAAGCTGAGAGCACTAAAGGTTGAGATTCTTGACACCAGCCCTGTGGACTTGCTTTGGGTGATAAGCAACCCAGGCTTCATATTTATTCAACTTTTGTTCACTGACCCTTTTATTAAGCTTCTGTTTTCTTTGGATGCAATACTGCATAGGATGAAGAACATGCTAGGTTCCAGTATCCCTCATTCTACAACTCTACTGTTGACTCCTTTGAATGCTGATAGTGAAGCTAAGAACAACATGAAGAAAATGCAGTCCCACAGCATTGCAATATGATATTGTCCTCCTAGAGGCAACTGTAGGAGGCTCATGCAAGCTGCACTTGATTGGTTCTAACTGCAATATCTGGCCCATGGATTTTTTTGGAATCAACTTTTATTTTATTTTTTCTAACATTGAGCAACAGACATCCTAGGGGCTCAGCTTCTAGCTTGTGTCTCACTCAGTGTACAACTCCTTTTCTGCTTATTTTGTAAATAGCCACAATCCCTGATCAAAATTGAATGTTTTGTGTCAGCAAAAGTGCAAAGCAAAATACCAACATTTTACCAAATTTTAAATTTATATGTTTTCACAATTGTTTGCCAGTCACTAAAATGTTAGCAAAACCTCAAATCTTGCTGAATTTTTGGCAGTAGCAAATCATGTAAATTTGCTGCTTGGAAAATGTACTGTGCTAAAACATTCAATTCATCAGCCATGCATCACAGGCCTCCATAAAATGATGAAATTTGGTGGTAATCATGCCAAAATCCTCAAAAAATCACCCAGAATGGGCTTCCAGAGTCCAAATTCACCTACAAATACATCAAAAACATCCAAATTGGTAATTTGACAAAATGAAAAAGTGGTTTGGTTGGTCACAGGTCGGAGGGGGTGATGAATTGATTGTTTTAGTACAGTATGGAAAAACTGGGCAATCCAATCTATTTTGCATGGTCGAAAATAGCAGAAAAATGTATGATTTTGAACAAGGTATGAATACAATCTAAATTTATCATCATGCAGCAAATTTGCCTTAGACGGAGTATCAAATATAAATTAAATTCTACTAATTGCAAAATTGATATCCAAATTCAAACAGCTTGCTACAAGCTTGCTATAAAATTTGACCTCCCCTCAAAATAGTTGGGGTACAGCAGTGGGGGGTCCTTATCTAACCTAAACAGATCACGTTGCATTGGCATCACGTGTTACACTTATATTCAAAATTTCAAATTGCCATGACCCTTTATCGTCTATCCGTTCGCGATCCACCAAGACTATGCATCCGTCTCATATCGGCTTCGAACCGACCTTTTCTTGGACAAATCAAAGTGCCTGAATATACACAAAGTGCCTGTTGAAGAAATCTTCGGTCCTGGTCGGATGACCGGCCTCAACGAACCGCTTCTTGGCCCCGGAGCTCGCCATTTGATCATAAATTACGCACTACCGCTCTGCTTGTGCTCGATGCTTTTGCTACTTTATTGGTTCTCACCTACGTCGTTGTCCTGTGAAGCCTGCATGTGGTCTAAATATTAGGTTCAAAAACCAAGGAGGTATATCTCTGAGGTAGCCAGAGGGCAGGACAATTTGCGAGACGAGATCTAAAACAAGCTGGCAGTATGTTCTTCAACACGCCTCTCTTTACACGTTCCTGGGGCTGGAAAGGCACTGAACTGATATACCTTCGGTTAAATTTGACGCCATTGGACGCTTGCGCCATCTTTACATTTGACAGCATCATACACAACTTTGCTAATGCAAGCGTAAGGAACAAAACCTGTTATCAGTTGATGCTTTGCAAGAAAAACAGAGGATGGTGTGCTTCGAGAGACTAGGCACAGGCCCGGGGAAATTAGGTTTAAAGTCGATGATATCCACAGCTGTGAAGAACCACTGACAGCCGTTCTCGCCCTCTTTGACCGTCATGTCTGTCGTTCCACCGAAACGTGAAAAGTCACCATCTGTCCTTGATGACGATTCGGTCGACAAGAAATCTGCAGCTATCGAAACTCGGTCCGTCGATGATGACTTGGTAGATGTCGAACCCGAACGTTTCAAGCTGTACGACTACCTCTTCCGTCACCATTTGTACAAGCCCAGAAGTCTAGACTCTATCGCCACTCGACGCTCTGTTTTCGATGACCCACAACTTGCTGCTCACTACTGGCCGAAACCCGAATATGAGAATATTCATCGCTTCGATCCTAAGCTTCGTTGGACTGTGCGAGAGGAGCGCGTATGCCTTGCTTTAAGTTTTGATTGTCTCCGCCTCCTCACTCACTTTTTCTTTTAGAATTTGGTGCGCAAGATTGACTGGAAGGTGATGCTATGGGCGGCCATCAGCTTCTCAGCTCTCAATCTGGACCGGAACAATCTCAGTCAGGCCAACACCGATAACTTTCTCCCTGACCTGAAAATGACCACCAACGGTGAGAACTTGAATGTGTTTATGCCTCTTTCAGATAAATATCTTACCGGACATGCAGATTATAATCTTGGGAATACTGTCTTCCGTTTAGCCTTCCTCTGCGCCGAACTGCCTTCTCAACTCGTGTCGAAGCGTGTCAGTGTTCTTATTGCTAATTAATTGAGCTCGAATGACGATGTTAATTTTTCAGCTTGGTCCTGATCGATGGATTCCTATGCAAATGTGTGCATGGTCAATCGTGACCATATCCCAATTCTGGTTAACAGGACGGACAACTTTCTTAGTGACCCGCGCTCTTCTGGGGTGAGTTCACGAGATACTTCCATGCTCTCCGCTAACTGATTATGCAGTTTTATCCAAGGCGGTTTTATTCCTGACTTAATTTTATACCTATCTTGTCTGTATTTCTTTTTGCCCCTTCCACCTTTTACTCTGCTGCTAAGCTAATTATTTGCAGATTTCTACACCAAATACGAATTGCCATTCAGACTGGCGCTCTTTTGGGTATCCTCTAATGTCTGCAGCATCTGCGCAAGCTTTATAGCAGTCGGAGTCCTTCGTTTGCGTGGGGTGCGAGGCAGAGCAGGGTGGCGGTGAGTGGTGAATAGAGACACGCAGAAAATCCCATTGATGTTGTTTTAATATTCACAGCTGGCTTTTCCTCATAGAGTGAGTTTGTTCAATTTCCTCATTCATCCATGTATTGAGCACTCTTTTAGAGGGCTCATCACCATAACTATCGGCATTATGACGTTCTTTAGAATGCCACCTTCTCCGACGCAGTCCAAAACCTGGTTCCGAAAGAAAGGATGGTTTACTGAACGAGAGGAATATATTGCTACTTCGCGTGTTCTCCGAGATGACCCTACAAAAGTTCGTCGAGATTATATGGCTAGTTGAGCATAGGCTGACCGTATCTTCTTGTCGTAGGGCGATATGCACAATCGCGAAGCTTTGTCTCTTCAACGTCTATGGCAAGCTGTCTGCGACTACGATATGTGGCCGCTATACATCATGTACGTGCTTTTCATCGGCCTGCATTGTAGTCATGTTTTGAAGAAAATTTTTCATTGCTTAGTGGTCTCATGTTTGGGATCCCGAACAGTCCGCCCAGCTCATATCTGACCTTATCTCTTCGACATCTCGGGCAAGTAGTTAGAATCCGATTATTTTACCTCGCTGAACCAGAAATGCTTTTGCCAGCTTTAGCACCCTCAATACGAACTTACTAACCATACCCTCGTCAGTGGGCAACATGGTTGCGATGGCGGGCATCACGATGATTTCCGAAAATTACCATGAACGATCTTTTATTTCTATGGCCGAAGACCTGTGGACCTTGCCATTTCTCATTGCCTTACGAACGCTGCCATCTAACGCCAATCCTTGGAAATTCTATGTGCGTAGTATGTTCTGATATTCTCATTCTAGACCTATCTTGACCATTACCTTTTCCAGTCTTTATCAACTTTGCTTTTAATGTATCCCTACACGCATCCAATCCAAGTTGGGTGGTGTTCCCGAAATGCTGGAGCTGTCGCAAGTCGCACTGTTAGTGCTTCTGTATACAACATGTGAGTACGAAGTCTTCTAGCCAGTAAAAAGCGTCGCTGAGGGATTTTCTTGCCGTCAGGTTTGTCCAGGCGTCTTCTATCATCTCCTCAAATATTTATCGTGCAGATGATGCACCGCAGTGTAAGTGTTGCCGCGAAACTTTGTCAGACTTGACGACGAACTCTCTTTTGTAGATCATCGCGGAAACTCCATCCTGATCGGGATTTGTGCTTTCAACCTTATTTTCCTGTATCCCGGAACCAAAGCCTATTATATCTGGCGCAATAGACAGAGAGACAAGATATGGGATGCGATGACAAGCGAGGTAATTTCTTTTCGGCGTTGACTGTTGTTCAGAACACTGACGCCACGTATTAACAGGAAAAAAGTCATTACCTGGCTACCACTACAGATATAGGGAATAGGCGTCTCGACTTCAGATTTGCGCACTAGTATCCCAATGTGAATGCAATGTGCCATTGACCCTGGTCGCGATGACTGCTGAGTTTATGGTTTTTTGCCTGCTCAACGGTCTGTGCCGAGAATGTTTTAGCTTGTATTCTTCTATATGTATCTTTCTTCTAACACACTGTACTTTCAATCTACATAATCACCTTGTTAAGCCGTGTGCCACGATCCATCCAGCAGCAGTTCTAGACTTGGTTACATGACGTAATCTTAACTGTGTCTTGGCTGCGGCCAAGGCTCGCACTTCACTGCCAGAGGACAAGAAAGCCTGGCCAGCATCTTGGCAAATGGCAATCTATTTATCATCCCTTATCGCAAGAAACTGCCACACCAACAGATGCGGCTTTGATTGAGAAATAGACTGAGATCAGTGGGGCAAGCATGTTGCAGGTTTGTTGCAGATAAACGAAGAATACAAGAAAACAATCTAATCTGCCATCGACAAAACACAGCCATTTGTCGTTGGTCAGATGGGCCATGGATGTTGGTCAATGCACGGTTGTTGCCCGCCAGCGGACTTTCAATGGCTAGCGTAGCGAGGTTGATCAGTTCAAATTCTGTTCAGTCAAGTCGCGTCCCCATTCTTCTTCCTTTCTCCCACAACATGGCCGAAAAAACTACTGGTTATCGCCTCGAATACGCGGCATCCGCCAGGGCTAAATGCAAAGGTAAGTTTGTTTTTCTCTTCGCGCCTTGTGTACAACAGGTGTTGACCGTGTTCGTTGATCCTTTCGTCGTGGCACTTCCTTGGAATGTCTTTCAGGCCCCAAACCCTGCAGTGGTGAGTTTCCTGAAACAGCGCACTCGTCTACAAATTTCTAACCCAACATTTTACAGGTACTCCCATTGGCAAAGGTGAACTGAGATTTGGAACGCTCATCGACATGCGTGGTGTCCAGAGCTTGTAAATATGCCTTAAAACTAAATACGTTATATGTCTATAATCCTGACATCAATTCCCGCAGTGTCTGGAGACATTGGGGCTGTGTCACAAAGAAAATCCTTGAAAACGTCAAGAAGAACTTTGAGGAAGCATCTGAACTCGATGGCTTTGAAGAATTGAGGCCAGAGGACCAGGCCCGCGTCATCAAGGCCTGGCAGGAAGGTCACGTCGCTGACGAGGATATTCCAGAGAGCGCTCGTAAACCCGAGGGTGAACAAGAGGAAAAACCGAAGAAAGCTACAAAGAAGGTGTCAAAGAAGAAGGCCGACGAGTCTGAGGGTGAAGCCATCCCGGAGGAGAAGCCCAAGAAAGCCAAGGCGGGCTCATCCAAGGTTTGTGCCCATCGTATATTCTTTATTATGATTAATGCTACATCAATGTTCAGAAGGCTGCCCCTACCAGCGAAGCAGAGGACGAGGAGAAAGAAGAGGTGGAGGAGAAACCCAAGAAGAAGGCGCCTGCCAAGAAAGCCGCTGAACCTAAGGAGAAGGCAGCACCGAAGAAAAGGGCTCCCAAGAAGAAGAAGAAGGTGCCCCTTTATTCAAAATGTCCATGCTTCTCACCTTCTAATGTCTTGAACGTAGGCCGAAAGCAATGACGAGTCCGGCGAGGACTTTACTAAAGAACTCGATGAAGTGCCTGCTAGTTCTGACGAAGAGGAGGAAGAGGAAAAGCCCAAGAAGAAAGCTCCTGCGAAGAAGCTGGCTGAGAAGAAAGAGAGGCCTAAACCTGAGCCCAAGAAGAAAGCCGCTCCGAAGAAAAAGGCAGAGAAAGAAGTAGTAAGTACCCACGAAGCCTTGTCCATCGACTTCGATCGTTTCTGACTAATCCTTTTTTGCTTTTACTCCAGGAGGACGATGCAGAGATGGCTAATGCCCCTGCTGCCGAAGGTGAGGATACCGAGGAAGGAAGCAGCAAGAAACGCAAAGTATATCTTTTTTATTTACTGCACTTGTATGTCGTAACAACTTTCGTCCCCGATTTTTCAGCGCGCCTCTGCAGCGAAGGTAGCTGCCACCAAACCCCCTTCAAAGAAAGCCAAGGCAGCACCCTCCAAGGCTAAGAAAAGCAAAGAGGTCGTCGAAGATGACGAAGATGATGTAGACTAAGCTACCAGGTTTAGCCACCATGAGACGTCAATTCTCCTCGTTTTTAGTGTGTTGATCTCTTCGGCAATCGATTCTCGATCAACCGCACATTGTACAAGGTCAGTGCGGCGTGTTTTCTTTCTTTCCATGATAACACTGGTTTTCATTCTCGTCGTTGGTATCGATCGTAGTTTTCGTGTTTCTGATTCACTCTTGTATCATCTCATTTAATACAATTTGCTTTCAATGATATGGTGTCACCACTTCTCGGGGGTCAAGATGTTTCCACATAATAGGTACATATATTTACATACTGTTCTTGATGCTCCGCAATGAAAATCTGGGGACAAATTACTGCGCTATTGCAAAGGCGTTGGAGAAGCAATGCCTCCATATGCTAGCTTGCCTCGTTCCTCCCTCTTCTTCAAATGCCTTCTGATCTTACCAGCACGCATTTTATGGCATTCCTCACAATAAGTGGATGTCCGACCCCTGGCAAACTTCTGCCCTTCCAACGACTTCTTGCATTTCTTGCACTTGAAGCATTCTACGTGGTATGGTGTGCCCTCTGTTCCGACATACATCGGATTCCCAGTAATTGTTAGCTGGCAAACTGAGCAAGAGTGAAAACAGTCTTCGCAGAGCGGAAGATTGTCGAAGTCGAGGAGAATGTTGTCATCAATTTCTATGCCTATCTGGCATTTTTTGCACTTGTAACAGTCAACATGGAAAAAGGACTCCCTGCGAAGTTCTCAAGATAAGTTCGCCATCCGATATTGGATAAAGCAAGAGTACTTGCCCGCATGCGATGACGAATCCACCTTTCTTGCCTGCTGCAGGCTTCCTGCACTTGGGACAAAGACGTAAGTCGATAGTCGCCAAAAAATCCTTGTCATTTAAATTATTTTTAGGGTCGCGGTGTAAATCAAGGACTGTCCTTGCTCGATTCAGAGATTTGCTAGGTCCAGCCTCCATCTCTTAGGTTCCGATGAATAATGAGAGTAAAGGTATTGGTGAAGAATTTGAAGATAGCTATTATACGAGAAAAAGACATCTTACCCCACGTCGCTGTCTGTGTTTATAAAGATCTCAAGCGCGACTGACGGTTGTCGTGCGCTTGGTACAACAATTTATTGGGCGACAAACGTGTCAGCTGGATGAACGGTACTTAAGTAGAGACCGTGGTTGCCTTTGGTTGCTCAGAGACCAGATCATACAACGCTTCCATGGATACATGGCATTGAGAAGTACTTGTGATTATGTCGGTAATCGCAAGATAGCAAAACACAGTGAACGGGGTATGTGGGAATACTTTACAGTCTAGTTTCGCAGCTTCAATGTCTAGCTTTACAGAGTTAGGATGAAGGTGTTGACACCGAGTGAGTTGATTTGTCCGGGGCCGGGACTAGTTCTTTTTTTGTGGATTCAGTCGTACCAAAAGGCCATACCAGTATGTTTTTCATAATGTAGGAGGACCTGGGCGATCTCATGCCCATTCAGGAATTGGTTGGCTAGGAGAATCTTATCAAGAATTGTCAACAACTCGTGGCGAGTTAAGATAGAAGAAACGCACAAATAAGAAATACCGCAATGCATCCCAACCACACGCTTTATGAATGATTTTCCAATATTCATCGACAAAAGCAATGGCTCCTTTATAATAGTTCGCAATGAAAACATTTCTGATGAGATGCACGGTTGGACAGTTAAAGAAGCGGGAAGGTGTCTGGGCGCACCGATTGAGGATAATCCACCGAGCCCATAGTGCGTGCATTACCTTGTACTCCTCTTTGACATCATCACTCTCATAAATCTCATCCTCTCGATCCAGGACCTCCCAGTCAAGCAAACCAAATTTCCCCATGGGTAAAGTACCAAGCAGATCAAATAAGCATGACCCACCAGGTCGAGAAGAGTAATGTACTGTAGGTCCTCCATAGTCAGAATGAGCAGGGAGGTAAGGAGGTGTGGCAGCAGGCCCAAATGGGTTCTCGCGTGGAGGAGGTGCAGGGTATTGAGAATTGGGAGTCCTCATCGAAGTAGAGGTTAAAGTGGACGTTGACACACTCCCAGTTGCAGATTGGGATCGCCGCGTGGAAGATGATGTTTCTGGTGTTCTACTTGGAGTAACCGAGTTCTGAGGGCCCTGGGGTTCCCTTTTGAACCATAATGATACAACTGGTTCTTTTTTGGAGATACGGAGGGGTGTTGGATCACGGATGCTAGGTGTCTCCAAAGGGGGAGATAAGGAAAGGGAAGGGAAGGGACTGCTGAACTGTTGTGGTGTTTGACCGACATTAGGTGTGGGTGCAGCCTCAGGTTCCAGGGACTGTGGAATAACCAATTGTAGTTTCCAGCCATTTGCCTACCCCGAGAGCATCCAATGTAAGTAAGCAATGGTTAGCTTAGAAGCCACTCACAAAAGAGTCATTGAGCTCCTGCCAATCATAATACACCTCCAAATGGTCCATTTGTAGATGAAAATTGAGCATCTCTCGGGTCGGAAAAGTTCCAAAAAGATTACAGAGAGGGCACTGCCATTTGGATACCTCTGCCTTGTAGGTGATACCACCAGCGTATTCATAATGAACTTGTAGGACAATGTCCCGACCATCGTGGTATATTGGAAGGCAGAATTTGCGGCAGCGTGAATAAAACCCTTTGCGCAAATTTCGCAGGAGAAAGGGAAGTTGCTTAGTTGTTTGCATACGAATGGTTGGCAATGTCAAGGCTTGTACGGCAGAAAGGAGTGCAGTGGATGGTTCAGAATCGAATGTGTCATGTACTCTTGCTGGGGATGTTGGTAAAGGTACCGTAATTGGTGGAGGTGTGTTGAATACAAGCCTTTCTGAAGGTTTTGATCGAGGGATCAAGTCGTCCATCTCTATGTCTTCATTAGCTCGATGCCGGGGCTCAGAATCATACTGATCTGAGTCGAGTTCATCAACTTGCGCTGTACTCTTGCCAGATGAACTCAGGCTCGTCGAAGTATCTGAGGCGTCGCTATCACTTTCAGGTGATGACTCGATAGAGCGATATTTGCGAGCAGCCTTGACGACATGTTGTATTCTCTCAGAGATGTGAGCACAGAAGGCGAGAATTCTGGTAATTACAAAACGTACCCAGGAGCTTTTCTGTTCGGGGCCAGTCGGGCTTGCGGCCTGTACCTTGGTTCATCATCAGAGTCAGATGCGTCGGGTACACCAGGGCTCCTAAGCCTTAGATTTGGACCGATGTGGGCGTGCATATGGTTTGGAGCGTCCGCATTCAAAAGGAAAATTTCAGCATTATTAGCTGAACCTCGGCGACTTGTACGTGAAGAGATACGTTTGATGAGCGCATTCCCATCGCGATCACGTTTATGAAGTTGCATATGTTCTTCGTACTCGTTGTCCAACTGCTGCCACAAAGGCAAGAGGGATCTGTAGGACTTTGTCGGAGCAGCAGAGAGAAGTCCTGTGGTGGGTGCCGCGGAGACAGTGGGATCGACTGCTTGCACTCCCAAGCTTGTGGATGATATCCTAGCTGAAAAACCATCAGTCACTCGAATAGGCAGTCCACGAAGTTACAGATTTCACCGGCTTTTCCTGAGGGAGAACGTTTGGCTGATTTTGCAGACACAGGGAAATCTGAGAGATACGTTGGAGGAGACTTGCGCTGCATTGCGAAAGTTCAACTTGAGATAAAAAGACAGGGAAGATAATAACATACAGGAGTATGTCGAGGGCGCGATAGCGTAGAGCTATCAGCTTGCCCCAAAAGCGATGTACGAGGTGGATCTGGGTTCTGCACGGATCCTGTAGATTTACTTGCCCATTCTCTGGGTTTTGCACGTTTTGCTGACACATTTACGTGTTCGACAGAGACCTGGGGGACGGGTCTGACGGGAACTTTGACAGAAATGTATGTATTCTCAGTATTCTGGTTGAGCTGTGTGTTGTACTAGGCCTTATAATAGTAGAGTCAACAGAAATGGTTTTTCGAGCAATAGAAGGATGAGATTGGGCGAGATTTGAATTATCAGATCGGCTTTGGCCAGAAATCGAGGAATTGCGGCTAGAGGTTGTAGAAGGCTCGGTAGATCCACGACTCTGTGTTGATTTCCTAGCTATTGGATAGATAGAGGAAATGCATCAAAAATCAATCTGCTAAAAAGCGAATCAGACTTACCCTTCCATGCCCCGGTAGTCTGTCCGACACCATCCACTGAGTTACCTTCAGACATCGTGTACCCTAAGAGAAAGGGAGATACAACCAGTCCACCGACCCTACAGAGCAAAGAGCGGAGGCAAAATCAAATCTGATCAGTCGCGACATGAATGACGGCACGTGACTATTACTATATCCAGCCCGGTAACGGGTCAGCCCAGCACCTTTTCGCAGATTGCTTTCCACTGAGTAAAGATATTCACTTAGTTTTTAGACCAATATGTGACCACAGACGTGAGGGATGCTTCTACGAGGTTTAAAAAAAATTAGGAATGCTCTGTCTTGGGTAGTGAATATTTTGCAGAGGAGAGTCCCAAATTGACCCGAAACCTGGGAAACGGGTCACATGGGTTACATTACCAATTATCATTTGATCAGACCTAAATGGGATATATTTAGCGCAATGCGTAGAGTGAAGCAAATTGGTGACGCTCGTTCACGCTCAGTTCTTACTCTAAAAATATGAAAAAAATTGTAGTAGATACTTTGAAAATAGGAGATATTATGTGCTAGCCTTGATCTTTGTAAAGTGAGTAATGAGTGATTAATTCTCTCAACAATGTAGCTGAAAATTCCTCTTTTTGGCATCTGACCCACATGATTGTCATGGTGCTCACACAATATCTACTCCATTTCCTCCAAAACAAATTGTACAATCGTACTTCTCCATACTGGAGGAAATTTCAGGCAGGTTTATACGGCTCCCAGTGCTTTCAGTCTTCCGCCAAGGCTACATTTGTGTCAATTTTTGGGTCAGAATTTAGGACCAAGAAAAAATATCGGCCATTTTGAGTGGAAAAAATGAATTTTTTTGGGAAAACTCATGTAATCTATATCCTACTACGTTTTTACTATTAAGCTCAAAAAACCGCTTGTAAAAATTCTCAGAATTGGTCAAGCAAATCGCTTTTGACCCGTTACCCAGTGTGACCCGTTACCGGGCCGGATACAGTAATAGTCTTCAAAGCAAAAACAAGATTCCATTTTGAATCATTTCCATTCAAAATGGCCATTCCGTCCAGTATCAGCGGCTTCAGTGTCATTCCTATCCTCTATAAGAACTCGGCTACACATTGTCTCTATGCTCGCTCTCATGCAGCCTCCAAATCTCATTCCGCCAAAATTTTACCCCAAGGACGAACACTTTTCCTGGTCAACCTTCCGCCCGACACCACAGAGCGGGAACTTGTACTTTTTTTCAAACACGCCGGAACCGTAGAGAAAGTCATTTTTGATTTCGATATAAAAGAACCCAAGGACGAAGAGAGTGACTCTGAAGAAGATGAGGAAATGCAGGATGCAGAGGCCGCAGGAGGGGACGAAGGACCACGCAAGGGAAGGAAAACTGCAAAGGATAAATTGGAAATACCCACAGCGGTATCCCTACCATCTAAGCCTCTGAGGCATTTTCACAAGACTGGTTTTTCTGCCTACGTGATTTTTCTTGATTCATCCTCACTGAACCGGGCTCTTGCATCGACAAGTAAACCAAGGGCATGGCCAAAATCTGAAGAGGAAACCTCAGGCCTAGCTCATTATCGAGCCCTTTACGAATCGCTTCGGCCACCTCTCGATGCTGTACAGGCGTTTACTGACTCTACAATCGAAGTCTATGAATATGAATTGGCAAAGAAGAAGCAAAAATCAAAATACCGCAGAGGAGAAGCTCTCGTCGACGAAGATGGTTTCACACTTGTCACGAGAGGCGGTGCATATGGAAAGACACTTGGTGGTGGAGTAGGTGTCGCAAGTAAGCGATTCCAGCGCTCGGGACAGACGCAGACAGCCAGAAATCGTAGTCACAAGAAGGAGAAAAAGGAGAAAGAGGGGTTCTACGGATTCCAAAAGGCAGAACAACAACGTTCAGGTGTGCCCTTTTTCTTGCTATTATTTCTTCTAGTTTGCTCACCATTTGCTGTAGCCTTGCTCGAGTTAAAAAGGAAGTGGGAAGACGACAAAGCAAAGGTGGAAAAGCTGAAGGCATCCAGACGTTTCAAGCCCTATTAATCTGTCACTATCCCACATTCCTGGTCTATTTCTATGGCTTATATTCTCTCCCTCATGGCCTTGGGGATTTTGCGCAGTACGTTTACAAATCACTACGGAATCGGTGTGGAAGCAATCGTCTCTTGCATGCCTTCGAAAATACACTTTACCAGAAGGCTGTGGTCTCCTTCATAGGCCTGGATTCATTCAATAAGCTGCCTAGGTGCCCGGGTTGTACAATGAATACAGACCTTTCCTATGGCAGTGTAGTAGTCTGGGCGGTGAGCCAATGAAATGGAAATAGGAGGGTAGCCATGCTGTAATAGGGGGATAGACGCGAGCAATCGCACCAATCGCCCATTTCCATTCTGGTATGAACCACACATGAGAGTCCGCACAATACATTGAACAGGACTTTAAGGCAAATGAGTCGCACCTCAAATGGATGGCATCTAGCCATCACCAAATGAAACCAGCTTGCTGATGCGAAAGGGTTCCTCCACCTTCTAATCCATTGCTGCAGAAAATAGTTTCTTAGGAAAGAAAAATCAGTACACGTCAAGAAGAAGGGATGCATACCTTTGCCATCCTAAATATATACTGAAGCTCATCGTCTACTTGAGGAAAGGGGCAGCATTCTACCATGTAAGCACCTGTGATGACGACAGTATTCCGTGTCTCTGCACGAGTCTTCCCCGCTGCAATGTAATGCTGGTCCTCAAATCGGCAGGTCTTCATAAATCGAGAATGTATCCGGCAGATCGTCTCTTTGTTAAGCCCTTCAACGTCGTCAACAAGTGGACCCACAAGATTATATGCCTAGTCAATTAATTGATGTATATTGACATCTAAGATGGGGCACACAGACCTCGAGCATATCGTTCAAGATGCTCTTTATGTCATCTGCGTCTTCCCGGGCGCTTTCAGAAGGTACAATCTCCACTACGCCTTCGTCAATCCCTCGCATGACTAGGTCTTGCACCGACTAGACAAAAAACAGACATGATGAGATAAAGTAGTTCACTGCCATTGAAGAAAAGGAAGCGCGCCGAATCGGTCAAGAGGAAAACGCCCTCGATGTGGTTCGTCTCGATAGCCAGCTTCCTCAAGTAGGCACCGGTGAACTCTACTGCAGTCATTTCTCGCCATCTTTCGAGGACTTCTTGAGATCCTAGTGGAAGATGTGGTAGGTTAGTCGGAAACTTGTATTCCCTAGTTGGCCTCCACTTCTGGTGATACGGCACTGCCGAAACCGTGGCCAGAGTATTAGATTGCGATGCAACGCGAAGTAATAATACAAGGTGTTTACATAACCGTGACTTTGCCAACTTTTCGGCGGTTTGTTTATTGACTTCAGTAGCCAGCTTCTCGACGCGACGGTTCAAGACCTTGTCAATGGTACCCATTTCAGCCAGAATGTTTTGGGCCTGTGATGTGAACGATCAAGAAATAAGAGGGCAAGAAAAAAAATCGTTTGACAACAAGTATACCTTGAAATAGAATTCTAGGGCAACAGAAACTGACCCAAGTGAAGATATTTGATCAGCTAGCCCCAGCAAGAGATACGGCTGAATTTCCATGGAGTCTGAATAACGATCCAGCATCTCCTCGAACAGCAGGACCCTCAAGTGCGGGGCGAGTGGTAAGTGAAGCAATCTTTCACGGTCCACCGGAGACACGGCGCTCAGTATGTCCTGGGAGGGCGAGTTCAAGCATTGTACAGGCCGCGGATACACAAATACCTGTGCTAAAGCGGGCGATTCATATGACATCTTTGAGGAAAGGACGAGTTAAGTGAACGCCAACTCCCGAGTCCCTTCCCCCTATCTATTCCCACATTTTATTCCTGAACCTCAAGTCACGAGCTCAAAGGTCGAGACCCCAAGGTCTACGAGGCAATGATGAGGCAGAGCAGATACTTACTAAGATAGCTTCAGAATCATATAGTCAAGCCTGGTCCAAGTCAATTTATAGCTCAAGAAAAGACCGGGGATTAACCATCCGAGCATGGTAAGAAGCCAGAGTGAGTCAAACGGATTGGAAGAGACGAGGCACACTTTAGCCCGAGATGCTCTGCAGACAAGTTCGACGCTGCTCGAGGCTAGACTCTAGAGCTCGACGAGAGCATATGACGCGCCATTTGGCAGTGTTAGTGATTAGCTGGAATTCGGAAATCATAGAGGACCAAATACAGTTACTCTTGGGGAGATAGGGTATCGCTTGCAGAAGATGCATTCATGAGCGCTTAGTGGTTCGTGAAGGATCAGTAGCCTATACATGTGACGTCACCGGGAACAACTTGGCAGAGGCCCAAATTTCAAATTTACCAAACTTGTAGGAATACATTGCAATGTGGATCTAGTGCTAACAACAAATTATATGGCACAAAGGTGAGGTGTAGTTGCGACTGGTAAGATTAAGTGTTATGTATGACATGCCAGAATGATGATGACAGAAGGAGAGAAAGCAAAAAAGCTCCAGGAACACCAAGTTTATCGAATCAAAATTATCGAAAACTAACTACACTACCCATAGTTCAATTCTGGAGGGGGGTCTTCTGCTGAATCACCAGAAGGAATGCCTCGAGGCCGATCAGTACTTCCACCTCCTCTGTCCCTTTGTCGATCCCGATCGTTATCCCTCCCAACGCCACCACTATTGACAGCGCCCAACGGCGCAGGAGGCTTAGCAGGAAGGCTGGGATTGAGAGGCAACCGAGAGCCAGAATTATTGTTACTCCTTTGAAAATCGCGACGAGGACCCTGTCCTCTACCATGCAAAGGCTGATGAGGAGGCATGCGGGGAGGAGGGTATTGGTTTACGGGGGGCGGACCATAGCCAGGATATAGGCCAGGCATATTAAGGTGAGGTGGTGCACCATATGGTAGAGGAGGGCCAGGAGGCAGAGGAGGGCCAGAAAGATATCCATGGGGAGGAGGACCGTGAGGAGGGGGATGAGGTGGTAGACCACGGTATGCAGGATGATTTAGAGGGTTAGGAGGCCCATGTAGTGCCCGAGGCGCAGGCGGTGGAGGAGGCTGTGGTGGGGGGTATTGGCCTGGAGGAGGACCTCGTCGATTCATATCGCCATACAAACCGCCCTTGGGACCTCTATTATTGTAATTGTTTGGTGGCGGCTGTATATGCCTTGCTTGGTTGGCATGATGCATTTGAGCTGGGGGTATCACGAGCATTGGTTGGTGATGACGATGCCCACGTTTATCAAATTCATGCGACGCTTCGTAAGAGGGCATCCTAAAGCACAAACAATGAGGTGAGCGAAATACAAATTTCGGACGAAAACATACGTTTTAGGATCAGCAGGCAAGGGGTCCGTCCAGAAGTAATCATGGTCCAAAGCTTGAGAAGCAGTCAGCCGTTCTCTAGGATTGAGAACCAAAAGTCTGTCTAGTAAATCGACCGTCTCCGGACCCATGCTGCACGACGAAGTCGTAAACACTGCTCAACTACATGGCAGGAAAATTTAACGACGAACCTATCGAAAGTATGCCGAACTTTTCTCGAATGATTGGTATTGAAGCGTCTCACACCCTCGCATCCAGGAAGTTGGTCGAAGTACGGCCAGTTGTGTTGGTTAGGCGAACCACAGAGAATCCAGATCTTTTCTAGTTGGTCGAGATCGGAAGTACCAGGCAGGATCGGTCTTCTGGTGAACATTTCGCCTAGTACACAACTTTCAAACCCATTAGTACTTCAGCAAAACAAAATGTCGAGGTCAGAAATTACCCAATACCCCATATGTCGACTTCGCCTCCGTAGTGTCTTGCACCCAACAGCAGCTCAGGAGGGCGATACCATCGTGTGACGACACAGTTGGTATACTTCCTCTCTCTACCCCGCTGACTTCCATCTCCGCTACGATTGGCGACGCCAAAGTCATAACTTCTTGCCAGACCGAAATCGGCAATTTTGAGGGATCCGTCATTTGAAATAAGAAGATTGGCCGCTTTCATGTCACGATGTAGAATGTGGTTCTGTTTATCCATAAAAGTCAAGAAAATGTGAAAATTGCTTAGAAACGTTGACGTACCCGGTGCATGTATTCCGTTCCTTCCAAAAGTTGCTTCATGTAAAGCTTGATGTGACTGGGTTGGAGCTGCACCCGCTCATTCTCCAAAAGTCCAGCAAGATCATGATCCATGTAGGGAAACACCATGTAGACCGACAACGGATCCTTTTCAGTACCTTGAACGAGATTCGGTCAGCCAATTGTAGTTGAAGCAAAATAGCATGACCCACTTCGTACGACGAACATATCCAGGATGTTGACTATGGACGGATGCTTCAATGCCTTGAGGATTTTTATTTCCCGCAAAGCAGTAACAGGCATGCCCTCCTTCTCATTGTGCATGAGAATGCGTTTGAGCGCGACAAGTGTGCCATTAGCCTTGTGGATAGCCTTGTGCACCTCTCTGAAAAAAAAAAGTTCAAGCAAAACCTGGTATAAGAAAGAAAACCATACCCGAAAGTCCCTTCTCCCAGCTTTGTAGTTGCCTCATAGTCAGACTGCTGACCGCAACCCACAAAACCATGACCGTAAGCCAAAACTTCCGCCTTGTGCGATCTGCGTAAAGGCAGTTTCCGCCTCACGATGCGCAATTTTGGCAGCTCGGGTTCCTTCAGTGGTGGCTTTACCTCTGTCTGCTGCTGCTCTTTTGGAGGTTGTGATTTTTCAGACTTCAGCTCGGGCCCGTGTGCCATAGCCTTCGCTGTGGAGATAGGCGGCAATTCTAAAGGTAGAGGAGAGTGGGCATTGACGGGAGCTTCGGGGCGCTTCAGTGTGATTTTCACTTGGGCGTGAATAGGAGGAAGTTGAGGATCTTTCATGAGGCGTATATCGGGAGGAGGGGCCGGAGGAGGCGTGGAGGAAGGCGGCCGGGGACCTGTATCTGGAAGAGAAGGAGGCGGGGGAGGAGAAAGGAATGGAAGTTGAGGTTTAGGTGACTCAGGTGAAGGTGGAGGCGGGAGGAGAGACGGTGGTGGTGCTGGAGGAGAGACTGGACGCGAAGGTATCGAAGGACCGGGAGAAGGTGGACGTCGGGGGGGAGGTTGTGGCGGGGAAGGTTGCCGAGATTCAGCATATCTTGAAGGTTCACGAAGTCGGTCATAGTCGTATCTTCTATCGTCTATGCGGTTTGTACTCGCCCTATCCCTATCAGATTGGTAGTTATTATCCCTGCGCGTCCATTCACGGTCATCCCTGCGGTAGTCGGGACGATAATGACGGGCGTCATCATCAGTGATAGAATTACGACGAGCATATCGTCGAGAGTCATCGTTCCGTCCACCGTGTCTATCTCTGGACCTGTCTCTGTCTCTGTCCCTTTCTCTTTCCCTGTCATAGCCTCGATCCCGAGAACGGTCTCGGATCCTGTCTAAATCAAATTGGGTGCTGGGTGGGCTAAAGTTTGCAGGGGACCTGGGTGCGGGCAATCTATGTTTTTCCCTATAATAAGAGGTGGAAGGTGGAGAAGGAGAGCGAGAACGCTTTGGAGAATGGCGAACGGAGACCTGCGACGATCTCTATCTCTGCTATCCCAGCTGTCGCGTGTAGGATGATAGTGACTGCCACCAGCGGGGGGACCTATTCTTGATAAAAGAGATTCTGAACGAGCAAAAGACGGTTCCCAGCGGTCGCCACCATTGCTCTTGCCTATGGGACGAGAGCGCTGTCTCCTAGGATCCTCTCTGTCCTTCTTGGCATTCTCCTCGAACTTGGCAAAGACATTCATGGGAGCTGCCTGGCTCTCTGCAGGACCAGCAACAGTGCCGTTCTTGGCTGTTTCGACCTTCTTCTTGAATGGAAATGGGACCTTTGGCTTGGACGGCAAAGAAATGGGTGGAATGGTGGGATTTGGGAGACTGGGGCCAGTGTCGGCAACCTCTCCTTCCTCCGGCGAGGATGTGAGGAGTCGCTTGTGAAGTCTCCCGCCGTCTGGAGAACGAGAGGCATTTCGTTTTCGAGGAGTAGAGACCATCTACGACTAGTGGTTCAAGAGGAAACAATGTGCTGACATAAGCGCCCGTCACAAATTTAAATTCCAATTCATCTTGACTGCTATAAATTATCGCGTCTTTCAATTACGTAATAGAAACACACCCGTGTTTCGAGAACCACCTCTCATCGACGCCCAGGTCATCGGCCAGTTAGACCCAACAACACCCATGTCAGCCAGGCCCGAAATACCCCCCGGCATCAGCCACAACGAAAACCTCGAGTTCTTTGCAAGTGGTGGCGACGAACACCGATGGCTTCCGTACACCAAAGTCAGGCTCTATACCAACGCTTTCATCGTCCAGGGTGGCAAGGCAAGTTACCTGTAGTCATCAGATATATCAATCTCAATATTTGATTCATCGACAGATCCTGCTTGGATACAAGAAACGGGGCTTTGGAATGGGAAAGTACGTCCTTATAAAAACTATTTTCAGACCGCCTTCATCACAATAATTTTAGGTACAACGGATTCGGTAAGAAAATCAATCTAGATTGCTCGTCTTCGATACTATGTCCCACCCTTTTCCATTAGGAGGAAAGGTTGAACAGGGCGAAACGCCTCTCCAAGCTGCTGTTCGCGAGCTAGAGGTTTATACTCTCATATGACTTCTCCTTGCTCCGATCCTCACAAAGTAAACAGGAAGAATCCGGAGTAAAAGCCGTTCTTGAACACATTGGTAGCCTTTTCTTCCTCAGCGATGACGCCGAATGGGCTTCCCAAATTGAAATCTACCGCACCGACAGCTATGAAGGCACTATTACCGAGTAAGCCTTTTCCAGTCTTTGTCCACCGTTCCATATTTATAGCCTATAACAAAGGTCCGACGAAATGAGGCCTGAATGGTTCTCTGCTTCCCCGGCAGAACTACAAGTACCTGCAATTCCATTCTCTAAAATGTGGGAAACAGATGTCGTCTGGCTTCCCCTTCTCATAACGAAAAAGAAGTTCGCTGACGAGCCGATTTCACGCAAGAGAAAGATACTTTCAAGCCCTATAAATGGTGGTATGGTGTATATTCTGAAGACACATGAATCACCTTCTACAACTCCGTTATGTATTTATATCCGCAAATTTTTAGATACCAAGTCCTCCCAAGGGTATATATATCACACAGCATTCACACATTCGTACCATTGGAGCACGCTGGCAATTAAGAAAGCCCAACTGCCCCAAAAAGTCGCAAGCGAACTCTCATACTGTGCACCGCTGTTCGTGCTGTACCCAAGGGCACCACATAAAGTGAAGCCTATGGCACCAATGAAGTTCCAGACTCAACGACGCGAGTGGATTTGAGTAACCACATTCCGCAAGGAGAAAAATCAGCGCCTCACCTCCAATTTGCCATCCCAGAGAAACCAATCGAGGCTGCCACCATATACGCTGTTCTTCTAGCATAATAAATATACTGGCAGTGCACCTGTAAATATTTCTTCGAGGCTCTGTCCGGCATACAAGTTGACGTACGAGCTAATTATGAACCCTGTGCCACCGACGACCTGTGGTGTCCAGAAGGCGCCATCAAGATGGCCTTGACTTTTTGACAGAACCGTTAAAATTGACGGTAATGCAGTAAAGCTGTTTGATCATCAGTGACAACTCCACGGAAGGACATCCAGCCACTTACCCGCTTATCCAAAAAATAGTGGCACCAAGTAGCTGAAAAAAAGCGGCGAGGAAGCCCATCTCATGCCAATACTTGGCATTTGTCGGTAACCAGACCCACTTCTTTCGCCTTGGAGACTGATCTGTCTGGGAACAGAGTTCACTGCTTCAATATACACTTGCGCAGTCCCTTTCTCAGTAGGAGACCTTGGGGGTTCGTGCTCATGACTGTTGTCGTCAGCGGTCTTCCCTGTCGCCTCGTCAGAAAAAACGACTGCATCGCGCCTATTCAGCGCTTCTAAAACTCCCAGTACAGAGCCAACTTCGAAGATCGTGGCTCCTATAAATGCAGTCCAGCCTGTGAGGTCTAGAGATGGTTCGACATGGGAGTTGCAGAAGGGGAGGAAGGCAGCAAAGCCGTTGATGCACCAGATCACACTTCCCCAAGTAAAAGTCTAGAATAAGAAAAAAAAGCAAAGATTTCATAAACGCGGAACGGGCGTAATGCATATGTCACTCACTTGAGCAACCCACCAACTAATATTCCAATACTCCAACCGGCCCATACTAGCCAACTTGCCCACAAACCATTCCTTCCTCCTACTCTTCTCCGTCTTAGGAGAAACCGAGGCATACCGCTGTTTCCTATGGGCTCTCGAGCCCCAAAACTTCACCACTCCATCGTTTCTCTCCAGCTTCACATGCGTCGGATGGAAGTACTGCCCCAGCCACGCTGGTAAGGATGTACGGGCGCATTTTCGGTCGATTGAAGGTTGATTATGGAGGTGCCATCGAAAGTTGTCAAAGTGACCTTCTGACTCGTGCTTGACCAGACGAGCAGGCTTTTTTGTCAGGGGTTCAGGATCTGAGCCTGAGGATGCTGGTGTCTGCATTGCTTTTGCTGAGAAAGGCGTGAATGGCCGTGAGCTGTCGCTGACATGGTAGTACACCGCTAAAAAAAAAGCAGGATCTAAGAATAGAACGCGTAGGCACGCTAATATAAATACTACGATAAAACATTCAATGGCATACATAAAACATATTTATCTAACCATTATAAAGAAGCCCCTGAACAAGGTACTTGTAAGCTAGCAAACCAGTCTAACAATCATTCTCTATTACCACATTCGTACCATTGCACAAAGGTTGGCAATCAAGAAAGCCCAGCCACCCAAAATGTAGACAGCGCTTTCGTACTCGGCGGCGTGGTTCGTGCCTCCGAACCCAAAGGCGCCCGACCTAGCGAACCTAACGCTACCCATGAAATTCCGAACTGATGATAAAAAGAACATAAGTGAGAGAAGAAGGCAAGTATGAACGACATTACATCCAACGTGCCATCCCAGAGACAGTGGTTCTGGTTTCCACCAGATTTCCTGCGCTTCTAGCGTAATGAATGTCCTGGGCAATTTCAATAAAATATTGCAGTTAAGCGTCTCAGTCAGAACACATACGCGCTGATCACGAATCCAGTAGCCTACCACCTATTACTTGGGGCGTCCAAAAGATACCATCATCAAGCCCCGTACTGTTTTGAAGAGAGTCCTGTATGGTAGGTATCGCTGGAAACCTGGGAATGCATTAAATCACGAAGAAAACGTAAGGATATAATGGAGAGAACAAACCCGCTTATCCAGAAGATGCTCGCTACCAAAAGCTGGAAAAAAGAAGCAAGGAATCCCACCTCGTGAAAATATTTTGGATCCACTGAAATCCATTTCCACCGTTTCTGCGATTCGGATTCCTTATCGGCAGGAGATTGATTCGCAGACACCGACTGCAATTTTTCTTGAGGCTGAATAAGACCGCGAGTGGTCTCTCCAGAATTTGAGCTTAGTGCTTTCTTCAAGTTCGAACCAAAACTAGCGGTGTCATCTCTATTCCAAGCTTCCAAGATACCAAAAATTGATCCAATTTCAAAGACTGTGGCTCCGAGAAAAGCTGTCCATCCCAGGCTATGCGGAGCTTTCATAAAGTACAAGTTGCAGAAAGGGAGAAAAGCAATTGACAACCCGACAACACTTCCCCACGTAAAAGCCTGCGATAACTAAAGCAAATGTGAGTTGATATTTGGGCATAGAATTTTGACAAGCGTACCTGGGCGACCCACCAACTGATATTCCAATATTCAAGGCATCGTAACATGTTCCACAAGCCGTACCAAAATTGGCGCAAGTGATGAATGGTAGGACGACCATAAAGATGCTTTCCATGAGCTCTGGATGACCATGATATTCTTTTTCCGTTTTCATTGAAAATTGCCCGCGTCGGGTAAAAAACTGCCCTAACCAACTAGGAAGTGCATTCCTGGCGCATTCTTTCGCCACGGATGGGTGAAGGACGAGGTGCCATCGGGAGATGTCATAGTGGTCTTCGTGCCTGACGAATCTGGAACGAAGTTTGACGGCTGTCTCTGGGTCTGAACTCATCTGGAGAGGACCAGCAAGGACTGGAGAAAAGATTTCTATCCAAAACTGAATGGACTCGAGTACAAGTAAATGACGTTGTGGAGACTATCATTGCATCTGAAAATAGGTCAATGACGCAGGGAGAAAGGCGTGTACACCAGGGCCTCGATGGCGACCACATAAACGCATTCTTGGGAGTTCCATTGCAGTAGATTCGTACACATGAAATCGATAGCTGCGTGGTGGTACTGGTGGTTCAAGTGCATCTGTTTGGCAATCCGACCAAAGCCAAATATTGGGTTTCGCAAACGTGATCAAGGACGCGTACGCCTTCAATCCGTTCTTCAAGCATTCCCTATACCTTTCGCTTTTCTTCTCATTTACCATGGCCACTGTAGCAACCATAGCACCAGGCGGCGTCAAGTCATACTACCAGGCAAAAATAGAAGCAGCCGAAATAACGATCAACCAGAAGACACAGAATTTAAGGCGTTTAGAGGCCCAGCGAAACGCATTAAATGCTCGAGGTAAACCATACCATTTCTTCTCCTCGCCAATGACCAATTGAGCCTGTATTAGTACGTCTGCTCAGAGAGGAGCTCCAACTACTGCATGAACCTGGAAGCTATGTAGGCGAAGTTGTCAAGGTCATGGGCAAGACCAAGGTGCTAGTTAAAGTTCAACCTGAAGGCAAATATAGTGCGTAAATGGGACTCTGTCTTGCTTGAGTTTTGTTTTAATTCACGCAACCTCTAGTTGTGGATGTCGACCCAGAGATTGACGTGAACTCCCTCAAAGCGACGCTACGCGTGGCCCTCCGCTCCGATTCCTATACGTTACACAAAGTCCTTCCCAACAAGATTGACCCCCTCGTCTCTCTCATGATGGTGGAAAAGGTCCCAGACAGCACGTATGAAATGGTCGGTGGTCTTGATAAACAAATTAAAGAGATCAAGGAAGTCATCGAATTACCGGTCAAACACCCAGAGCTCTTTGAGGCTCTTGGTATAGCTCAGCCTAAAGGTGTTCTACTTTACGGCCCTCCAGGAACGGGAAAGACACTCCTTGCCCGCGCCGTTGCTCATCACACCGACTGCAAGTTCATCCGTGTTAGTGGAAGTGAACTTGTACAGAAGTATATTGGAGAGGGTAGCAGGATGGTTCGCGAACTTTTCGTCATGGCCCGCGAACATGCACCCAGTATCATTTTCATGGATGAAATTGATTCTATCGGTAGCTCGAGAGGTGAAAGTGGAAGCGGTGGTGGTGACTCGGAGGTGCAACGGACTATGCTGGAACTGCTGAACCAGCTGGACGGCTTCGAGCCTACGAAGAACATCAAAGTCATCATGGCAACAAATCGTATCGGTGAGTATACTGCTGGCATGCTATCCTTTGAACGTCACATTTATAAATTTCATTAGACATTCTCGATTCTGCCCTTCTACGGCCAGGTCGTATTGATCGTAAGATTGAATTCCCTCCTCCGGGTCCTGAAGCGCGTGTCTCGATTCTACGCATTCACTCACGCAAGGTATATTTCTCTTCCGTTAGGCCTCCGCTCAAGCTTACCATGTCATTTTGCAGATGTCCCTTCAACGTGGCATCAATCTTCGAGCACTGGCTGAGAAGATGGGTCAATGTTCGGGTGCCGAAGTGCGAGGTATTTGCACAGAGGCTGGCATGTACGCGCTCCGTGAGCGGAGGCAACATGTTACGCAGGAAGATTTCGAGTTCGCTGTGGCTAAGGTAAAATTTCTCCTATCGTATTTTCCTCTTTCTTTGCTGAGGATTGGTTTAGGTACTGAAAAAGAACCAAGAGGGAAACACTTCCGTCAACAAGCTGTTCTCGTAATTATTTTCTTTGTCGCTGTACTGTACGCCCGTTATATCCTTTTATTCGTACTTCTTCAAACCGTGCATCGTGAAAGGTATGAGTATAGAGTGCACTGGCTCCCTTTGTGATTCAATTCTTGCTCGGGTTTTGCTTTAAATTTCCTGATTGTTTGACGGAAAGAGAGCGCGGGAAGGTGTGACCGGTGACTGCTGTGACTGTGTATTGTCTGACGTCAACGTCCATCTTGGCGTCATGAAATCTTTGCGGATTTTTCTAATTCTCTTGCCGACATGGTTAACCCAAGCACTTGCCTTTACTGCAGTCTGTACCCGACTGAGCCTTATCTAGTAAAACAGCGTAATTGGCACAGGACGTGATAAGCGCCCGAAATTTCACACAGATGGACCTGATTGACTTCTAGCGTACAACCTAAATCTGGATGGGGATGTCCTGCCAGCGAAGCCTTCGCAAAATTCTAGAGTTTACGTTACGCGTAGTGGTTTCTTTGGAGGGTTGACCTTTCCAAGCTCGCAACCGCATCATGCCCACCAAAATCTGTCCCAGTACTTTTTCCAGTGGCTCTTGTGCTGACAGAAGATGTTCCTACCAACACAAGATCGCAAGCCGTGAAACTCGCGGTCGCGATTATTCAAGTCAAAAAGTAGCAGACGCGTCGCAGGCCAGAAGAATGCCCAGAAATTGTGACACGTGCAACGCTCCAGCGGCTCCGAACGTGAAAATGGCCTCTTCTCAGTGCCTCCCATGTCTACAATGACAAGATTCCGGGTCGTGGTCGCAACGTGTGTTTCATCGTCAGTGGTGTGGGCATTGGAACGCCTCGCGGACACTTCAGCCATATTTTTATTGACGAGGCTGGACAGGCGACAGAGCTGGAGACATTTATTTCGATTGAAACCGTGGCAGATGCCAGAATAAATGTGGTCCTCTCAGGTGACCCTAAGCAACTTGGGCCCATTATTCGAACCGGCATTGCCAGGCAACTCGGCTTGGAGAAAAGTTACTTGAAGCGCTTAATGGACCGTGACGCCTATAACCTTCGGACCTTCTATGGGAAAAGGAACTTGAGGCCAAATTCCTATTATTGATTCTCAGGACTGACCTGACGTCTAGTGTCGTTAAGCCAACGAAAAATTACCGCTCTCACGATGCTATATTGCGATTTCCCAATGAACGGTTTTATGATGCTGAGCTATGACAATGTGCCAATGAGACTGTCATTAGTGCGTATTTCAATTCACCGCTCCTGCCAGCAAAGAATCTTCCAGTCATTTTCCATGCGGTGTATGGGAAAGATGACCGCGAGGCGTCGTCACCCTCTTTTTCAATATTGATGAAGTCCTTCAAGTCAAGTCATATGTCCAGAAACTCAAGGACGATAGACACTTTAGAACAAGTATGGTCTTTCTCCGTTTCTCCGTCCTTTGCGCGAATCTTATATGCCATACGGTACTTAGCGGATGCCGATATTGGTATCATCGCACCTTATCACGCACAGTGTCAGAAATTACGGACAATCTTACGTCCTTTTGCTGATGGGGTAAAGGTGGGCTCTGTGGAAGGATTCCAAGGCCAGGTATGTATATTCTCTAGAAAGTTTGATTGATGGAATAACTTGCTTGTGATTAAAGGAGCGTAAGGCCATCCTGATCTCGACTGTGAGGAATAGCAAGGAGTTCGTGGAATATGACCTTCGGCACACCCTCGGTTTTGTTGCAAATCCTCGCCGTTTTAATGGTATGTCGCCTTGAAGCTACATGGTAAAAACTTCCCACCTAAAATGTCAGTGTAGTCGCATTGACAAGGGCCCAGGCATGCTTATCATCGTGGGCGATCCCCAAGTTCTTCTCTCGACCCACAGACGGGCAAGCAACTGTCCAAACGGTCCAAAATGAGCACTTTTATATTACAAAATGCTCATTTTGAGCCAATTGGACAGCCGCTTGCCCCCCGTGCCATTGTGGCGGTTGTTCCTCAATTATGTCTACCTGAACGGAGGATCGGTCGGTCCGGACATAACATGGGACCCAAGGTGGCAGTCGACGAAGCAGGAGGGTATGATGCCGCGGTCCGAACAAACTGCCCAGCTGGACATGAATGAATTTCACGTCGAATGGAGTACCTCACAATGACGGAAGTTGAGGAGCTGGGATGCCAGTGTAGACAGGCTTTGGCGAGACGTCGAATAGAGTGGGTGTTTGGTGTTCCATTTTTGGGTTTGCTTCCTTTTTGCGAGTGAAATTATAGCAATTAAGCAACTTATCAAATTCACTTGCAGTTGCTATCCTTACTTCTGGTGCCTTACAGATTGGTAGTTAGCGTAACATTTGCCTCAAGGGTTATCAATTGACGGATTTAAAGTTAAAGTTAAGTATCGCCCGGAAGGGCAGTCAAAATTTCCCCACTAAATATCGGACACATGGGAGGTCCTCAGGCTTTTGTCATTTGACAGATATATCAAAGAAAAGTTTGGCGAGCCGCGGGGCTGGATTGTTCATGGTGCTGGTCTGATGCTGGCTCAATTGCAGAGCGCCATATTTTTAGACGACATCGCGGGAGCGTCTCATTAGTTACTTATGGTAAGGGTAATGGAAAGTCCTGTAGGCGGTGAAGAGGAGGAAGTAGAAGGGTGGTCCTTGGAATGTCATCCACGTAGGTCAAGTGCGGTGAGACGTTGTAGCCCATGGGTCTTTGGCAGACCACAGATACCACTTTTGACGTGCTAACCCCTCGTCTCCCCTGCTTCTTCCCGGTTCAACTCACCCTTTCTGACCAGTTGATTGGGTTCAGATTATATTTATCACTGGTACAGTGGCTTGATGTCTCGCCACCGTCAGATTTTCCAACCCCATTTTTTCAATTGCTTCTAAGTCTAGAGCAGTGTTGATTATCGTGCAAGTAGATCAAGAAACCACCTACGTGGAAGGGTCTCAGATCTCGTACCAAGACGAGGTACGTTCTTTGTATGTACAATAAAGCTACTCGTCCATCGGCGCTTCTATTGTGATCATCAAGGTGTCAAAACGGTCTCAATTAAAAGCACTCAAAGAAGAAGGAGGTGCTTTCAATAGATCGTGAGCTATTAGAGTAGATTACGGAGTATCCCAAGAATACTCAAGCCCTAAAAACCATGCCTGTCAGTCCAACTGCTAGGTAATGAATTCGTGCAAAGCTCCAAACCACACACAGAGATGCTGCGAGTTTTGATTACTAGTTTACTAGTACTGTGTCCTTTGCGATCGATCAATGATTTTATCTTGCCCATATTTGTCCAAGGTGCGCCACGCTGAGCCGGCCAACCAGCGTAAGTTGACAAGAGGTGCCCTTTGTTCCTATTTGCGGATCTGTCGGAACGATGAGTCCCCCAATATTTACTTACGGCTTTCCACAATATCCGTTCCTGACCGTTACGTCTATGATGTAGTTGGTAGGTTACTGAATACAGAGCTATAAATTTCAGCACCGAGTCCAAGTCTATCGTTATCTGCCGGCATCTACCATACAGAGGCCATCAGCTTGATTCTATCCGAACCTTTGGGAAGCTGAGAGACATGCCTCCTTTGGTGTCGGAACCGTAGCGTAAGTATGTCGCGTAGAACGAAGTGAGAGAAACTCCGGACGCCTTGTTGAACACCATCTATTGGTTACATGATCAGCTCTAACAACGGAGATGAATTAGACTGAGCAAGTGCAGCGAGAGTAGACTGTGCCTGTACCTGATCGAGTTTACGCCTTCCAAACCCACAGGAGGGCTTCTTTCTCAAGGCTGAAAGCGGGGGTCCGTCAGCGGGGGTGAGGTGCCTGATGTGTTGATGCCTCGAGGCGGTCTTTATGCAGTGAGAAAGCCATAATTAGAGAGCCATGCATGTTGTCAAGGTGTATGTAATTTTGAGGCACCAGAGAAAATGCTTAGGGTTGACGGTGTACTCACTATTTTCCCCCCGTGTCGGATAATTCGCAACTGCATGAGAAGAGGGCAACGTGGACTTGGGCCGATGACATCAACGAGTGCTCACGGCATATGGCATGAGCCTCCAGTACAGTGGGACGATGAGGCTGTACGGCTCGTTTCGTGTAGAATAAGTGTATGGTCTCGAGTCCGGCTTGAGCGCCTTTAAAGTAGATGACTAATGTATGCAGCTTCCAAGTCGTCATTGAATCGCCGATGAGTCCGGTATGGTACCTAGATTTGTTTTGGGTGCAGTGGCTGTGGAAAAGCATTTGGGGCCTGGGGCCTGGTGATCGAAGACGAATGCTACCGACCGGCAGGCGCCTAGAGTGCTGCTTCAGAGTGAGAAAGAAGGGTCTACAGTGTGTGATACAGAAATGTCCTGGAACAGACAGTCACATGCCTCATCAGATATGAACACTTGCTTAGGCGGGGTTTCGTGGCATTTCCTTGGAAGACATACCATTGAATTGGAAGGATGGTGGGCGACATGAATTTGGGGTTCGTTTGTTGTGCTGACCATGGCTATTCATAGTCTGAGGAAGGGATGAAAAGGTGCAGGCTAAGCGCCTGTTAGCAGAAGATGATCGCCAGGAACGGGAGAGGAAGGACGAAAGTAAGCGAACCGGTGCAAGGCTCGGTGCCTGTCTTCCAGGAACGAGCCAGCTCGGTTGTAGAGTGATATGTACAAGTTTAATCAGTCGCTGTGCCTGAGAATCCTTCCCTCCTCCTCCTCTTCTCCAAATGCCCGTCTCAGACGACCCGCTCGACCAGGTCCTTAGGCCGCCCCCGGACGAGTCCCAGGAGGAGCGCGACATCAGGCTAGAACGGGAGGCAGAGGCCCGCCGCATCAGCCAGGCTATTGATGCATCCATCAAGGCCGAGCGCGCAGCTCGCAGAAAGAAACGCATCGTCAGGCTGCTCTTGCTCGGTCAGAGTGAATCGGGTGGGTGTCGTGTCTCTTGTTCTTAGTTGGTCGCTGAATTCATTTCAGGCAAATCAACCACGTTGAGACGTGAGTTTTGATGCCAATTCTTAGGTTACAATGTCTTCAACTTTGCACAGAATTCCAGCGTTTGTATACTCCGACTGCTTTTCGTGAAGAGCGAGTGCTATGGCGCGCTGTGATCCAACTCAACATTGTCCGCTCAATACGAACCATCCTTGATGCCCTCTCCACCCCTTACCCCAACTCACCTTACGCATCTCCTCGTGCACGCGCTCGTAGTTTGTCTAGACCCAGGCATCCAACAATGCCATCACCACCTTTACCACCCCAATCTCACGCTGCAGACTCACACCACCACGTAAGCAACGGCAATGGTGTTGACATGCATTTTTCCTATGGTTCTCCTCCACACCACTACCCCCCACGACGACAAGACCAAAACCGTGACTATTACCAGGACGACGAGGAGGACGACCCAGAGTCTGACACGGAATTCACCATCGCCAATCAATCATACCCCAATTCCCCTCCCAACTTCAACCATGGCAGCCCAAGGTCCGACCCGTCCGCTTCATCCACCACAACCCTCGCTCAGACCCCACTCGAGGCGCTCAAGACCCGTCTGTTACCCCTGCGGCACATAGAGGCGATGCTCATTGCAAAGCTCGTTCCGCCTAACGAAGAAGAAGCCACCCATCTAGGGGTGATCACCGGAGGCGAGTACCGCAATGGGAATGGGCACGCGCCAGGTTCGCCTACTGAATCTCACTTTTCTCACCACAATGGACGGCTCGGACACCATAGAAGTCAGTCGTACCGGAATCAGGAGATATTTGTTCGCCCCGGGCCTGGTTGGAAAGGCGGTCTCGCCAGAGCCAGGGTAAATTTTCAAAGTGACTCATATGAAGATTCATCTCCGCAGAGTAGTAACTCACAACGGCCCATGAGTGCAGGCACCACCGGGCTAGAAACACAGGACGAGGTGCAGGACGTCCTAAACTCATGTAGGAAGGACATGATTCAACTATGGAACGACGACGGGATCAGGGACATTCTCAGGAGAAGAAAAATTCGGCTAGAAGAAGGCAGTGGATTGTAGGTCGTCCCGCGTCTCCTTGTTACGATCTCTCACTAATTTGCTGTGTCGAAAGCTTCTTGGATGACCTAGAGCGGGTCACATCGTTAAAATACATGCCCACCGATGAAGATGTTCTAAAGGCGAGGTTAAAGACCGTTGGTGTGTCAGAGTACAAATTCGAAATGGAGGTTAGTGCTGGTAGGGACAGCGGGACGGAGTGGAGGATAGTCGATGTCGGTGGAAGCCGTAGTCAAAGACGTACGTGATTCTCTTGACCTACCTGTTCTGCCATTCTGAATAATTGTATAGCTACTTGGGCGCCTTTCTTTGACGATGTTGACGCTATCATTTTTTTAGCCCCAATATCGGGTTTTGATCAGGTCCTATCTGAAGACAGGACCGTCAATCGGCTGGTTAGTCTCAACCTGCCTCATTTGAATTTCCCTCTAACAACCTGGTTTAGGAAGATTCTGTCCTCCTATGGAAAGCCGTATGCTCCTCAAAATTACTGGCAAATGTAGACTTGGTCCTATTCCTCAACAAGTGCGACATTTTAGAAAAGAAGCTTAACGCTGGCGTCAAGTACGTGTCTTTCATTATTTTTTCTTTGTTTTCATTTTCGTTACATTTTACCCTGCTCTCTCCTGCATTTCGAACTCTGGCCTGTCTATACTTCTTCCGAACCAACCCATTTTCCCAATTCAACGGCGGACATTTACTATAAATCCTTGCTTCTTCCGACCTCGTGCTATCTTCCTATTCCTTCACTTTCGGGGATTATATCCGATTAACTTTGAGGTCATTTGGAGTTTTTATTAACGTTCCTTGATCCTGTGACGATCTTCTTTTCCTATTTTCTATCGTCCTGATCACTGTTTATCGCTTTGCACCGTCTGCTTCGGACTCTGTTTTCCGTACTGTTCGTTATCTCTGCCCGAGGTGCTAACATGTCTTTCATATCTTCAGATTAGCGAAGTATGTCCGGAGTTACGGCGATCGTTCAAACGACCTCGATAGTGTCAGTAAATGTGAGTTCTTGCCCTTTCTTTCGATGCCTGTGCAACGTGCACGATGTTCAGTGGCGTATGCCGCCATGCTATTCGGCACATTATTGACTAGTTCTTCCTTCCTAGATCTTCGTGGAAAATTTAGTGCAATTCATCGAGAATACTCACCAAATCCAAGGAAATTTTACGCCTTTTGTACCAGTGTGACAGATACAGCCACCACTGCAGGTATCATCGCCAGTGGTAAGCATTCTCCGTCCATCCATCTATCTATAGTCCCTCCTTTTCTTTTTCTTCTTCTGATAAACGTCCCTATTCATAGTACGAGACATGGTTATCCGTCAGCATCTAAAGCAATCCAAACTTCTGTAATCGGTCCACTCTCATTTATTCGCTGCAAGTCTTATGGAGCAAACAGTCCGATATCACGGGCACTCACCACCACCACCCATTTTTATGCATCTGTATTTTTGGCAACACTCCCATCCATGCACACCCATCCAATCTCAATCGCAAGGAATCATCTAGTCGCTATTTAGCGTCACGGTTCAAAAATATCTCCATGACGTAGTCGACTTGTTTTGTTTATCTGTTACCCCTTAAGCCACGACACAACCTGCATGCAGCACGACAATTCACGAACGAGAACCACTCGATTTACATCGCAACTGTTTTTTTTTCTGATCCAGATTACTCTCGATTTTGCTCTCTTGTTTCTGCTGTGGAGTGGCGCCGCCCCAAGCTGTATACGGTCACTCGCATACCCCTATCGACAAATCGTCGGTTATCGGATCTACCTCAACGGTCCACCCTTCTCAACCTGCGTAGACGGTCTCTCACGTATAGTGGATGCAGGATAAACTCTGCATCCGTCTCACCCCCCCGAAAATCAACCTTTGAACTGGCTTTTTTCAGAAACGCTTGGGTTTTCTCAAAAATAGCCTGCTCAAAACGAGTTGGTTGGCAATCGATTTGCTCTTTATAGTTCGTGATCACCGTTCCCTCTTCTCCTTGCAGACATTTTTTCCCGACTCTTGGGTAGTTGTAGTCTCTTTCTTCTTCCGTTGTGTGTACCAAACCCATGCTTCTTGTCAATTCATTCTCATTGATCCGTTTGAGGACATTTTTAAAATTCATTTTCTTGTGCACTTCCCTTCCTTTTTTTTTCTTCTCACAAAACATTATCGTCTCTGTTGGTCCCTTTTTGCTTCTTTATTCTTGAGACTCACGAAAGTAGACCGTCGTCCTTTGTCCCTCTGCATCTATAAACGCAGTTCGCATCTGTCTTCTCACAGTTTCAAGCTAAATAGATCAATGTACCATCTCTAATTTCTCGTTCTTTCCCATACAATACGTCCTACATATGCAGTTAGTTGGTTTTCCAGATGCAAACGGGGGTACGTCGAGAGCTCGGCGCAAATTGAGCTGCGCGATCGTCGCGCTCATGATTGTTCAATTTTACCCTTGGGCCCATTGATTGGCACCAGGCAGTGCCAGAACCGCATGTGTGGTGAGCCATGGAGTACACGTGTGATAAAGGGCATATGCTTGTGAGAACATTGTCGTCAAGTGGTACCCATGGAGCGTTTAGTGCTTTTCTTTCCTCCTTCCAACCATGTCCTTCATACTAACTTTATCCTACCCAGCATGACTATCCTAACGTCTCTTGTCGGTGATCTGAGCTCTTTCGATTCACGCACGTTCTGGGCTAGTGGACCTCCGATTTTCTCCTGATTTTCGGCACAACTTTTTCTCGCTTTATTAAAGATCTGTCGGCCTAGCTTTGCACGTTGCTACTTTCTATTTTTCTTTTAATGGGCCGGGGTCTGGGATAAACGGAAAAGAACGTTCTGATCTTTCTCCCTCTTTCCAATCTCATCCTCTCTCTTTTTTTCTCTGCCGACCCCCGAGCTGTCAAACGCGCTCAGTTCCAGTGCGAATTTGAGCCCTGCGGACACATGCAGGTCGAATTCAAATCGATACGAGGAGTTCCGGTTCGTTTTAAGCCCATGGAACCCTCAATTCACCATGGATATTTCCATAGTCGCAAGGTAGTGCGCACTGCGCCTGTGAATCAAGTTACCCTCGGGCCGACATTTGATCATTGGACGAAAAGCTCTTCTTTGCGATGGTTCCTGTTGACATGGTCTCCACACCTATTCAATCTGTATATTTGGAATCTTTGGGAAGCGCAGGTGGCCAGAGTGCTTCGAGCAAAAAATAGCTGCGCTGTTGATCTCTCCGTCATTCGATATGTATGGATGCCCCTTTATTTAATTGGACATTTCTGCTTTTCGAAAGCTCTTCCTCAAGCCTAATTCGACACGAAGCTTGTGTGCCGCAAGGAAGGAGGACTCAACTTGCCGTACTTACGAGCAAGGGACTGCGTCTAATCTCCAACCATCTCTTCGTTATCTGATGAAGCTTCGGATCATTGGCGGCGTATGGGGCCTGCCAGCAGGTTGCTAGCTGGCAGAGATCGAGTTTAGAGAAGGCCATCGTGGATCAAAACAAGGCCTGCGCGTGCTTGTCACTAGCAAAGTCTTGATTTTCCGAAGCAATCGGGAATTGGCCACTGGGAATGTATCTTTGAGGGTTGAATGCTATAATGCGTTATTCGTCATTTTCCTTTTGACTCGTGCAAGTTAGGGCTCTTTGGAGGGATATGAAAACGACTTGACGCTTTTGAGACTTCCATTCCAAGGATACGGGCACCACTCTGTCAACCAGTATCAAGACATTGCCGCTGCCAGATGTCCGCATAAAATAGCAGGAACAGATTGCATTAATATCAACTTGACTTCAACCGAATAAGGCGCCGCCTTTGGAGTTGCCCTAGATGTCAAGGAAAAGGCTAGATAATTCAGGTAGTGGCCAAATTTAATGTGGTCGCAGCAGACAGACAACTATCAAATTGCCAGTCAAATTGTCCAAGCATGACAAATGCCCAGCCCCCAAGTCTCTCAAGAAACAAGTTCTCACCGGGGAACTGAACAATCCTGGATTGTTGCCAAGAACTTTCTAAAACCATCGAGGCCTGTATGCAGACATTCAACATAATATCTTGGGGACTCGTGTATTTCCTTGTACAGGGCCCAGGTATCATGAGTAAAATGATCTTTGTGACTATCACCGTCTGATCACGTCGTGCCTGGCGGAAGAATTTTCCTAACTTAGGCAAATTGAACATTTATGGATATTGTAAGCTTTTACGAGCTGAGGTCCTGTCCGAACATAGTACGATCTGTGAGAGTCCATGGGACTCGTAAGGCAAAGGGCTGCCCTAAGTTCTCGATGCTTATCGACTCCTTCACAAAAAAACTAGAGTGTAGATAGCAGAGACAGTTCTGATCAAAATTTGAGTTTGGGCGGCCATATCGCAGAGCAGGCTGCTACAAGTTTAGTGAAAAAGATTCGGACTCGGACATAGAGGCCTCTGTCATAGTGTCCTTACCCGAGGTTCGAAGTTCTCGATGACTTTGGCAGATGCCGCGCTAGCTACTAAATTTATGCAACAACGTCATTTGAGATTGCATTTACGGACTACATCAGCAAACCGTGATGTGGGTCAGGAGTGCTAAGAACCGCTACATAGCATCATAGCATTGTAGCAAAGGGTACCCTTTATTTAGCAGCCTGCCAATGCTACGTAGCCTGTTCCTGATGCTACAGAGTGCTACAGAGTGCTACTGAGCATCCTGCAAGTGCTATGTAGTGCTTGCATAGCATCTGTCTCACAGGTCTGACAGATTGTACCTGATTCTCGGCTCACTGGTTGGGGCACATCATCATTGGTTCCCTTGATAAAAATGTATGAAAATGGAAATAAATTTATTTTGTCTGTCTAATATACATGCGTGGTATCTACTCAGGAGGTTCTAAGCTAAGGGTATGCATTGCCTTGTCTGAGTGCAGTGGTCTGCAGAGCGGGGAGCCTAAAGAAAGGAAGTTAGTCAAGAAGATGTGTAATACAATACAACAGTACACACCACAGCCTTCGCCATCACCAAATGCATCTCCCACCTCGGCTACTCCACTGCGTGTCCTGGGAGCTGGCTGGAAGGACACCGGACTGACAGGTCTTTGCATCCATGCCTTGTCAGCTGTTGGGTTCTATTAGCTGCTGAACAATGAGGGGAGGGCTTTGGGAACATTAACATACCTGATACCGCTCATGGCCTTCCAGTCAGATGCTGCAAGAGATCGGGTCTACAGAGCAAGGGGCGATTTGGGGAAGAAAGAAGTCGATTTGATGAAGTTGGATCAATGACTTCATACTTATTATGTACTTTGGCAATGTGGGGCTTTGATCATTCACACGCATCATCTGACTTTGACATGTCGCGCAATGCACATAACTTCATTGAAAATCAGCTGGAAATTTGTGGGAATAGCGTCCTCAAAGACACCGGACCTGAGGATGTTCTTCCCACAAACCTGCATTGGGCATAGGAAATGACACCGCTCCTAGCCGCTTGTTCTCGTTCCACATTTTCAGACCTGTTTTGGGCATCTAAAAATACAGTCGAGCACGTCATATGAGAATCTCTTCCAAGGTACCTAAGAAATGTCAAACTTAGAGAGGGAAAGTTGTTGATTGCTGCTGCGGAGATACCAGGTAACACTATAAATAGTCTACTGTGTGCTACATAGCGCTCCAGAATGCTAGCATGCTAGCCGATGCTAGTGCCGCCCATGCAGATGCTACAACATGCTATGAGCCAAAAATCAGATATTGCTGATGTAAGTGCGCGATGTGGTCCCGGCAACCCCGATGGAATATTGCACTCCCTGCATGCAGCTCAAAATTGGTGGGAAATCGTCTTCCTTTCTGATTAGCAAGTGCACTTGGATTCTTACTAGTGCCGATTATCAGTGGTATTAATCGGCGCGCTTATAAAAATGAAGACAGCAATGCACGGTCTGTTGAATAAATGACAAGTAAAATTGAAGGATGGCCATAGATATGACGGTTGAATTCGAACTTGTACTACACAGGCGAAAGTTCAAATGCGGTGTCGCCGAGTCCAAGCTTCTATTCTGCTCAAGGTTGAACTGTTCTGCTATCGAAATTTAAGTATCTGTACGAGCCCGCGTGCAGCTGCCCTACCCTGCCCATACACTAGTCAAATGCAAGGCCGAGGATTGCACCGAAACTTTAAATGGGGAATGAAATACCTTTCGAAAAATATCCATTAGCGCTTTTATTAGTCCATTTAGGGCAAGTAGTATCGGTTCAATGGTCTAGTGGTTATGATTTCTGTCTCACATTGAGATTTGCAGAGAGGGCCTCCTCATCTGTCCACAGAAGGTCTCCAGTTCGATCCTGGATTGAACCAGTTTTTGGTGGAGATTGTTGATCCCCCTGAGTGTTTTTACTTTTTAGGCGAATTTCAAAGACTGACGTCCGAATCCGACAATGATCAACCATGGCAATCCGGCTTAGCCTCGTACACCCATGTCATTGATGCGTGCCAACCTCGGTCCATACGACGTTTGATCCAGCCCTTCTAGCAACTTCGCCGATGAATTTACCTCAATTCCGAGAGTGTATTAGGAACTGTATCATTGCCATATCTCGGTCATATCTGATCAGCCCCACATCTAATGTCGGTCCTTGGAGGCCACAGTAAGCAAACCCCTCGGCTGTTGTCACTTAGAGTTAAACGAGCAAGTGACGCTCATGAAAAACCTCAGGCTGCCTCACCCCATCCGACCCCGTAGACTCACATCTGCCAGCGTCATTTACTTAAATGAGGGATAAGAGATACGCTTTAGGGGGTATCCTCTGCCTGACACCTCCTGCTCTTCTCGTATCTGCTTAGTGCTTCCTAGCGGTGCAATCTCCTTAAGTCCGGCTATATCGAAGTGCCAACGTACACTTTTATAAGTGGACTGATCAGACAAGGATATCAACAGCTAACTGCGTTTTCTATGGCTCCTGCATTACCACAGGAAACTCTGGAAGAAATTATCGATTTTTTGCACGACGATCGGAGAACACTTCTCGTGTGTAGCCTCACCTCCTCGAAATTTGTCTCTGCATCTCGATACCATTTATTTTCGACAACGACCCTTTCTGCAGCCAGGCTTTGCCCCCTCTTAGATCTGCTGGATGTACCATGGAGCAGTATTTCCAACACCATTTCCCACCTTACCGTTAGTGGAAGTGGACCACCGGCATGGACCCTCAGCCCGGTATGGGTGAAAAGATCCTGTGGTCGTGCAAGGGTTCAGTATACTCCACGGGATTTTGATAAACTCCTAGAACGCCTACAGAGCATCGTTTCCGTCAGCTTGGCAAACATCTCTTCCATGGATGTCCCAGAAATTTTTTGGCATCTGCTTTCCTCTATGAAAAATATCAAAGCCATGGAGGCCAATCGAATTGCTTTTGATAGATGTCCACTCCCTTTTTTTGGATACATCTCCTCGCTGCCTCTCTTGGAGAATTTTTCGATATCATGGCCAACCATGACGCTGAATGCCACCGCTCTTGCCTCGTTACAAGATCGGATCATAGGCGAAGAAGGAGAAAAGGTTCAATTAGTGCGGGGCAGCGTCGGAACTGGGTTCCGACTGCCTGTATTAGATATCCGCAGAGCCGTCCAGTTTGCGGGCTCCGATCGAGAACTGCGGGCAAGTACAGTGGCCGGGATCACCATTCTTGAATGGTTGTTGGTGCAGAAAATGATACCCTCTGTGGGCACTCTCAAAATGAACGTCGATTATGAGCCGGACTTGGTCCAGGTGCTCACGCGATATTTCGAGACGGCTGGATCGCGCATAGAGAAATTACTTGTCGTGTTGCCAAGTTCCATATGTGGTACGTTTTGCTATAACTTGTCTACCTTGCCTTTGGAACCAATACCGACTTTATGCTGACTCTTCTATGCACCCAGCGCTCCAGGACATGGTTTCTATTGACTTCAGTGCTTTGACACGGCTTCAATCGCTACACATCGACGGGTTCTTCATGAGCTACGAGTCAAATGAAGGCCTCCTAGCAGACTTCTTCCGCGGATTCCTTACTCAACTATTTTCTTCAAGCCATTCCTCCGTGGCGACGATCGAGAAAATCTCAATCGCGCTCACGATTGATATGACGGAAGACTATTCATTTTACGGTGTACCAGAATTCGCCGTTTTACAGCAGTTTACCTGGTGCTCTCTCCCCTCTATCCTCGAGGAAGTATTCGAACCGTTCTCTGCAGCTCTAAACACCATCGAAGTACAGCTCAGAGTACGGTCACCAGGCATTGGGGTCAATCAAGCATTCGTAGAGCCGGCATTTAGAAGAGGCGTTTGGAAGCGGTTTAGTGAACGAGGTTGCTTGCGTGTGATGTTTTTGTCCAGTGGTCATGAAAGGGACGAAGAAACGAGTCGGATGTAATTTTGGTCTGCAGCGGCGGCCACTGCGGGTCTGAGTTTGATAGGACGTGGAAACACCAGTTCTATAGCAAACTCGTCGTCACATAAAGCATAAGCTACTCGGGTATGAGAACTTTTTGAGAACTTGTATCGCGTTTTAGCAGTTTTGACATGGTACTATTTAAACGTACATCAGCCAATCAATCATTGTAAGGACATATGCTTTAAATCACAATAGATAAGAGATGTATATTGAAGAGGGCAATATAACGAAATCAGCCTCGCAGTCCGATGATCCCACGTCCAGATGTGCTGTCAGTGTAGGTCAGAGGATAAGTACTGGCACATTCCAGCCATACCCTTACACCAGGAACTGGAGCTGGAGATGCGCTGCTCCTTTCCTTCATGGCGGAAGGTAGGAATTATTCAGACAGCATTCAATTGGCAAAGTTCAAATGTGAGTTGATATCATGTGCATGAGGCGGGAAATACCTTCCATTCCTGGCTAAGGCGTTCGGTCCCTTTGCTTGTGCATGTCACTTCCCTTCATGGTCTCGCCTTTTCATCTATGAATATCGCTTTCTAGGCATCACCACAAGGCGAATTTTTTTTGCTTACCAGCAGCATAATAGCCGCCGTTGACGTACAACGAAAGTCCAATTGCCAGGGTTGCTGCAGAGGTTAGTCACTTGCCCAGTAACCAACGACCAAACCCCCACCGTTTCACGTCATAGTCATACTGTTTCTTATTGAACGACGAAGACAGAAAGAGGTAGGCTGTTGCTAATTGCTGGATTGGTCTTGGTGCGTATTCGTAGCAACCTCGCTACCCAAAGCAATGCTTGAAGCTGAGTGACTAGTCACTGACGAGACAACTGTCTTGCAGGATCATCAGGTTCTCTCACTTCTGAGTGCTTGATTGGTGTCATTGCATTTCAACTTCTATTCCCTTTCTGGCCAACAATAATTTCATTGCCCAAGCCACCCCGAGGAGCTCTCCAGTAGTCATTGTTCTAGAACTCACCTAGGGATAAAATTCTGGAACTGTCTTGCAGTTTGAAATCCTTGAAATTCTGCACTTGCAGTACCAAATACTTTATACTTTATTTCTGGTGTCTTCACCGACCTAAACGCATCAATTTAATTTGGCCCCTTCATACCAGAAGACGAGCTTTTGAATTGTGTCCTAAGGTGAGAACCCCTTTCAAAATGTCTAGAATCTGTTCTTCACTGAGCTGATGATCATACATGGACATAGACTCATTAATTTCTTCTCGCATATTCGATCTATTACGCGCCTTCTACTTGCGCCCCGCACTCACCAAGGGCCCTAATTTACACCCTGATCGAACGCCAACTCGGACGCATTAATTGGCCCTTTTTCCAATCACCGTTGTCTGGGGATTTCCACCCGTGCGTGAGTTAGCCATCATTGAAGCGCCAGCATCACTTGTCACTTGGTCACCTTCTCACTCACGTCCACCGGAAACTTTTATCCGGAGATCCTGTTCGTCCTCTGACTCATCCTTTTCGATATATATCTGGCTTCTCTTCAAGAACGGAACTCCGGCCACTTTCATAGCTTCCAGCTTATTAGATTCGGCTGCCTGAGCAAAGATCAACCTGACAGCGTATCAGCTCGTATACGTAAAGCAAAAAGCAAGACACTGAACCCGCTTTCAAATGACAATGTTCTTTTCGACGACCGGACAACGACTGTCCGCCAACGGCGCTAGTGGTGGGAGCGCCCATCAAAATGCCAGCAATGGTATAAGGAGGTCCAGACCCTTGAGTTTAACGAGTCCTACGGCTAGTCCAAATGGGAGCGTGGACATAGGAAGTGGTGGCCATAGGACTGGAGGAAGCAGTAGCGGAAGCAGCACCAATCGGCGGCATGAGGAAGAATTGATCAATGCGTATGAAGCAGAAGAAGAAAGAATTATCAATGTGCTGTCGAGGAAGCTTGAGCAGGTAGGCTCCTCTATGCTCTCTGTTTCAAGTCATCATTCGTCTGTTTATTTGTTCTCCGTCTCCATCCATTATTGCCCCACTCCTGTGCTCTATTTTGTGCGTTCAGGTTTGGACGGTCTCATCTGACGCTATTTTTACCCCTCAATCCAGCTCCGCGAAGACAAGATTGATCTCGAGAACGCTCTTGAAGCAGAGTCTGAGAACCATGTGAACAGACTTTCAAGAGAATTAGTAGCTTTGAGGCAAAGAAACGGGGAGTTGGAAGAGCAGTTGGAGAAAGCGAAATTGAATGCTGCTGGACAAGGGCACGAAAGTCAGGATGGACATGGTGGCCCTAGGTCAGCTGGGACGAATGGACAAAGGAGCACGCATAGTGTTCGTGCTCCTTCTGCACCCAGTTTGAGTACGACCATGATGGGAAATGATCCTGGCAATCCGAGTGCCCTCCTCATGCTAGACACCCTCAGGCGGGAGAACGAGCAGCTGAGAGGCAGATTGGTTGACACGGAGAGGGAATTTGTCAGAGTCAGGAGGCTGAATGAGGTCTACAGGGAGGAGCTTATCGATTGTCGTACTAGGGTAAGTGAAAGTCTACTCTTTAGTTCGCCAGCCTACATTGATATTTATAATTATTGTTTATCTAGTTAGGACTGCCGGTCGATAACCTAATAGGACTGACGCCATCTGACCGTGATCCATTCTCGCAACCGACACATTTACGGTCAAGGTCGAATTCCTCAGTGTCAGCCTCGTTTTCCCCTTCCGCATCTGTGTCGGTGTCGGGCATGGTTGCTGAACCCAGCACTTCAAGACCTTCCTACTATGACTACTCTGTTGGCCATTCAAACGCGAATTCTAACGCCAGCTCCCCTTCTACCTCAGTAGTTCAAGGAGGAAGCGGCGTATTGGCCATGTCATATAAGCCGAGATTTGCCAGCAGCGGCAGTGGGTCCGCTAACTCTAACGTTGGTTCGTCGCGCGCAAGGGCGGCCATATCCCGCCATACAAATGGAGTGCCTATCCCGAGACCGTCTTCCCAGATTCGGAGACCATTTAAGCATGCCACAGCCCATTTCACTGACACAGACACGGATGTGATTGATGGAGACGAAGAAGTGGAAGCAGACGTGGATGTCCTACCCCCGCAACCCTCGGCTTCTTCATCGACCTTCCAGCTTGTTTCACCTGTAGGCTCGACACCTTCATCTGTGTCTGCAGCGTCCTCTGAATCGCCCTATGCCTTCTCGCCCGTCACATCTTCGTCTGCTGGTGCCGAACCTGCCAGTTATGTCACGGATGTGACGAGTCCCCCTTCATCTGGGTCGTTCGGGATGTTGGCAGGGATACCTCTTGCTGGTGGCAACAATGGCGTAGGCATGGGTGGGATGGTGATGGCAGGGATGGGATTGAGCGCATATGGTGTACCCCAGCGGGGATTAACGTATCCCTCGGTGCCGCCTCCGTCGTTAAGCTCAAGTTTCGGGAGCCCAACAGTGAGCTTCCATGGGTTGCCAAGGGCGGACAGGGACGCATCATCGAGCCCTGTAGAACCCCTTAGTCGGAGAGGTTCTATTACGGGGTCAGCAATAGGAAGCCGGAGGGGCAGCAACACCTGGGAGAGGGAGCGTGAAGGTAGTGCCGGTCCGAGTGGAAATTCAGGAAGAAGAGTGGTCGAGACCGGAAGCCTAAGACAGAGGCGAGGGAGCTTTGACAGAGCAGCCGGAATTCCAGTGGGCGGGAGGGTGGCCGAGACCGGTACATTGATTGGAAGAAGCAGGGCGGGGAGTCTGGGTTTAAATTTAAATGCTAATTTCGCGCAGGGTCATTCCTCGATGCCGGAGACCGTGGACGAGGGCGACGATACGCCGAATGATGCTGCGGGTTTAGAGCTGCAGTTGGCGCTCCAACATGTCCAGCTGGACGCGGCGAATACCAACGCTAACTCAGAGGACCATCTGACAAGTCGCAGTGATGTTGTAGGTGTCGCGTCCGTTGCAAAAGTTTTTTTTTTCTCTGCTTAATTACTGCTTCATTGTTCACGTAAAGCTGTACCATATTGCTGGACCCCTGTGCTTCTTGTTCCTTAGTATTTACATTCTTAAGCATATAATACCAAAGCATTGCTAATAGTTCTTTTCCACATATGCGACGCGTTGCCACATCAAACGCGTGTCAGGGAAGCGATAAGGTTCGATGGGCTCCAAATAAGGCTAATTGGTATCACGTGATACCGACGGTGGCAGTGTGACTAGGACCCCGGGAGCGGGGCGCGCCCTGATGGAGGGCTCTGATTGGCGGATTAGTGGATTCGGTCGGGGTCTTTAAACCTCATGGCCATTGTTCCTCCTCCCGCCATTGTTCAGGTGATGGCACGGGAGCGGATGGGAATCCTTTTTCGTTCGCGTGAGTCACACTGATCCCGCTCGTATAAAAAGCACGGCGACACGGTGTGACGTGGGTTCGCCCTCTTTTTTCCTCCTGCCCTACCCGTAAGATGTCCTATCCGCCGTTTGAACACTTCAATGAGATGTATGGCAGCACGCCCTCAACGCCCCATCCACAACAACCGCAACAACTTCAGCAACAACAGCAACAGCAAACACAACCAGGTACCCCCAGCGCCTATCCCCAATGGGAGACCATTGAGCGCGACTTAGAGATGCACTTGCACGAATCTCCTCATGATGTAGACACGACTCCAGTTCAGACCCCCACTTCAACTTCATTTCATACCTCGCATTTACCCCAAATCGACTTAGAATTAGAAGAGCACCCACAGACAGTCCCCAGCCATTCACAAACCTTTGCTCACCCTTATTCTGTGCATCCATCACCGGTGGACAACACGCCAGTTCTCTTGCATAATCCACATGAGATCACTCAACAGCAGGCTCAGGCAACACTTCTGGCCCATGCTCAACAGCAACAACAATATGAGTACCAACAACAAATGAGCCATCCAGGTCCGTCTAGTATTGATCCACGTTTTGCGCATCCTTCTCGGTCGCCGCCGTCAATGTTGTTAGCTTCGGGTTCGAGCTCCGCTACGGGCGCTAATCCCGTTGGCCCTGTCCGGACATCTACGCGAGGCGTCAGGGCTCATCCATATAATCGACATTCTTCAGGTTCCAACATTACCGGTTTTCTCGGCGTTGGACCTTCTGAAAAACTCGCTGAATCTTCTGGCGCAGCGTCGCCTGCTGCTCTCGGCCAAGCAACAACTGGTGCGAGGGCAAGGAGCAAACAAGCTGTTCGATTCTCTGAATCGAGTGGCGCTGCTGTGCAGACGCCACGCCCAGCAACTAGGCGTGCTGCCTCTACCTCGCCTGCGATGCCCTCTCCCTTAAGTACTGGGGTCCCTCTTCTTCCTTCAACTGCAGGACCTTCATCGAATATAAGGACTAGGTACGTCGACATTAATACAAGAAAGGAATTTATCAAAAATTGTCTCTGTTAAAGTGAATCTCCGCGAGGCTCCGGGCAACCACAACCTCCGCCGAGTACCTTCAAAGCACCGTCACTAGTTCACAACCCTCCATTGACACCCACAGCACATTCACGGCGAGCTCCTTTGACCCATATCCCAGCGGACTTGCAGTACTCTCGCGACACCCACATTCTCACCGCCTCTCTTGAGCTGCCAGGTGTGAAACGAGATCGCCTGCGCATCACTCTTGGGACGGCATACTTCAACAAAGTGAGATATGTCTGCGTCATTGCGGAGAGTACTCCCGTTTTCGATGACGGTGGGGAATATACCATTGGAGGACAGCCTGCCGACGAACGAAGCCCGCAAGTCAAAACTACCGACGACAAAGAAGATGTAGAAGGCGGTGAAGGCCGGAACGAGCCTTCAACATCGACTTCAGCAATGACGACACCAACAATCCAGACAAGTCCAAATCCGGACCCATGGCTTCAAAGAGTTGAACGCCTTGTGATACCAAAAGCGCCCGGAGCCTCATCCATCAAGAGTGTGAATAGGATCGTCAACCCTAATCTCCGCGAGAGAAGGTTCGGCCTGATGAGAAGGGTTATTCAGGTTCCTGAGACTACTACGGTACGTCATCTAACCCATTTTGTCCTCTGTTTCCGACTCTTGTGCTTCCTCGAATGTCATTTTTGTTCCTTTTTCTTTCCTGAGTTTAGTCGTGAGTTTTTGATGGGCCTTCTTTCTCTCTTTTCTATTATTTCCTGCCAATGCGCGTTGCGATCGCCATCTGAAATGACACGACTTCAAATCGACATCAACTTCTGAACGCGAATCGCGACAATCAACTTCGACATCAATCAAATTTGCCATCATGTTGCTCTCTCATCTTCCCTTCAAACTCCACCCCTCTGCACATGAAACTCGTCGTAATATAGCTCGAGGACATCAAGGCTTCTCTCGAGGACGGTGTGCTGACCTTGCGCATTGACCTCGGAGAGCCGTATGAGCTTGACGATGAGGTCGAAGTGCCAATTTCTTGAGGGCATGCTGTTGGCTCAGTTCTGTGAGCACGTGTGGGATGAGTTCCTTTGAGAGAGTGAGAACTAGTGTGAGCACGATTTAAGCGCCCGTGAGCTTTTATCATTGAAGATCACTCGTCAACCTTCAAGGCCGATATTTCAACACCAAGAGCCCGCCCGATAATCTATTCAACGTCCAGTCATATTTATCATTTCAATCAAAACACCTTCAAATTAATTTGCAAGATCTCAACGCCTCAATACCAATACCTCAATGTTTCCTTTCAATTCCTGCCTCAACTCCAGCAATGTGTGATACACCGCCAAGTGAAGTAATTTTCAATCTAAATTGACATTTCAGATAGCGGCTTTGCTTAATTAGTAGCTTTCGTAGGTTAAAACCCCACTTCCCAACGCATCGCTCACATTTTGTTCGAGCCTTGCAACTTTGACTTTTGACATTGGTAGATCTTTCGTGGGCCGTTTCTTTATCCCCTCTCCACTTTTTCTTCTCGTATTTCTTGTCTCTCGTCTTACTCGCTTGTGTCGCCGCCACCTCTCGTTCCTTCCGTCTTCCGTGCCCGCTATTCTTCTTCTCCAAGTTCCGATTTGACCATCCTCTTCCACAATGTCTTCCACCATTTTGCATCATCTGCTCTCCTATTTGCGAACTCTTTATTCCTTTTTTCTTTCCATTCATCTTGTTTCATACCTATCCATATCCGTCCATCATCTCTTCCATTGTCTTGTCGCATATCCCATTTCCCCATTACTGCATGCATTCCCATCCATTATCGCCGATCCCCTCTGCATCAATACACACGCATTTATCGTTTGATATTTATACTCTATTCATCATCTTTTGTATTGTATTTTTTGCGTCTCTATTTGCTTTCCTCGCACGTCTTCTCTCCCGCTCTCCATCCCACTCCATGTAATGTTGCTTTCCCTACTAGTTGCTTGTGTTAATTATAATTTCTTATGATAGTCTGTTTTCGCTTTGCGAAAGATGAGGTCCAGCACTGATCAGGCAGCGGATCCCCACTCTCAATTTAGAAAAATTCAAGCTTATAATCTGTTCTGTAGAACTAAAAATTCGACGGCTCATCTGTGAAGAACTTAGTATTTGCATCATTGGTACTATGGCATACTGTGATGGCAGGAACTAGCTCGAGTTTCAACTTGAAGAGGAAGCAGGGGACTGTAACTCTCTATTAATATAAACAATACACATGGTAAGCAATAGGGTAACGTGGCAATACATATATACATCGAATAATTTTCAAGTGAATAAAATGCGAACGAACTACAATACCGGGGAGGCTTGCGGACCAACTAAACCCAAGGGCATATGTTTCAGATTAAAAAACGTCGTCTTTCTCCAAGCTGAGTCGGGAGAGAATCCAGGATGTTGGTCTTCACCTAAGAATTTGCACAGCTTCAGTTATAGAGTCCAAAGAATCATTGAATCGAAAATACTCACTCCAGGCAGCAAAAACGTCAAATATTACCGTGGAATGCTCATTGGCGTCCAGAAATTTTATCATGTCAGCCACACGAGGGACAATATCTGGCATATTATTTTCATCAGACCTTTCTCCGGCATCCGCAATCCTCAACTCCGCCCTTTTCAGATAAGGAAAGTAAACCCTGGTACGCAGCATCGTTATGAGAGTCTTCCAAGGGTGCAGATCGTCGTCGATGCATTCATCATCCGATTCGTAGTTGACCTGAACTACAAGTCCCTCCAGACGCGAACCAGAACTGGCAGAGGACATTTCTTTGAGGGCACGAATGAGCCACATCAATGAGCCCACCCCTCCGGCATGTACTTGGTGATATTCACATTCGATGCGGACATCGAGGAACTTTAAGAACCACAGTTCATCCCACTGGATAGGATCTTCCATAACATATCTCACTGCATAAAAGAAAGAAAACAAAGAACGTTAGCACAAGAACAATATCAACTAAAAGGAAATATTGCGAACGCACTTTCACTAGCTGGTACAAAGACGAACTCCTCCAGTGTAGTGAGGCATTGCTTCATGAAAGTCCAAACTTGACGATGACCTCGAACATCCATATCTGCACGCACAGATAACCTCTTCAAAGTGGTCAGATCAAAGCTTCTCTCCAGAATATTTCTCAAGATAACCCATCGCCCAGTCTCTTCATAACCCTCAGGTTGGTCATTTTCGGAATTGGACTCGGAATCACTTGGTATGTAGTCAATAGTGTCGAAAAAGAGTGATTTTAAGCGAACTTTCGGCTTGTCAGCCTCCATGTAACCTGGAAGTTCGAAGTCCTCGATCAATGCCCAATCCGGTTTAGAGAGCGCGAGATAGTCGATGCTCTGGCAAAGCTGTATAAAACCAATTGGAAAGCATTCTATCTCGAATAGTCTAAGGCTTGGGAGGCGCAGGATGTCAATGAGTGCCGCAACAAGACCACTCTCAACCATCATTCTCATCTGCAGACTCCAAAATGGAATATCTTGTCGGTGGCTGATTACCAATCCGCGGAGCTGGACTAGATGCGGGAGGCAAAAGCTCAGGGACGTATCATTTGGCAGCCAATCGTCCCATTCATCATTCCCTAAATCAAAGTCTTCGGCATGACCGTCGAGTACTTGGAGATATCGCACATATTGCCCAAGATGCGGTGACGATCTGAGCAGCGTTTCAAACTGGGCCGCGCTGGGGTACTTCTGGTACTCTGGTGGGACGAGAAGGATCTTCGCAAAGAGAAGCTTTCTGCAAGACGGCAAAAAGGTTCGAGAGGTTAGAGAACAGGCTTTCAATGTGGCCTTGTCTTTGTCGATGTCGAGGCATTTTATGATCTCGTCCTTGATTTCTTGAGGGATGCCGGTGGGCATGGGTGAAGTAGATGCGAAGCTCAGTGTTGACACGAAATCTTGATAAGCGTGGGCGGGTTCCTATGCAATATCAGATGCGTCTGAACAGACTGTCAGTGAGAAATGAATCTAAGGATACTTCAAACTTCGATTTGAATGACATACCGCTCAAAGAAGTTCAACTTTGCCTTCTAAATAGCAATTGTGAACAGGATAATGAGCGTCCTCCGTTAAAGATATGCAAACCCTGCAACTCAGGCTGGTGTCATACGTACTATCATTTGTAATGACTATTACAAGAGACTACGTGGTATTCGGCGAAGAAATCATCGAAAAAGGAACACTGATTTTCCCGAGGCTTTAAACCTAGAGGATGATGAGGTAAAGCCAAAGTTTGCTGCTGTGCCGAGGAATTGGATTTCACACTCCAATAAGTAACAGCTCTTAACCTGAGCGAATACGTAAGAATATGTGAAAGACAATTATCGTCTTTCCTGTGGGACCAGAGCCTAGAAGGGAAAAGACGAATGTTTGCGAAGAGATGCGAGGAGTATAAGAGAAACAAGCTTAACAGAAATAATTGTATCACGTGATGTCGAATGCATGTGGCATTGTCAATGTCATTCGTGGTTCCAGCGCACGACTATCATATTATTATTTCCTTTCTCCTGCGCCGGCCTTTCGTATTTCCCTCTGGCCTCCGGTAACGAATATCATACCCTCTGAATTGCTGGTGGAACGGCCATGGAGGATAAATACATCGGGTTACTACTCGCTCTGGCCGGTTCAGTTGGCATCGGATCCAGCTTTATTATCACGAAAAAGGTATGTTTTTTCTGCTCAACTGTACATTCCCGTTGCGTCGTATAATATTCTGTTTGCATCTTTTCTTACCTTCTCTTTTCGTAGGGCTTAAATGATGCTGCGGTGGGCAATGCCTACGGCGCGCAGGCTTCGGACAATCTATCATACTTGAGGAATCCAATTTGGTGGTTAGGCATGGTGACGAGTTCGTGGATCATCTTCTATTTCTTATTCCGCCCGCTAACACCCCGCTTTTCTCTGTCCTCCAGTGGTTATTGGTGAAAGTGAGCACCATATTTTCAGAACAATGGCAACATGGCTCATGGTGTCCCTCACACTCCCTAACTACCAGTTGCAAACTTTGCCGCATATACATTCGCCCCTCCTATATTAGTAACACCACTTGGCGCACTCAGTGTTTTGATCGGGTATGGAATCCCTTTGCTTTTGAATTTTCAAGCTCTCTCAATCCCATGTTCCTCAGTGCCGTTCTTGCTTCATTTCTGCTCGGGGAGGAACTGGGACATCTGGGACGTGTAGGATGCACGTTATGTCTGCTGGGATCTCTTATCATTGTTCTCCATGCCCCTGAAGACAAACCAATTCGGACGGTCGATGACATTCTTGAGTTCGCTATCCAACCTGGTGAGCCCTGTGTCATTATTTCTTCTGCTATTGTCCCTTACAACGTTCCCAAAGGTTTCCTCCTCTACTGCTTAACTGTCGTAGTATTCACACTAGTCATGATTTACAAGGTCGTCCCGAAGTACGGACGATCGAATCCCGTCATTTACATTTCAATTTGCTCTCTCGTCGGTTCAGTCAGTGTTATGGCCATCAAAGGCTTTGGCGTTGCCGTCAAACTGACCTTCGACGGTAATAACCAATTTACCCATACCAGCACATACGTTTTCATGCTCGTTGTTGCGATATCCATCATGGTGCAAATGAACTACTTCAACAAGGCATTAGATACCTTCTCCACTAATGTGTAAGTCTGTTCAGCTCGATTCCGCAGCAGCAGCCATTTCTACTGCGCGTTGCTAACTCCTGCTCATTTTCAGTGTCAACCCACTCTACTATGTCGGCTTCTCGACCTGTACTATCGTCGCCTCCCTCATTCTTTTCCAAGGATTCAACACCGCCGATGCAGCCAATACATTCTCCCTACTCACAGGCTTCATTGTGACCTTCCTCGGTGTCCATCTGTTGAACCTCTCACGTGTACCAGAGCCACCACTCGACCATATCAACGGCCAACCTCATAGCCATTCAGCACTAGAGGGAGGTCTCATGAATCCACGTCTGAGCTTACAGGGCCGGATGTCGCTCGACGGATGGAACGTTCCCGCGGACCGTGGGATGGACATCCACATGGGAGGCGTTAATGCTGGACGACCCGGTAGACACGGCCGGCAGAGCTCTTTGTACAGAGCGCAATCAACAACGCTATTCAATGCATTTGAGGGCCCGGATGGGGACATTCCGGCACAGAATGGTTCTGCAGTGCATTCCCAACAACATATACGACAACCCAGCGGAGACCTGCAACAACTTCCAGAGGAGGAATGGGAAGAGGATGAACACGCATTCGACCGACGGATGCTTCTCAATAAAGGAACACGGCGGCAGCAGCCCCAACGACCAGGTTCGAGTTCTCCCCTACCGCCATCGAGGCATGGGTCGCGGAGCAACAGTCATTCCCCAATACCAGATTCTTCCTTGACGGACGTGCGGATATCGCCCAGGCCATAGGGAATCCGGTTCAGCTTGATCCGTATGACCATGGATATTTAGCTCCTGTTAACCTCTTCCTTCCCTTTGGGTGTCACTTTGTATTTATACTGTGTGGAGCATACCTGCTGCGTGTATGAAAAAGCTCTCGACCTTGAACCGTCGTCAACCGATTTCTTGGGGTCACCATTACGAGTGGATCATAGACTAGTTCTACAATCCCTGACAACAAAACCACACCCACCTTCACTCCTCTTTCTTCTTTCATAGACTTTTAGCCGACAAATGGACGTGCGATATGATAACGATGATTATGTTTTTAATATACCACAAACATCGTACTAATGACTGGGGTCATGTGCTTTACCAAGCGTTGAAAAAGTAACATAAGAAAAGGCACCACAAATGCATACTTCTGGAGTATGTCGCGGTCAATACTCGTCTGAGAACGACGAACAAAAAGTGGCTCAACCCAGGATCGAACAGGGGACCTTCTGTGTGTGAGACAGAAATCATAACCACTAGACCATTGAACCTATAAGGGGAGTTTACCGTCGGTCATAGTAACTCGATTGGGTAAAGATGACCTCGTAAAGTGCCCTTACGGCGCAATTACTTTAAATAAAAGGTCAACAGCACGAGAAGAGAGTCCACATCTAAAGCAATTAGGTTCAAATTAAATATTCAGGAACAAAAACAGGGCCTCACTGGGAATTGAACCCAGGACCTCCTCCAATCAGAAACTTAACCCAAAGGAGGAATCATGCTACTAGACCATAAGGCCGACAGCAAGTTAGTTACACTAAAGGATACCGTACGTAATCAGGTACCCGGTCACCCTGGGTACTCGGTCATTCATTTTCTGCAGAGTCAAGATGTAGTCAATTAGTGATAAAATTAGTATCTACAGGTAGCACTAAGTAACCTCTATGCGACTGCACTGTTAAAATTTGAGAAAGGTAAATTGTGGAAGGGAGAAAGTCGGTGGAAGAGTAGTCGGCCAGCCAACAGGGTCCATTTCTTAAAATAGAACACGTTGCGGCGAGATCTTGCGCACATGAAGCGATGAAACTTATACCAATGGTAAAATAAAAGTACTGTGCTCAATTGCACCCCTTCAAACTATAAATTCATCTGAGTACAAAGAAACAGGAGGTACTTGATCTGTAGATATTTGATATACTTTCAGCCGCATTAGAAGAACATATTTTAAGCTCTGCAGCAGCAGCAAGATGACTTGTGCTTAGATCATTAAACCAGAGTATACCCAATTTTTTTCTGTCAAATATTTGTTCTGGAATTGTAGCAACATATTGGATACCTTTTGGATTTTTTTCGCATTACTATCTCACTGCAGGCGGCCATTTCGCCGTCAAGCCAACAAAATCCAGACATTTTAAGAAGAGATTTTATTAATTTAGGGGTTGCAGAGATCTCGTGTTTAAAGCTAAAAAGAATTTTCTATGTAATCTACTTTGGAGATTCCAAAAGATTTTGTGGGAATCGGAATAGAACTGGCTGAGTTAGAGACAGATTACTTTTGGATGCCTTGAAATGGAGTATTTCCTATTACAGGTTGCGATCTTAAATAGTGATAAAACGTAATGAACCGAAAAGCATCAATACAAATTTGTATTAGTTCAGGGTGGCCGAGTACCTGGTAGGCCGGCCGGCTCTCGACTCGCAAAAACAAAATATTCATACAGAGGCAGCAACATACTCTAAAAATTCCTAACTTCGCATAGGCATTAAATATATCAAATATTCAGTGTTGCAAAAAAATTTGCGCGGTTTCATGCAGTTTTACATGAGCAGTTAGATAAAACGTCCTTAGGTGACCGGGTACCTGATTACGTACAGTAATGTAACACTGCCATTGCATGGGAGCGCCTTAAATGCAACTTACAACGACAGACTGCCTTTGCTCTCGGTAATAATAATAATAATTAAGATTGGGCGTATATGGATTACATCATTCTCTTCCTAAAAAGAATTTGCGCTTTCCTGTTGGGAGAGGATGTGGCTTGAAACCAAAGGTTGTCTGGTCGAGAACATCCGTCGGGTAATTTAACGTCGTATGTCATCAAAATGTGGGCGAGCATAGTTTTGAGCTCCATCGCAGCAAAAAATCGGCCTGGGCTGTTGAGAACAACCACATCATCTCACCAAGCACTTTGGTCAAACATATGGAATAAAACGTACCAAGCATGCCGTCCAGTTCCAAAAGTCAGGAAGTCCAGACTGAGGGAGACCAACTGGTGTTTATCCTCTCCTTCCGCTTGCCGCATCTCCGCGAATCGGAAGCCTTGAAACTCCTTTGGATTTTTCATATATATTCTAAAAAGGCAAGATATATGTTATCATTAATTCGACGTCTGGGAAGAGGGAATCACCTCGTCCATGTGGGCCGCATATGTCGCCACTGCAATATGAGTGCCAGCAGGAATCGTGATACCGTTTGAAAAAGTAAAATCTTTCATTGCTTTGCGATTCATTTGCACTGATAAAAGAAGAAAAATTAATGAGTACACTGAAGAGGAGGTCAAACTCACGTCCTCCAATTGCTAAGCGCTGTGACTCCTTGATGAAACTATCCAATTTGTGCAACCCAAGCACAGAAGTCTTAGTCCAGCCCTCGGCGCCTAAAATCATTTGAACCTCCTCACGCATGGGTTCAACGTATTGTGGGTATGCTGCCAGGTCGTATAGTAAAGGCGTCAATGCCTGCAACAAATGTCAGTCCGGATCGCGACCCTGACGCCACAATACATGCCACTGATGTAGTATGAATAGCTGTGAAGTTAACCGTAAGGAGGCGCACGGAAAGGTCGTAAATGTTTCGTCGCGAAGGATCTTGGGCCTCCTGCAACAACCATGTAATGAGATTATTCTAGACAAGGCGAGACCAGGATAAAGTTAAAAGACGGTGGTAAGTGGTGTTGCGAATTTACCGGTCTTTCTGGCAACTCCCCTTGCTCCCGTTCAACTTTCTCCATCTGAGCCTGAAATAAAGGGCCGGTATGTGAAATTGCCCGCTGAATGCTTCTAGGGACTCTGGTTACAATATTCTTCACAAGACTGGCACGTACATTTTCTGAGTACATTGTTAATGAAAAAAAGGTACTACTCACGGTTTAAGTATGTCCGGAAATACGTTGATAATGAGACCTCCCCCAATTACATCCATTGTAAAATCCTCGGCAAGTTTAGTGAAATCTGCATTTCGGCCTGCAGAAATTTGGTCGGTAAGCAAATTTTCGAAGGTGGATGTTCGCATATGGCTCACACAAGGGCAGGTCGACGAATAAACGGTTGCTTGTCCTACTGACACTTTTCATTGCAGTATCAAGTGTTGATATAGAAATCCACTCTGAAATGGTCAATAGTTCAAGTTGTCTATCACGGCGGTCTGGAAAGGTATGCCTAAAGAATCTACTCACCATTTTCCTTGGTTTGAATATGGTCGCCGAAACCCACTATAATCTCGTCTTTTATATCTAAAAAGCGGGCCCCAAGATTTTCTGTAAGAGGCGTCCTGATGATTCCGATATGATAGGGATCGACTCGTATTTGCGGCCCAATTGTATAGTCCGTGTGCACGATCTGGTGGAAGGTCTGGCACGAAAGCCCCGGAAAATGGAGAATACTTACCTCAGAAACTGCCTCCGTGAAGGAGAGCTGGTCGCCTCGTCGGATGTCATCTATCATTTGCGGACCGCTGACCATAACTAACCACCTAGAAAGAGTCGGAACTTTGAAAGCGGTTCCGTGGTACTTGGCATGCAGTTAGACGATATATTGCTCCCTTTATCTCTTCGTGGAGGGTGAACTGGATAAAATATATACCTCGTTATATCCTTTCTGAATCATATCGTGGCCGCGGAATATGAACTTGAATGCATTGTAATATGAAAACATTACCCCAGAAGACCCTATGGTAGGAATGTGTCTAAGCTACATGCGTCGTGAAGTGTCAGTGATAACTTTGCCACTTTCAGAGCGACCAAAGACTTGCCTGATGCGTAGTTGCATGCAACCATTTTGAAAGTAGATAGCTGGTCAGCAGCACTACAAGAGCAGGAATGGATGTCGACGGCATAAACGACATTTTGGGATCGGCGGAAATTTTAGAGCGATTCTCCTCAAGTAACGGGTATTTATTTGCCACCTGCCAATTGGTCGATAGGTTCACAAATCCTTTGACAGGTACGTTTTGGGCCCGTCTGATAAATCAGAAATAGGCTTAGACTGGTCCAGCACAAGCAGGGCTGCGGGCCGAGTACCTGACCGGGCACACGATTTCAGCCTTAAGATTCTCTCGGGCATTGGGGTGGTGTTGACTCTATTGATTCCGGCTAAAGCATGCGTCTGTCAGTATAGTAATTGCCATACGAGGTATTTGTTGCGGACAAATCTGGCTCAGCGTTTCCGATTTGAACCATTATCTTTATTCTTCATCTGGAAGCATTAAAACAGACAAGGACACTGACAAAGATAGCAAAAGGCTTCAAAGCTAGACGAAATTTGTTGACTTCCGCTTTTTAAACATTACTTCCGCCTTCCTGTTCGGCGAAGCGACAGCCTGAATCCATACGTCCTGCGGTCGTGGGCCGTCATCGGGGAATTTGATATCATAGTTGAGTAGCACGTAGGCCAGCATTGCCTTCAGTTCATTGGCAGCAAAGAAACGACCAGGACTGTACATCTCATTACTTAACGTCGGACACGACGAGGAGAAAAGTAATGCGTACCAAGCGTGCCTTCCTCCACCAAACGTCAAGAAGTTTTGTTCAAGTGCAACGAACTGGTGCTTAAGGCCTTCCCCGTCTTCATCACGCAAATTGGCGAACCTGAATCCTTGAAATTCTCGCGCGCTATCATAGTTTTGCTTCAAATGATTGGAAAGACGTGAGTTTCAGAATTACCCTAACTAAATTAAATTGGCATACGTCATCCATGTGGGTAGAATAGGTTGCGACAGCTACAATCGTGCCAGCCGGCAGGGTGATGCCGTTCGAAAATGTGAAGTCCTTGAGAATCTTCCGGTTCATCGAGACTTCGGACACACCAAGATTCAATGCAGCAATAAAGATATACCACTTGCAACTTACCTCCACCTATCGCCAGCCGTTGAGATTCCTTGATAAAGCTGTCCACCTTGCGCATCTTCGTCATAGAAAGTTTATTCAAGCCTTCCACCTCTATGACAGCCTCGACTTCCTCCCGCATCGGCGCGGCGTACTCGGGGTGTGCAGCCAGGTTGTAAAGTACATGTGTCAAAGCCTGTGAGAGAGTCATTAAAAAAAAGCAACTCAAACGTAATCGACTCACATTCGTAGTAGTATGTATAGCTGCAAAATTTATAGTGAGAACACGAATGGCCAAGTCATCGATATTCCTTTGTGGACCCTTAGCCTCGTCTAATAGCCAGCTTACAAGATTATTCTACAAAACGCGACGTAAGTAATCAACAACGGCTAGTCAGTAAATCCTGACCGGTTTATCAGGCCTATCTTTGCCATACTTCTCTTCTTGTTCAAGTTGTTCTTCAATTAAGGGTTGTAGGTGAGATACCGCACGCTTGATGCTGGCAGGAACCTTGGTTAATATACGGCCCACAATGCTGTCACATGTACGTCAGCGTCCTGCATCAATCAGAGAGAAAAGTTTCAAGCCCACGGTTTAACCAGGTTTGGGAACATGTTGATGATCTGGGCGCCCACAATGACATCGATCGTGAATTGTTCATTCAATTGTCGATAATCAGGGTTTCTACCTGCACATATATATATGTCAGGGATTTACTACGCAGAGCTGGCTCTTACGCACACAAAGGTAGACCGACAAATAATCGATTGCTTGTCCGGCAAACAACCTTCATGATCGTCGGTAGTGCTGGAAGGGACATCCATTCTAACGTAATCGTCAATGCGTGACGTGAAAACAGTAAGGCGAAGACAGCACCATCTTCTTTAGCTGGAATGAGTTCAGAAAAAGCAGTGGAAATTTCGTCCTTAATGTCCGAGAATCTAATGGCAATATTTCGAGTCAAGGGAGTACGGACAATGGGGATATGGTAGTGGTCGACTCGAACTTGGTGACCTAAGGTATAATCGGTTTGGATGGTCTGACAAGGTTTAAATAAGTGAGAAGCATCGCGGGCCTCAAGTAGCAGTATTTGCGCACCTCCGCCACTGCTTCTTCGAAGGACATCTGATCATCGGTTGCTCGTTTGATGTCATCGATCATCTGTTGTCCACTGACTACGACTGTCCATCGCGATATCGTCGGTACTTTGAAGGCAGAGCCAGGGAACTTACGCAGGTATCAGACACCATTCTGCAGTTAAAGCGAGGTTACACATACTTTGGTATATCCTTCGTGGATGATCTCGTGGGCGTGGCGGAAAAATCGAAATGCATCGAAGTACGAGGAGATGATACCAGAGGAGCCGACGGTGGGAATGTGCCTCAGCTACAGATAAAGCAGGTTTAGTTTGCCTCCGAACTGTGAGCTCAATATTCTCACTTTATAGGTGGTTGAGTTCACCCACTTCCAAGCCAAGTACACGGCCAGCAAAGCTGTTAAAGCTGGCAACGCTGTCGATGTATCAAGATTCATGGCGGATCTCCTCTGACCAGCCAAAGCCTTGGAGGAGTGAGAGACTTTATACCCAGCAGCGATCACTAGAAGGGTCTCAGGGATGGCTTCTTCGTTACCAAAAGAGGGAAGATGAGCCGGGGCTTAGTCCCACCAAAGAGTAATAAGTCTTAGATAAGATGAGCCCCTAGGCCATTCAAAGTACGGTCTATTGGGCTGTTTAAAGAGTGAGAAAGGAAGCTGCGCATGCATATGTCAGAATAAATCTCACAGGACTTTGAAAACGAAGCAAGCCGACGCACGCATGACGTTTTTCGAAGTCAATTGACCATCATCTGCGCATGTCCGTGTCAATTCCTTCCTTCGGCAGCACATCTATCATCGCCGGAAGCCCTGCATAGGTAGATAGGCCTTGTTTGGAGCAAATATAACCATAACTATTGGCTGAACAAAGCTTCTGGATGATAGAAATAGCAGAACATCCAGGAGCACCGTTTATTGTCATGCAGTCAGCAACCAATTCCGTTCTGTTTGTTACGGGCAGTGATAGATACATTCGGCAGTCCGTCATAGGATTTGAAGCTGAATCGAGTGTTAATAGTACAGTACACAACACCCGGGAGAACCTGGCCTTAGCAAAGAAAGTTTCCTAGCAACATTACCAATCAAACTCCCAATATTCTACTAGTCGTCGATAAACCTTCAAAGCCATAGAGGGCGACACATCATTGCACCGGTATATTTCCGGAAATTATTTGCGGTAATATTGAGGCGGACACCGGGGGAACCAGCAGTCACAAGCCTAGTCCAAGGGAGAAGGATGGGCAATGGAAACCAACTGTCAGAATCAACTCGTAGATGTCAACTAGAGGATGAGTCGGAGTCTTGACAGATATAAGTACCACTAGACCAGAGTAGCATGGCCAGATCGTGCGATATACCGCACGGGAAATATAGAGTGCTGGAGAAGGAGTTAGAAGCATAGATTCAGGTAAGTCCAAGAATAACTAAGTCGACAAAAAACTCGGCGGGACAATAACATGAACAGAGTATGGCGGCAAGAGCAAAAAGGCAGGAAGTTCAGACGAACTGAAAAGTTCCGAAACGCCCATATGTACCAAAAATAATGAACCACGTCATCCGGGGAGGTCTTCGTACTTCGCTGGTCATTATCACCGCCAACTCTGAGCATGTCGTGCAGGGGTTTGTCCTCTTCAAGGTTTTCACGTAAATGATCATGGTAAGGCAACCGATGGTGAAGCAGAGGCATCAAATTCACGTTCCGCCGACCCCATCATTCAACATGTACAAATATAAAAGTTTTCTTATCAACGACAAACCTGCCTTTACTTCTCTCCACGACGCTTTGCCCCCCGTCCATCTGCCTACGTGAGCCAGGATGGGTCTTCCTTCTACATCGTCGGAGAGTATCTTCGAGAGCTTCGCTTTCGCTAGCAACACTAGCCTTGTTTTCAAGGCCATGATGGATTTCTAGATAGTAGTGAAAGCTACATTCTCAATTTAGGGAACGAATAATGATTTTGCTTTACTTTGTTTCAACTTCCCGTCATTTAGCACGGTTTCTTTGAAGCCGTTCAAGTTATATTTTTCTTCATTGAATCATTTACGATATAAAATCAGGTTGAAAAGCCGTTGGTCAGTGGGCTTGAAGAATACAAATTTGCATGGTGACGCTGCAAGCTTAACAATGGCAAAAGCATGTACGAGGGTGCCTACAAAGAGGTGCATAAATTAGATTCCGTATCATCTTGCAGCGAGCCACAGGAACGGCAGTAACAGCACTGTTGTGAGGGCCTGGGATTCTGAATTTGGCTGTAAGAGTATCTCATGGTTTGCGCAAGGAACTTTATTGTGAATACAGAGAAAAGTGCAGCAGGTGGAAACGAAAAATTAAGCCTTGGTACCAGCCGCCTTGGCATCCTCAGCAGCAGCGACAGCAGGGTTAACCTTCTTTCCATCCTTCCAACGGATACGAGGGGAGGGGCACGGTTACGACGGCCCTCACGAGAGCGTACACGGACAACTGTAATAAAAGAAGAGTTAAACTATATTCAAGGGAGACAAAAGAGCGTGACAAACCATGCGAGTGAATGGCGCATGATACGCAGTAGGCGATTTTGATGTAGAGCTTAGGATAGCGTATTCTGCAAAAGGCGCAAATATGATGGGAAATGAGGGTCGTAACAGATCAAAATAAAACACACCTTGGTAGATGCTAGCTCGCTGATATCTCGAACAGCACACTCTCCACCATGTTCCTCACTGTGAAACGTTTATAGCCTTGTCCTTGGGCACACAACGGGAGCAGTTCGAGCAGCGCATGAAGGTGACTGGCCACGTCCCTTCTTGTTACGGCCGCATTTTTCTTTCTTGTCTAAGAGAGCGGGAGCAGAAAACGATGTATGAGCGTCTGTAGTCACAACATCATCCGTAGCTCGAGACCCGCATCCAGCCCAAATCCACCGCGAAATTCCACAAAATAGACAGATGCAACAGAGAGTGCGACGGCGACGGGTATGGGCGTTGAAAAGGACTCACCATCTTGAGTGTCGGTGTCGAAGGCGATGTGTTGGACAGCGACCAGCGGGTTTGTCAGTATCCTCTGCAGCTCTCGGATGTGACCGAGCGGTTCTCACCGTAGGCGGCTCACGAACACCGGCCCGTGGTGCTTCTTTCTGGGAACAACTCCCAGCGGCCCCAACAATGGCGAGTCTCTCCATTGTTGAACGCAACCGTCTCCCCGGCTTTCTTTTGTTCTCGTTCTATAAGCAGCTTTGTGAACCAAATGAATATAGTACGTTTTGGCTCCTTCTTCTCTCCAACCTTTTCTCTCATCCTTTTCTTTCTTAGTTTTTTTTTACGTTCTCTCGAGCCCGGTGCTCATTGCCCAATTTATTGAAGCCCGTCTGCTCTGACTAGATTTGTTTTTTAACATCTCGCCATTCTCAAAGCCATATACCCTTCCTGAACTACGAACTGTATTTATCATGCATTTCACTCTTTCAATCCTTGTCTCCGTTCTTGCGTCAACGTTGGTTTGCACCTGCACCTGCATTAGATGCTGCTACTCTTCTTAAGAATGGTCAGGTTGCACAAAAATTGAAATGCGCAGTTTGAGGGCCTCAAAGCCACAGTTTCCTGTCAATGTACGTCTTTGCTTATTTATTTTTGACCTCCTCCATCTTAATCCTTAATTTTGCCACCCAGCTGGAGAAACCGCGTGCATTGGAAACGCAATCGCAACATGTAACGATGGTCGTTTCGACACTTCCAGAGGACTCTGTGAAAAGACTCAATCTTGCTTTGCTCTGCCAATGTCAGGACTAACGGAACAGTACGTCGTCGTCTCTTGTTATTCTGTCGCTCTGTTGAGCCTTATCGTCCATTAGACCTTAAGATGCACCAGTGAAAATAGTGCACTTTCACTCATAAACGCGACGGTGCAACAGGAGGAATCACAGGAGATGATAACACTAATTCCAATGAGGGATCGAATTCCTCTGCTGGCGAATCCACCAGTAAGATGGATCAAAACCCCGGCAACTTTACTTCAGTGGCTTCAGCGACAGCTACAGAAGCACGAGACATTGTCACCGTCACCGTAACTCTTACTGCTACGGCTGCTCCTGTTACAGTTGAAGCCAGCACCGAGACTCTGTCTCCTGAGCAAGCATCCAGCCTCCTCTTTAGCATTTTGGGTCAGGCTATTCCTACTCCCGATTCCTCCAATTCAACCGCCTCTGCCGCTGTCGCAACCTCCCCTCCAGTCATAGCCACCTCATCTGCTGCATCGGGTTCAAACGCCCCATCCTCTATCATCCAGCTTACAGCTGTGCAAGTAACGGAATCCCTTCCGTTGGCATCATCGTTCACCCTATCTTCTGCCTCGGTCTCTGTCACACCAACCAGCATCGTCCAACTGACAGCTGCTCAGGTCACCGAGTCTGTTGCACCCTTGTCCAGTCTGGCGGCTGCAGCAGCGGTGGTCACGTCTGCGCCTCGAGCCCTTCAAGTGGATATGACTCGGGGAGCTACGGAGGATATTGAGTTCTGTACCAACGAGATGACGCTTTTCTTTCCTCAGGACCATCACGACCGTTAATTCACTCAATTGTAGCAAGTATCACCATCTCGCATGTAGCATTATATCAGGTCTGAGGAGATTTATTCTCCGTCGCAATCAAGCGGTTCTATAAAGTTTATGGGAGTATTAAGAAAGAGTTCTGATGTGTCGCTGACCCTCGTTAGGAATGCTACAGCCATCCAGCTCATGCGTATCATGGAATCTCAACAACAGTAAAGTCCCCCTCCTTCAACATCCTCAAAAGATCGTCTAAAAGCATCCGATGCTTGTCCCCTTCCTCACGCACAAGCACAGCGTATCGATTGTCTTCCTCCGCATCGTTAACTGTGATCTCTGTAACCTGCCAAAGCTCCTGTCCCCCTCCTGAGTGAACTTTTGACCAACGAGCGTTTTAGGATTCTGGCTGAACTGTGTATATTCTTCGTCGGTTATCTTTCGCCATGATGGTCGAGTTTCGGTGTGATATGCTCTGGTGCAGGGCTGCCGACGACGTGTGTTTCATATGAGGGTTCTTTTGGGCTAAGTGCATGTTAGATAGGGCGGTCTTCATATTAAGGTAATGAAGGACTTACTCTATCGCGTATTGTTTGTTTGATGACATGATAGTACTTTTGCAAGTACCGCATAAATGTTAAAGGTGTTATCGACGTTGTAAGGACTATGACAGAATGACTGGACCAAGTCGGAATAAGCAAGCTATAAATAACCGCCGGAGGACGGAAGGCATCTCTTTCAACTTTGTTCCGGGTTTCAATTCTGTTCAATCAACCTCCAGGCTTACATGGTACAAGAAATGTATATTTTCTGAGCACTGAAGACATAACAACAATTTCAGATCAAGCATAGTAGATCAATACTCTGATGCACACAACACTTCCACTCCGACTCACTCACTCCGCCTCACGCAAAATAGGCCTCTCAAAGGCAGCAGCATCCTCATCTTCCTCGTCCTGGCCAATGTCAAGCCCATTCTCCTCGTGTTTCTCAAGGATCATCGCCCTCAACCTAGCGATTGTATCCTCCAAATCAGCCTCCGCCTTAGTTTTCCTCTCAGCTCCATAGTCGACTACAGAAACGATAGGCTCTTCTGGGTCCCAGTCGATCTGCTTTCCTCTCCAACCGCCACGCAGGTGGACATAATTGAGGAAGCCTCTCCAGAGGGGGTCGAGGGAGAGGATGATCGGGTTACCGATGACGATGAGAAGGGCTTGGGCTCGTGTGAGTGCGACTATGAAATATCACAAAAAGTTGCGTTAGAATGTGGTGCAGTTGATAACTGACCATTCCTCACCATTCAATCTGTTCTTGCTGGCAACGAATCCAAGGGATCGTTTGATATCACTTGTGACGTAGTCCGTGTTGCTCCTGACTGTCGACATTATAATGACACGTCGTTCCTTACGGCAGGTCAGTCGGTGGGTAATAAACAGAATTCAAAGAGCTGCAGGTACCTGGCCCTGGAATTCTTCGACGCTTCCTACTTTGATGTCGCGCAACTTAGGATCCTTGACGAAAAGGTCTAAAATTTTGCATCGTTGTGCATGATACGGTGTAATAACACCAATATGTTCAGCCTCTGCATAGCACAACGGTATTAGTAGAAATTAATACGAGGCGCAAGGCAACATGCGTACTGATCTGGTTCTTCCTATTGCCGGTAAGTGAGATGCAGTACTTCTTCACCTGCGTTGCTTCGTCGATATTGAAGAATGAAGGAGAAGATTTTTCCCTATCATCTTTCCCAATGATCGCATGGAAGAGCAACGGGAACCTCTTCTTTGGCAGCTCCTCGTAATTTTCCAACGAGTGTGTCAAGGCCTTATCACCACACGTCTTTAACTCTGAGTTGTAGAATTGCTCATTAGAGAAGTGAAGAATGTCTGGGTGAGACCGGAAGTTCTTCACAAGCTTGACGATGCTATCGTTATGAAGAAATGAGCGGTAAGTGAAAGACAATCAGAAAGGGAGAAAAATACGTACGTGATACCGCGATATTTATTCAAATCATATATCTCTCGCTGCATGATCCGAGCAAGATAACTTGTCTTCAACCCTAACAAACCAGCGATATTAGAATTGACAACAGGCCCAAGCTGCTGATTATCCCCAGCAAGAATAACATTCGTCTTATCTCCCGCAATACTCTTGATGGGCACCATCAGCTCGGGCTCCCCGCCCTGCCCAGCCTCATCAATAAAAATATGCGTGAAATGTCCTCTCTTCAATCCCAAAGATGCTGGGACACCCGCAGATATACAGGTGGACACGACAACTCTGAACTTTGCCAGCTGCTCCGCGTCGGGCATGGCGAAGACCTCGTTCTCATTGATGACACAGAAGGGATCTAGGCTTCTTGGCATTTCGCTGAGCTTCCGGCTGAGAGAGTTGAGCCGGAAAAGCTGTGATCTGCCAAGACCCATAAGCTTCATTGCAATTAAGTCTGCTGCAGAGTTGTTTGGGGTGCATGCCAAGATGCGGACGTTCGGATCGCTTTCGAGGAGTTGCCTCATGGCTTCGACGATGGTGACCGTTTTTCCTGTTCCCGGTCTAAACATAAGATATCAGTAAAGAGGTAGAGGAAATGCTGAAGCCAAAACATACGGTCCGAAAACAACGAATGGCACGCTGCCAAGTTTCATGTTCAAAATAGCAGTGACAGTTTCTTTCTGTTCCTCGTCCTCCCCAAGAGGACGATAAACCGGATTGATTTGCTCAATCTGACTCGGCAACACACGCGTCAGTCCCTGAATATGGTTCGGTCCAGGGAACAATAGCCGAGTCGGAGTGAATTTATTCGTTAAAGCTTGGTGCATCCTGCGATACGGGAGTCGATTCAAGACAAAACGCACATCAAACTTGGTGCCTTTGTATGTGTTGAATTCGTCGCTGAAGCGCAGGGTGACGTGGTTCTGATGGACTTGGTGCACGCGGCCCTCGTACCATGTACGAGTATTCATGGTTTCTGCATCCTCAGATCGGCTGACCAGGATGAAATCCCCAACGAGTACTGAAGGTCTGTTTTCGGCCAAGCCTTCCACCTTCAGTCTTTGAACGATAAATCAGAAGTCAACAAATTGCAGGCAGATGGGAACCTACTTGTAACGGGGGTAAGTTGACTCCAGATCAGCCTCTATCAGAGAATAAGCATCCAGATCCTGCCTGTAATCAAATATATAAGAACAATGTAATCTAGAGAGGCATCGCAATCTTACTTGACTCGTTCTTCCTCCAAATAGAGCAAGACTTGGAACCAGGCTCCATACGTATTTTCATTGAAAACGGAAGGCATGAACTTCTTGACTGCTCCCAGTGACCAGCCTTGCGAGCGAGGGCCATAAGCAGCCTCAATCAAAGCTGGAGGAGCAGTGAAAGCCTTCAACTTCTCCTTCCATGCCGTCTTCGTCCACGTAGGTGGCCTCAAGCTCCTAATAATCGGACCGGTAGGATTGAACTTGATAATCTTCCTACGTGTGTAAGGCTCCTTAGCCTTGAGCTGCTCGTGGTCTTCCCTGGATCCGACTGTTGCCTCTACAGTACGGATGATGGGGAAGGTGGTTCGTTTGTCCAGGTCAAAGAAGATGAGTTCAAGGGTGTCCTGAAAGTAACCAGCAAAGGATGCATGGAATATGATGGACACTTGTCTTGTAGCATTCTTCTGGACGACGCGGCCTTTTCCTCTGAGCCGCGCAGAAAACCTAAGAAGAAAAGTCAGCTTAAATAAAAGCAACAAAAAAAAACATACTTGACTCCATGTTCGTCTCCTCTGTTGGAAGACCGCATCCTAACCCGTTTAAAAGATACGGCCGACTCGGTACTAGTGATCGTAATGGCAATCTCAACCGAGTTCAGATTCTCGCCACCCAGGATCCCGAAGTCGATCCCGTTCCTCCCAGACACAACGACGCCACCCTTGTCTTCTTTTGCCTTCTCAAGCTCGTCGTTGGCCTCTTCCAAGCGCTGGCGCCTAATGTGTTCGGCTATATGGGCATCATACGCAGCATTGTCCACTCTCTTCTGGCAATGCTCGCAAACCAATGTTCTTGCGCAGCAGTCGGCGAACGGTCCTGTGGAAGGTAGGGTAAAAATCAGATGACATATGACGACCTATAGTTCGATCGAGGAGACTCACGGGGCGTCCGTCCTGGGAGAATTGAGTTGAATTTCCTCCGCTCCTCCTCTGATAACCTCGATCTTGGCTTTGGACCTCTTCATGACGAGCTAACAGTGCCTTTAGATGGGGTTTGCCCTTCAGTGTGGCCTGCGGGCCGAGCGCAGTAAGATTCGACCACAGGAACACTCGAAGATGTCATGGCGCAAGGAGCAGTTTTGCCCAAAGAAACAGGTATTGGTGAGAGAAGGAATGCAGAATGTCAGATTGATTGGGCTGAGAGTAGACATAAGCACACAAAGAAAGGGCAAGGAAAAGAGTGTAGAGACTGCTGCGCAGTGAGCTGCCTTTTAGACGAAGATAGGAAAGAGAGAGCGAGGCTGGATGGGATGGCTCTATGCGCCTCGAGGACTGGGAGCCCTCGTTTCAGTGTCGTGGAAGGTGAAGAGTGAAGGAGAGGAAGGGAAGGATGCCGTAGGTCTTGCGTAAAGATTGTTTGACTATTCAATTCCGCTTGTCAGTCATTATCATCAATGGGCTGCTCATCCCGCGTCGCTGCTACATAACTGCATACCGCCTATTAGTACCTTGGTCAGCACTTAGTGAAGATGTTTAAATGATGCTAAACCACTTTATGAAGATCGCTTGCAATGTAAGTAAATTGGTGTAGTGGTGCAGGATGAAGTCCATCCTATTTTTCAGCCTTTATCTCCGACTGGGACTAGACTGCTTTTCAGTAGATTTAGGTTGACCTTAGGTCGTCAATAGGTCGACAAGACAAAGGCTGAACTTGAGTCTAGTTTAACCTATCCCAAGATTGCACTGGAAATTGTAGGATGTATTTATTCTGGCTTACGGAAACAGGTTACAGATCGATGATACTCCAACCTTCAAAGCGGGCTGCATTCACGCCTCAGCCACTCCAATGCCCTTAGATCATTCTTCAACAACGGCGACACCTTCTCAAACGTCTCTTGATGATAACTATCCAACCACTTCTTCTCTTGCCCAGATAATAAGCTTGTATCAACGAGTTTCTTCTGAATGGGAGACCTGAATTGACCAACCCACGTGTTAACAGAGCGTACTCTGATACACAGCAGAGAGAGAAGAGATCACTGACATTGTAACGTTCTCGAAACGGAGGTACCCCTTATCACCAAAGTTGTTTGGTGTCTTGGCTTCTCGGACCAGGACAACGTTTTCAATACGAATGCCAAAGCGGCCATCTGCATAATATCCAGGTTCGTTTGAAATAGTCATGCCAGCTTTCAAAGGAGCGCTGTTGAGGGCTGTTGCGTATTGATCAGACAACTGCCAGAAAATAAGGATGGATCGGGATACATACTTATCCGCGTGCCGATTCCATGTGGGCCCTCGTGTACATTGAGGAAATGCCCTACACCGTGGCCTGTGCCATGCCTTTGGGTCAAGGGGCAAATTTAGAAAAGGAAGACTGTATCACTGATCAATCGTTTTCACCTGAAGTCTACCGAAAAAGATGAGAAATTGATCCACAGAACGAGGGCCCGTCAAACACGCACCAAGTCCATCTTGCCAGAGAGCTCGTCGTGCCCATGAATCACTAAATCAAGTTAATCAATGGGACGTGAAACCAGATCGAAAGAACGGCTCAACCACACTGACATAATATAGCCAGTGGTTCCAGAAGGGAAGACTGCGGTGTCGATGGCTATATTCCCTTGCAAGACGCGCGTAAAGGCTCGCTTCTCCTCATCTGATGGTGTACCGAAGTGCTGCGCAGATATTCAGGACATTTTGCTGTTTGGCTGCGAAAGAATTACCAACCCAAGTCCGTGTAACATCCGTAGTTCCGTCCAAGTATTGTCCTGGCCAAAGATAAGTGAGATGCACAGAAACGAAGACAAGTGATCTCACCTCCTGAGTCGCACAGGTAGACCTGTTCTTTCTTGATGATGTCGCAGTCATTAGGGTCAGGAGAGTAGTGAATGATAGCTTTGAAAAAACACGTCAACCACGTCGTAGAACAGCAACATGCTTCGGATGCTCACCTCCGTTGGGTCCAGTAGAAGAGATAGTCGTGAATGAGAGACCTTGGAAAAGATCCAACTCCCTGACGAACGGGATTATCTCGAAAATGTTACCATTGAAAGAAAAACAATCGACGTACGATCTGAACTTCTCCAGTTGATCGGCAGCCTGACTCTCGTTGAGTTGAACGCCATTGTTCAGCTGCTCTTCCAACCAGGCGAAATACCGTGCAAGAGCTGCGCCGTCCCTTATATGACTTTGTCTGAACCCTTCTAACTCTGTTTCGTTCTTGATGGCTTTCAGATCCGTAACAGGCGATCGAGCAATGGTGTATGTCCCTTTACCGAGAGCTTCAGCAACAGCCAGGCTTGCTTTGTCGCCGATGAGGATTTTCTGTCGCCAAAATAAGACTACGGCTCGAACCTCAAAAACGCGATTGCACAAAATGGAAGCATACCCATTCATCCTTAAGCCCTAATGTTCCAGCCAGTCCTTTCAGGTAGTCAAAAAATTCAGCATATGGCTTGATGTCCACGCGACCATCTGCAATGTATTTCTGTGCACTCGTGTCCAATTGATCACTTTCGACGAAAAGTGTAACTTTATCCTTGGTGAGAACCGCATACGAGAAGAACACTGTCAAATATATAAGCTCTGGGAACAAATGACGTGAACTAACGAAACGAACCAGGATTGAAGTCGATATCAGAACCTCTCAAGTTGAACAGCCATGCTACCTCATCCAACATCGTGACCACCAGAGCCTTTGCCTTTTTCTTCTCCAGTTCCTCCCATATCTTAGCCACCTTCGCCTGATGGGATTGCCCTGATCAAGTAGAGAAAATGTTAGTTGAGGTCAAACACCAAACTCGGGAGAAGCCAGGATAACAAAAAAAGGACATGGACATCAGAACAGACCTGAGTATTTTTCATCAAGGTGGAACACTTTATTCTTTGGCCTGGTAGGTCGATCTTGCCCCCATACGGAATCAACAAGATTCTGAGAGAGGGAAACTAACTCGGATTCCTTCTCAGCGAGCTTCTTGTTCAGGTTCTCTGCGTCAGAGGCAGAGATAAGTGTCGCATCGATTCCAATCTTCGTCTTGGCTTGTAAGTTCTTATGTAGGAACTCTTGCCATGTCGGAACATCAGGCAGGCCTTGTTTCATCAACGTCCAATTGTCATCAAGCTGTTTGGCCGCTTGGAGGAAATACCGGCCGTCCGTGAACAAGTAGGCTTTGTCGAGAGTGATCACAGCACAGCCTGCTGAGCCATTGAAGCCTGAGATGAACGCACGTCTCTCATCAGAATGTGCAAGGTATTCGCTAGAATCTGTAATAAACAAGCAAGCAAGAGAACACGTTGCAATGATCGCGTCTGTCAGGCGCAAAGCTCGGTGTCAGTCAGAGGTTCGACGACATACGCTGATCTTCGCTTGGAACCACAAACGCCTGTACCCCGTTCTTCTGCATCAGCTCCCTCAGCTTCACCAGTCGATCTGTTGTATTGACTGTTTGTTGGCCTGCTGCACCCATGCTTTCGTTATCGTTGTCTTCTGCAGAAAGTGACCGAAGTGACGTAGTACTGGCAGCAGGTGTGATCCTAGTTACACAGAACGCGCTAAACAGCTCCTTCCTTGAGCTCTGACGGATTAAGGAGAGAGAAGACAAAGATGGCGATCGTGATAATAGATGGTGTGCACGTATGTGGGATGGTTTCTGAGCAGTCTGAATGCGACACCAAACTTGGGCCTGCCTCCACATGGGACGGAACTCGGACGGTCGTGTGAGGCATTTACGGGTTTATGTCAGTTTCCATGTCAGCTCTCGGCATCTGGGTGGCTTGTATCCTCGAAATCCAGTAAACTTGGAGAACATCCTCTAGCTGCAACGATGGGTATTGGTAGTAAACAGAAATTTTTTGAAGAGTCGCGTGCAACGTCGGTCTAGGTTGGTCCCAAACTCGTTAAGCTCAGCAAATTAAAAAGCCATCATCTGCCCCACATCCCAGAGGAGTTCCGCTTGATTCCCCGCAACACTCTTCATAGATCCTGTCCAACATGAAGCTCGTCCTCAACAGTTGAGCTCACCGTTGTCCATAAAATGGTCCCGATTGTTTCGGCAGACAGACCTGCCGCTCGGCATCGGAAGTCTGACTTCTCACCACCACTGACCGCAATCTACTTCTCGCACCGTCTTTCCGCGCGGGCGCAGCTCTACTTGGAAAGTTCACTCCTCCTCCGTACAGGACGGCCTGGAATCTGCTCAACGGCTGAAGTAATGAAGCGACAGACAACTAGAATGCTACGGCTATATTCAAGATATGTAGCTCTGAAACATATGCGCTTCAAGTTGTTGAACCTGACCAATGGGAAAACAGTTTTGCTCAACCATAGGGATGTCGAGACCACCGCAGGGCAACTTTTCTGTCTCGTCTCCTTAATTTCGGCAGGATTTTTGGGCCATTTCTTAGTGGCATTACAATGATGATATCTTTGAAGACAGAATTATCCCTGTCGGACCAGCATGAAATCTCAATCAATGGACCAGAATTCAAATAGCATTCTTGGGACTAATTTTAAATTCGAAGACTAACCTTCATGATTATTCAGAACTTCACAATAATCACCTATGGATCGTGCAAACCTCAAGAGCGATGACTCGACTAACACGAATAATCCAAAACTTATGTGGCGCATTGCTAATCACGGTCAATAAAAAGACACTGCATCCATTGCTCTCCCGAAGAAGTCTTGATTTAACTCATTTTTTTGTCGAAGACTACACCATTTACTCTAGGTACGATCCTCTGTGAACCATCATTTTCATGTCACTTCATTGACGTAGAAGTACTCTCAAATGCTTATCTTATCCCCGAATGAGGAGGAAGAAAATGATTTCCATCATCTCAGAATTGTCTTTTATATGTCTTCTATACCACGGGATCCGCCTCGTGTAGTGTCCCCGGGTTCCGTTCATCAAGTTTTTGACATTCATGCTGCAGAATAGAGTGGTGATAATCGACCAATCTCTTTACTATTGGACATAATTTTCCTCCAGAGTATAGGATGACACGATTACCGCAAGGTTCAAGCACCCACGGACGTTAAAGAGTACGGTTATTTTAGAGTGCTAAGTCGGAGTATTGACAGATACCCCTTAGGAAGAATCCAGCGTGGCAAAGCGCACTGCTTTCCTTCTTTCCCATCCACTGGAATGACGCTGGCGGGAGGGGAGGGAAAAGACCTGAAGTGTTTGAGGACGGTCGAGACCAGAACATCGCCTCAACGCTCTTTTCTGCCACGATGAAACTCTGGCCGTCGACATATTCCGCTCGGGAGGCGCCATGGGATGTGCTCGCGAAAGGGCGGGGGTGGGTGCCGTATCGGATCTTTCGTCCGTGTCTATGTCTGTGCATCTGCGTTCTGTGCGACTTTTCTGTTTGGGGTGAAGGAGGGCCGATGACAGGTTAACGCTAAATTTAACGTTGTCGACATCTGCCCATGATGTCCGCTTTGGATTGCTTCTTGACTTGTGAAACGATTGGCATCCACTCGGTCATTTACATATAAGCCTAGGATTTTCCTATGGACCCGCCATCAGCCTCTTCACGCTTTTTGAGTTTTTTCGGGAATCCAGTTATGCGTAGAGATTGAACAACCACCCATACCCCAAACCGTAATCTAAGGCCTAAGCCTCTCCCCGTTCTATCCGGTCACTACGACTTGTAAGTGATAGACTTCTTCTTATCTCCATGACCATCGGGAAATAACTCTACTGCTTTTAACAGAATGTGTATTGAAAACTAGACATTAATATTCAAGAGATTCGCTTCCACATTCGTTTTCTATCGCTATCCAGAGTACTTTACGAGCCTCTATAATCATGCCTTCAGTATCATCATCAGAACATATCTTCTTCGTCAAAGAAGGCGACATCATGAAAGCCAAGCCCAAGCATTTCATTCCACGCCCAGATAGCGTGGTATGTAATCTTCAACTTGCTCTTGGGTTTCAGAGCAAATCAAAGCTTACCATGGACCATTCCTAATTGACAGGGAAGCGTCGGCCAACATCCCGTGATCGTGCTTTCCAGACCCGATGCTCAGGGATACGTTCTGGTGGCCCCTATGTCGCATAACCACCCAGAGGGCACACCGACGAGGAGCGCTTCGAGATTCGGTCTCCCTGTCGATCCGCTCAAGGGCGAAAGTCGAGTGAACGTGGGACAACCAAAAGTGGTCCATCAAGAGAACTTAAGGCCTAACAAGCCTCATACAGCCATGACGTATAATAATTTTGCAGCACTAAAGGCTGAAATCTGTGCGTCTCCTTTTTTAATTTACACCACTTTAGATCATACTGACGACGATACCTTATCAGTCAAAAACTTGCAACATCAACCACGGACTTATTAATTTATTCCTATTATTTAACGGTTTTCTACGCTCTCACCTCCAAGCACGAGGCCAAGACTCATCTGGATCCTCGATCGATCTCTTTATTGTGGCGCAGGTTGCCTTTTCTAACCCGCTCCACAAGCAGTGCTTGTTACCGAACTGGGTTGGAACGAGCCTCGCCATCACGAAATTGGATATTCTACAGGGACTTTCCTATAATTTCTCGGCATCACACATCTGCTACTATTACCAACGGCACTCATAATGTTTTTAGGGGTTTCTTGACGATCCCTCGCCTCGCACCTCCCAGCATAATCATAATCAAAGTAGTGTACTATCATTTCATTAAACGGACTTATCAGCACAAGCACACCTCCACAATGTTTTCGTTATGCATGCAATAGGATTTTTTTATGCTTCATGCTTGGGACAGTGGAACCTACCCAGTTTTATCACCCTTTAGGGGCTTTGATGATAAGAAAAAGGCCACGATTTACTCACCGATGGCAGATAAGCAAGTCTTTGACAAATTGATCGACCAGAAGTTCTGCGTAGAAAAGGTTCAGATACATAGTGAGTGAGCCATCTAAGATTTTCTTTCTCTACTGTTTAACGGAGGTTGGAGGACTAGAGTCAAGCGCTCTTGAAACGTAGTTCAGATAACGTCGGGATCCAAAAATAGAAAAAGCATTGCGCCCCGCTTGATGAAGCCGATTGAAAGCGGAGGCTGAGTGGCGCATCATCGGGTGCCGAGGGACGGCACTATAACGAACATAGCCGGTTTAACAAAAGCTCTGGAAAAAGAATAATCAAGGCAGCCGAGATGGCCTTTACTTTGGCCGACTCGACAGCCAGAGTTCGTGCAGAGACGGAATGCTGCTGCTGCCCATTAATACATATTGGTCATAACAAAACTAACCCATCCAGAGGAGACACGAAATCAGGGAGACAGGAAATCATAAAGAAATAATACCGAACTGAGTAAGAACACACTATCTAATCATGTAAATGATGTACTACGCTACACTGCTAATCTGAAGTAAAAAGGCAACATTGTTTGTTTTCTTTTGCTGAGAATTCGAGAGTGGTGATCTAGTAGTCCAGAGTGAGGAGAGGCTGACGACGGCTCGCAGTACAAAATAAATGGCTCGTCGACACGGAATGATGCAATCATAAGAGAAGAAAAGATATCCAAGCGGCAAAAAAAACTCTTATCTTAAAGAAAGAGCCATAAGAATGAGGGAGGGAAGGGGGTGTCGCTATGACCTAACCGAAGATAGAAAGATGCGAGGATTAACCGCAACTCAAAAGGCAGCCGCACGAGCCATGGAAGCATGCCCATGCCCGACCATTCCCATTGGCATCGCACCCACATTATCCCATTGGCTCTGCGAATGATGCTGCATCTGCATTGGAACAGCAAAGGGCGAGCTCTGTGATAAGCGCCCGTTCTGCGCAAAGACAGTTTGGGTCTGCGGTTGTGATTGCTGGGATAGCGCTTGCAACTGGGCGATATAAAATGGGTCTGTGGTTGTAAACAGAGAGGTTGCGGGTGATGACGGTCGTGGGTCGGAGTAGGTATTTGAGTAAGAAAAAAGATGTGGCGTAGAATTCGAGGGTGAAGTGGGTATCGACGATGAGGCAGGCGACATAGGGATGAGCAATTCTTCTACCATTCTTTCATCTTCCTCGGTCTCGTCGATGTATAAGGTAGATACGGAATTGGAGCGTGACCTGCTTCCGATGTGGGCGTTGTGATTATGATTTTGCGGCGAAGTGTTCATTCCCCACGTTGATGCGTGCGAAAAGGTGGAGGATGACGGTGTACGTGCGAGGGGGGTATTACATCGCTGCGTGTGCTGCATGCGACCGGAACGAGTCGCCGGAACGCGATGATAATGATTCGAGGAGCTCGGACCTGCGACGAGAGTCTCTGCAAGTTGCGCCTATCGATGAAAGAAAAGTAAGTATGAGATCCCCAATACCGCCTGGCCTTCTCATGAAAGACGGAGAACGTATTTTACAGTACTAACATGAAGAGTGTCTAAATCCATCTGTTCTTGGCCGATATGGTTTGAAGATAAGGAAGAAACGAGGTCGTCAACGGAGAATGACATTGTAGGTGCACAAGATCGTCAAGTGGGCGCTGAAAGGTGCAGAATTTGAAGGGCGGAAGGGGGAAACGGCAGTGGCAATATTTATGACGGGGCGTAAGGAGTAGATGGCTATGAGTGAACAATGGGCAATGATGAAAGAGAAAAGGGAAGGCGAATGAATGGAGGCCGTCCATTTCTAGCTGGATTCTAATTAGCATCATTATCCATTATCCGGTCCGGCTTCAGTGCGTGTCTTTTTGTTCCGGTCGCCGGATCTGAGATCGGGTACTTCCGGATTTGGGAATTGCATCATTTCTCCCTGCTTCTCTGCAAGTCTATGTACAAGCTTTGTGCCTTTGTCTGTTACCCGGAGTCGAGTCTTTCTTTAACGCTGGCGTCTCTCTCTGTTCCCCGCATCTAGATGGGTTGATTGCTAAGAGGCGCAGTTATGAAAGCCGCGGATTACGATGTTGACACAACGAATTCTAGTCCTGATAAACACGAGGTAGGTGAGGATCCACAGCCCGCCAAGAGCCACTACGGAAGGTCTCGGAGCACTCTTATTCTCGAACAAGGGCGGTATTGGATTTCATGAATCTATACACCCAGTACGCAGATCTGGGCAATTTGTCAAAAGCCAGAACCACGCTCCTGCATGCGTTTTCCCGGATATGTCTATGATTAGCGATGTCCGAGTCGATGGCGAGAGCACGGAAACCCACATGGACATAAATATACGTAACTTTCTGTGCGTATGGCCTGATATCGCTACCGTCGTATGTATGTCAAAGGCCGCGCCAGTCTGGCCAGAAGCTCGGTCATCGCTCGGTCAACACTCGGTCGTTGGGTGTTAGTATACCGGCTCTAGACTGTCGGCAGCATGGGTCAGAGTTACAGCTATGTCTCACAGCGAAAACGCGATTTTACTTCGAAAGCAACGTACACAGTGCTAGCTCTACCCAATTTCTTTCCTGCCCCAAGCACTCTTATCATCATCTTACGGCATGGCGCACCTTAAACCCCCTCCACTCGTCATCACTCCCAATACCACGGGCTGCAAGATGCGAAATATACCTCAAACAGATAGTTGCATCCGTCGTTGACCCAGCCGCTTCGAAATTCATGACAAATGCAGTCCATTTTATCGTGGTGTTTGTATAGATGAGCACCGGCGCTTTGAGCAGGCGACCGCGAAGGTATTGTAGGAGGTTTTGGCCTGCGCTTGCATTGAGGAACTTCCCGGCACTAGGATCAGAGGAGGGGATGGCTTCCAGGCGAACGTTATCTGATATGAAACGAATACGAGTCGGGTCGTCGTATTTGCATAGAAAATCTGCAACCGATCCAGTACATTCATTACCGATTTCAAGGTGGATTGATTGGCAATCTTACCAAAGTTCTCGTCTATCCAGATCTTGGCTTCTGCAGTCGATAATAATTGAATGACTTGTACCCCCATCCTCCGAGCATGTCCAACTTCGAAAGAATTGTTGTGTGGACGATCATCGATCCATACGAGAAGAGGAAGTTTAAGGCCATACGAATCTGCATCGTCAAATTTAGGTATCAACTTGAGTAGAACCGGGTTCCGAGATGGGCGTTCAGCTTTGATAAGTCCGTTAGAAGCTACCTGGAGAAATAAATGAGCCAGGCGCTCACCATCTTTCGTGTAGGCTTCTACGAATATTCTCAGTTGCTGCTTTCCTAGTGCCCGTGCTAAATTTTGAGGCGTGACTACACCAGAATTAAATTCGTCCAGACGCATTACGATGAGATCGCAAGTCTTTGGCGTCAGATGGCCGTTGAACCAGGAAATTAGTCGAGCAGTGAATAGGTCGGTGGCAACAAAGTCGATCTACTGGCGGATTCAACTAAACTGCTCGCAGAGTAGAAAGATGAATAACTTGCCTTGATACCTATATAATCTTTCCAGAACTCTCGGGCGTCCTCAGCTTTCAATTCATCCAGTGCTGTGTTGATGGCCACCATCGTAGCTGAGGAAGTATCACTCGAAATTTCGAGTTTTTCAGTCAAGGCCGCCAGCGCCCTGTCGGAACCTTCATCTTTCTCGTGGTCCCTAAAATACCCCACAGCAGCAATTGACGCCAACAAAATGACGAGTTGATGATTCAACTGTGTCTGATCATCTTTCAACTTCTGTATGACCGCACCTGGCTTAAGGAACGCAAGGATCTTCTGTGTTTTCTTTAATTGGTATACTTGAATATGCTCGTCTATCCTCCGGACGACTGCGCCCACACTACGGATGGATTGGGAGAGCTGGTATTCCCCTGTGCCTGAGCGGTTGAATGTCGAGGAGGTGAATGGATGAAGGAGGTCGTGCACCTGGAGGACTGTAAATGAGATGTCTTTGAGGAGGGTTTCTTTGTCGGACAGGTTCGAAATCCAGTCTATTATTCGATTGCAAACGGAGCAGATAGTGAGTGCCGCAGAGATGACATCCATGATGCGAATCCAGAGTCAAGGAACTTTCTTACCCATGGCACCATGTCAGATGTACATCTATATAGGTCCAAAAATAGAATAACAGAATTTTGCTATGTTACTACTCTACACAGCCTCTTATCACAGTTCGAGTCAATGCAGTAATGCTGCATAATGCACGTAGATGCCAAATGACCAGGTGACCTCGGAGTGAGAACTTAAATGTAACATGATTGTTCGCAGGGTCATACCTGGCTACTAAGTTCACTCCCTGTAACAATACTGCCATCAGTAAAAGTGCAAGTTCTTTTACTTTTACTTTCACGTGATGTATTTCACTTTCAGCGTCTTGGTTTTTGCCATCAGTCTTAATTTGTCTTTTACTTTCAGTTCCATGTCTTTCATCATCTTCATCTTTCCTTCCTACATTTTTAATTCGGTATTTGGTTATAATGCCATATAGTTGATGCCTACATTAAAAATAAGTGCAGCAGATAGAGATTTGCTAACAAGGGCTCCATTTCAGCTACCTACTTACACAAAAGTCAAAGGCATAGGTCGCCTGGCAGGAAGTAAGTATGTTATTACATAGTAACAGCGACATGATAATGTCGCCCCAGAAGTGGTAACATAGCTTGTGGGCAGTGGTGAGATGCGAATTGAATGAGGCAAATAAGGAAAACAATCCTCGATTGGTCCGCGCAGCAGAGCCATGGAACAGTGTTGGCAGGAGCTGGGCATTGTGATGGCAATTATTGGCTTATGGGGGGAGGCAGAAATAGCATAGGTGGCGAACGCATACAGCATTACACAGAGGAGTGTATGTGTCCACTGCTAGAGGAAGATGGAGATGATTTAATCGGTGATGCTTGATGATTGAAATTTGTGCAAAGTCATTTCAAACTCCAGCACATGTGATATGTTGAACTTCTGTTTACGGCAATTATTTGTAATCCTGGTCACAGGATTACGCATTGTGGACCCTTATTTACTAACACGTGCATACTCACTATATAAAGATCCTCAGGGGCTTTCCCCTCTTTCCTTCGGATCCCTCATTACCTATTTCCTCATTTGTTATCTCTCTTACAAACATATCCTGGTCGTGTTCTTTTCCGTGTGATTTAGTGTTGTCCAACGTGGTACGTTGGGCTTCCACTTTTTTTTGAACATTCACCAGAAGTGAATTGTGTACTTACCTTGAGTCCATCTCAAGGCACCGTTTGCCGCGCCGCTTACTGTTCAGGTCCCATCACAAAACAGGCTGCTTCCCAGCCAAGTTGTGGGTTCCTACCTCCCTCCATTATCACCGTCTCAGAAATGACTGAACTGCCTTCTGACAGCTCTGCTGCCACCCACTGTCACCATCTTTTGCCCACCGTGGCACCTGCTCTTGCATCCCATGTTGATGTCGAGCATATCGAGGCCTCACTGCCTACCTCTCCCGCCCTTTCCTCTTTGTCCTCTCCACTGTCGGACATCCCGTCCATTTTGAATCGCGGCCACCGACACCTTCGGTTGGTAATCCGCCTTCCAGAAGCGCCCCTGCACAAGAAAATCATCTTGTTCCTCCCCCTGTTTTGACTACTCCTGCACCTTCAAATACAACTTCTGCCTCCACTGTCAGAAATCATCCAGTGTCATCCCGAAATCTGCCTCTTCCAGCTCTGACTCTGATTCCGACTCCGACGTACCCTTTTCAACAAAATCGGGTGCATATAGCCACTTTTCCACCACATATACATCTTCCACAATGACTTCTACCAATGCCACCGTCGATCACCCCATTACCAAACACTGCCCAATTCTCACCGCTGGTGATATCACCCCCAAAGTCCTCGTCGACTTGGCTAACGCGCACAACGAGTACTTCATTGCGAAGGAAGTTGATGACACTGATAAAGTCAAGAAGGTCCTTGGCGTTTCAAATGTGTACATATTTGGGACTGGATCACTTGTGAATGTGACCGCCTTCTGACTCTGTCCTACGAGGATTTCATGGCTGAAGTCCATGCAAATTACCTTCCTGCCAATTGGGAAGAGACCGTCCGTACCCAACTCCTCGGGATGAAGATGAAGTGCAGCGACAAGTTCTGGGACTGGTGTCAGGAATTACGTGCCCTGAATATCGTCCTTCACAGTACCACTTCTCACCTCTCCGATACTGCTTTGCGTAACCAGCTCGAAGCTGCCCTCGAACCTTCCCTGTTGAATTTCTGTTTCCATGAAAAGATAAACAAAATGGTGGTCCTCAAAGACTGGGTTGCTGCTGTCAAGGATGCCAATGAAAAGCTCAAAGATGATTGCAAGTGTACCCGTGATGTTGTCATGGAGGAAACCGCGCAGAACACGAAGCACCCCACTCTGTCTGGCAACTCACATGCTGGTAACACCTCCAGTGCTGCTCAATCTTCGTCCTCCGACACCATCAAGAAGTGTCCCAAATTGGAGGAGGGCGAGCGAGCCCTTCTTGCTGTGAACAAAGGCTGTTTTAAGTGTCGTCGGTTCAACCAAGACCATAACAGCAATAATTGTCCCAACAATTTTCCAGATGGTGAAGGTTACAAGAAGATCACTGCTACTCGCGATGCTGCTGGGAATGCCCCAAGAGTCGCAGTGCCTCTTCGTCTTCTAGGACCAGACGTGTCACTGCTGTTGTCCCCGATACCGCTCCTACTTCAAGTGATGATGATGACATCATCGCCGCCATCCTGCCCAGTGCCATTTTGGGCGACAGTACTGATTCAGAAGATGACGTGAGTGCTCCGTTCCACTGTAAGCACCTATCACTGAAATTTAAGGTACTAGCTCAACACCTAGATTTCGCCTTAACCTTTGCTTCTTTGCTTGACTGCGGTGCCCACCTCATTTTAATCAGTCCTGAAACCATCGACGAATTGCAGCTTGAACATTGTACCCTGAAGAAGCCTGAATTGATCAATGTTGCTATCTCAAAGGACAAGACTGAACAAATGTCGCTCTCACAGTATGTTAAATTTTCTGTTACCACCTTAGACAATGCTTGGACCTCCAAAACCGTATGTGCTCTCATTGCTCCCAGACTGTGTATGCCTATTATTCTCAGACTGCCTTTCTTATCACACAACAAGCTCGTTATAGATGCCGATTCTCATACTTGCATTGATAAAACCACTGGCTATGATTTGTTGAATCCTCCTGTCATTGTACCACCACCTCCTCCTAGAATGAAGTCTATTGATCAGATTAAGTATTCTAAGAAAGTAAAAAAGGCTGTTCTCACTGAAATTGTTTCTGTTGGAAAGCAACAATTAGAATGTGGTAAATTGACTTTTGAAGAGGTTAAACCGCCGACGTCATTGGCCCTGTGCGATGCGCTGTCGAGAGACTGGCTGCTATTGAAAGATTGCAAAAACGTGGTGATAAAGTCAAGCGTGACTTTAGAGACATATTCGAACCCATCCCTCACATTGACCGTTTACCTACTGACTACCTCACGCATATCAAATTGAAGGATGCTGAAGCCCGCATTACGAACAGGACATATGCCTGCCCACATAAATATTGTGAGGCTTTTCAAACACTGATCGGACAACATCTTGACGCTGGGCGCATCCATCTTTCCTCTTCCGTGTATGCTTCTCCCTGCTTCATCATTCCTAAAACTGACCCAAATGTTCTTCCCTGATGGGTAAATGACTACAGACAGCTTAATGCGAACACTGTCATTGACAATCACCCTCTTCCATGCGTGGATGATGTTTTGAATGACTGTGCCAAAGGCAAGATATGGTCTATGATTGACATGACAAATTCCTTCTTTCAAATGCGAATGCACCCTGATGATGTCCATCTTACTGCCATCAACACTCCTTTTGGCCTTTACGAATGGCTTGTGATGCCTATGGGTCTCCGTAATGCTCCTGCAATTCACCAACATTGCATTACAGCTGCCCTTTGTCATCTGATTGGGAAGACTTGCCACATCTACCTGGATGACATTGTCATTTGGTCGGATGATCTGGTCCAACATGACAAAGACGTTTGTGCTGTCTTCAATGCCTTGCATGCCGCACGACTCTATGTTAACAAAAAGAAAACAAAGTTATTCCAGACAGAAATTAACTTCTTGGGCCATAAGATCTCCGCCCATGGCATTGAAGCTGATAACGAAAAGGTCAGATTGATTTTGTCTTGGCCATGCCCTGAAAGTTCTACTCAGGTCTGCTCCTTTATCGGTCTCATTCGTTATCTTTCTGCTTTCCTCCCGAGATTGGCAGACCATACTGGTGCTCTTTCTGACCTCATCACAAAGGACGCTGACCATGTTTTTCCTACTTGGATGGATGAACATCAAGCTGCCTTTGATGGAATCAAGCAGCTCGTGGTTGGCCATGATTGTTTAACTACTATCGACTTGTCCTTGATGCCCGATTACAAGATATATGTCACTACTGATGCCAGTGACAAGGGTAGCAGTGCAGTCCTCTCTTTTGGCAAGACTTGGGAATCCGCACGTCCAGTCACCTTCGACTCGAAAGTGTTTAAAGGTGCGGAACTGAATTATCCTGTACATGAAAAGAAATGCTCGCCATTATCAGGGCGCTTGCTAAATGGAGGGTTGACCTCCTTGGCATTCCTTTCATCGTCTACACTGACCACAAAACACTGGAGAATTTCGATGTGCAGAGAGACTTGTCTCGCAGGCAGGCACGATGGATGGAGTTCATGTCCCAGTTTGATGCAAAAATTGTCTACCTTAAGGGTGAGGATAATACAGTTGCAGATGCCCTTTCACGTCTTCCTACAGATCGTCGTTCCTTGCGCGCTGGTGCTGAACTGTGTGCGAAGCAAGCTTATGAATTTTGTGACTCGGGTGATGATGACGATGTGATTTGCACCATTTGTTCTGTTGGTGATTCTCCCTTTTTTGATATTGCTCTGTCATTGTCCAAACAACCATTGGACTACATCGCTCATGATGGAGATGAGGTGTGTGCCATTTTTTCTGTGAATGCTGACAAGGTCCTCCTTGACCAATCAAATCCGGCTATTCCGAGGACAAGTGGGTTCAAGACGCCCTGACTAAAGCACAGGCTGGAATGCCAGGTATAAAGCAGATAAATGGGCTTTGGTATCTTAATGATTGGTTGGTTATTCCACGAGTTGGCAATGTGTGCGAGACTCTTTTCAGGCTGGCGCATGACGTCTTGGGACATTTCGTTTCGACAAAACCTATGGCTCCCTCCAGACCTCTTACTACTGGCCTAATATGTGTCGGGACCTGGAAGCTTCATACGTCCCTGGTTGCCCTGACTGTCAATGGAACAAGTCCACCACTTCCAAACCAATTGGGCCTTTACATCCCCTGCCCATTCGGACCAACGTTGCAACTCCTGTCGCTATCGATTTCATTGGGCCCCTGCCCCTTGATGAAGGTTATGATGAGATTGTGACTTTTACTGATCATTTAGGCTCGGACGTACGTGTTTTGCCCTGCAAGTCCGATATGACTGCGGATGATCTCACTCTCATTTTCTTCGACAACTGGTACTGCGAGAATGGTTTGCCTTTGGAGATCATTTCAGACCGTGATAAGCTTTTCGTTTCATGTTTTTGGAGAGCTTTGCATGCACTGACAGGTACTAGGATTAAAATGTCCACTAGTTTCCACCCCGAGATGGATGGTTCAAGCGAATGCACAAATAAGACAGTAAACCAAATGCTACACTATCACGTCAAAAGGAATCAAAAAGGTTGGGTGAAAGCCTTGCCTTTGGTAGCTTCAATATTATGAACACCATTAACAAATCTACCGGTTTTTCTCCCTTCCAACTTGCATGGGCCGGAGTGCCCGTGTTATTCCTCCTCTAGTATCTAGTGAACTTGTTGATGACACACCGGAGGCCGATTGCCATGGAAAATTATTAAATGTTTGGAAGCCATCACATTGGAGGCCCAAGATAATCTCCTTCGCGCTAAGATTTCACAATCCGCTCAGGCTAATAAGTCTTGTTCATTGACTTTCCCTTTCCCGTAGGCCAGCATGTTTGCCTTTCAACAGTGAACCGACGAAATGAATACAAGGCTTCAGGAGAAAAATGTGTTGCAAAATTCATGCCTCATTACGATGGACCTTACACCATTACGGCATCGACTAAGAACACTCCACAGTCACATTGGACCTCCCTAATTCCCCCAACATCTTCCCCACCTTCCACACTTCCATTGTCACCCCTTACATTGAAAACGACTCTACCCTTTTCCCTGGTCGTGAATTTGAAAAGAAGCCTCCCATCATTACCAACAAGGGTGATACTGAATACTTCATTCGCACATCATCGATGAACGTCATTGTGGACGTGGTCACCGCTATCTTGTTCATTGGATTGGATATGGGCCTGAAGAAGATCGGTGGCTCCCTGGTTCCGAGCTCAAGGACACCGAAGCATTGGACATCTGGTTGGCCAAAAAGAAGACTTCGTAGGATTTTTTTATGTGTATTTTCTTTCTTTTATGGCCAGCTGGTAGCTTTTCCCACTGGGTTTTTGATGCACCCGCGCTGAGCATTGTATGTATTTTCCTTTTCTCCCTCTTTTTCCTTCTATCTGTTGCTTCTTTTTTGGGGTTTTCTCGTGCTTGTGGGGAGGAGAGGGTGTAATCCTGGTCACAGGATTACGTGTTGTGGACCCTTATTTACTAACACATGCATACTCACTATATAAAGATCCTCAGGGGCTTTCCCCTCCTTCCTTTGGATCCCTCATTACCTATTCCTCATTTGTTATCTCTCTTACAATCATATCCTGGTCGTGTTCTTTTCCATGTGATTTAGTATTGTCCAACGTGGTATGTTGGGCTTCCATTATTGATGCCATCTTCTTTCATCTTCACCTCCATCTTCTCTGCCTCTCGCCCTTGGCCATCTCAGTCTGTGTTCCTCGCTGTCACCCTCGTATCCTCTCATCCTCACAGCCCTGGAAACAGGAAGGTTATAGGCTGCCTACTTGCAACTCATGTGGTGCGTTCTTCCTCCATTTGTTTTTGAGTAGCCATGCTCATATCCTTATAGTTAAACATTAACCAACATGCCAGTGGTGCATATCTAAGGTCGGTATAGCATTCTTTTCGACATCTACACCATCTCACTCCCATTTTTTTTCAGTCTGCACTTCCTTCTCATTACAGGCTGACTACGTGCAACTCACACTGTGCGTTCTTCCCTCATGCATTTTTCTAATACCATTCTTATGGTTAATCAAGCTCTCGATGGAAGCCATGTGATGGCTTTTGGCCAGGCAATGGCAGCTTGCTCATGGTTACATTCCAAAAGCAAGCCCTGGCTGCTGCTACAACTACTCTCACCATCAATGGGTCAACTCTGAATCTGAAGAGGAGGAGGTAGTGTAACAACAGGTGTGTACATTCAACTGAATTTTCTCCATCCATTTTTGCACTGTTGACTCATGAATTTCAGTCCCAGGTCCTCATTTGTTCAAGTGTTTGTTTCCTTGTGGTACTATGCATTTCGGAAGACTGCCATCCTCACCGTATAAGATGAATTCACGAAACACAGTCTCAACACTATCAAATCATGGAATGGGCTGTGATCATGTTGATGGCGCCAGCTTTTGTGGGAAAGAAAAAGAAGCAGGCAATGGCAGAAGCAGTGGCTGATAGTTCATCAGCCAGTGGGTAGAATGACTGAGGAGGAAAAGAAGGCATATGAGGAGGAACTGTATGCCTGAATAGCCCCCGCTTTGATGGAAATTTTTCACATTTGTCTAGATCTCATCAAAGTACAAAATGTCTTTCAAAAGTAAATACTGGTCTATTAAAATCAGTGTTGTCTTTTGTGAGAAAACTGACTGGACTTTTAAAAGATGAGGCGTCTTTTAGTCTTTTTGGTCTTTTCTGGTCTTTTGGTCTTTTAAAAGACACGCAAAGACCGCGCACTTTTACTGATGTGTACTGACCTCTGCTGCACAACTCAAGTGAACATGAGGTAGCAACAACAAGGAATCCAGTCCACAGATCCCCAAAAATAGATAGGTGAGGAGAGGTAAGCTACAAAGAGCTGAGGATGTTGATGAGGGTGGTGGAGGTGGGAGAAGATGAGAAGTGAGGAGCTGTGAAGGATAAGACACAATTTAGGGTGAACTTGAAGGCAGAGCCTAAGGAGAGCCAGTTGCTGCTTGGCACAGATAGCAGGGTTCTCTCAAATGTAAATTTTCCAAGCCTGGGAGGACCAATGTCCAATGGCCTGAATGATGTCTTCAGCAAGTCCCAAACTGGCATAAAAGGTGGCCCCACCTGCCTGAGTGAGTGTCCACCAAATTCACAGCTCAAAATAGCAAAGAACTGGGCATCAAACCAGGAGCACAATGGGTGAGAACCATCCCTACAAAGGAAGCCTGGGGGTGCTCATCTATATTTTTACAAAGGTCTTTCAGATTTATTGCATCAAGAAAAAATATATATGGTACACTCTCACTCATTGGGCATAGGCTTCTATGAAGACCTTGAGCAACTGCTTCCCGAGTGCCCTTGCCAAATTCTGAGGCAATATCACTCCAGAATGGAATTCATCCAGATGCATGAGGATCAACTTGCATGTAGTTGTACTTAAATTGCCGTTCAACCATGAGATGAGCTGAGTGGGTGAAGGTCACTGGTGGCAAAGTTAATTTACTAGGAAATTTGTTAGAGGAAGCTATGAGGGTTTGGTTATTATAATCAATTGACTTGCCTTAGCACCTATGTAATCCCTCCAGAACTCCTGTGAATCATCAGTTTGGAGTTCATCCAATACTTTGATTGTGGTGAATAAACTGTCATCACTTGATGACTTGGAGATTTCAAGTTTTTCAGTTAAGACCACCAAGGCCTTATCAGCACCTGGGTTATTTATCCCTCTCATGATCCCTGAAATACCCCATAGCAGCAATTGATGCAAGCAGAATAACCAGCTGATGGTTCAATTGCACCTGATCATCCTTCAACTTCTAGATGACTGCACCTGGAGTGAGAAACAAGGATCTTTTGGGTTTCTTCACTTTATACACATGAACATGTTCATCTATCCTACGCAGGACAGCACTGATGCTGCAGATGCATTGGGAGAGCTGGTATTCTCCTGTACCAGAACAGTTGAATGTGGTGGATGTGAATAGGTGGAGGAGGTCATGCACTTGGATGACTGTGAATGAGATGTCTTTGAGAAGTGTTTTCTTTTTCAGAGAGTTGGTCCAACCAGGTTATGATTCTGTTGCAGAGAGAGCAGACAGTGATTGCTGCAGAGACAACATCCATGAGGGAGGTAACAAAAGACTCAAAGAATTTGCCATGGTCTGGATGTTCAAAAATGATAGATGATATTTGACAGGAAGAGGCTGTGTAGATAGATGGCTTGGCTGATGGAGAATGACTGGGGGAACCGGTGCTTAAGTAGAAAAAGGAACCAACAGCAAGACTCAAACTTGCAACCTTTGCCTTAGGAAAGCAACATGCTACCATTGCACTACAACGGCAGAACCCTCATAAATTTTACATGAATATCTAACTCAAAGGCCAAAAAAGGGTAGAAAATGTAGGTAATCCTCAAAGAACCAACGGTGGGACTCGAACCCACAGCCTCTGCCTTACGTAGTCCTAAGTGGGTTCAATTCCCATCCATTAGGAAAGCAACGCACTACCATTGTGCTACGTTGGCTCATGCGAGATGATGAACTAAATACGATATCTATAGCGCAGCAGTATGACACCACCTGACATTTGAGGAATGGCCTGATTCTGAAATGAATGTCGTTCGACAAATTGAAGGCTGCGAGTGTCTTGCTCAGACTCGCCTTCACCAGCAACCATGTCCTCTGAGCTGGGCCTTGACCCATCCGACCCTCTCAACCTGCTCCTGCGCAACTCCTCCGACGACCCCGACTCCCAGGACAACGCCCAGGCATGGTCCACTCTCAGCTCCCTCTGGTCCGATCCCGTTCCCCCAACGGATCCCTCAAAATCCTATGTGGACATGATGCCCATGGACTTTTCTGACTTGACCTCCTCCATGGCCATGGACATGGACTTCAACAACCCCATGGCTATCGAGCCGAGCATACTGCAGTTCGATCCCGTAAAGTTCGCTAATGCCTTTGCGGGGTACGATGATCAGTACGGTCTCTCCACCGACCTCATGGCCACCCAGTTTCCCTTCAGCTTTCAATTCAACAACGGCAGTGGACAGATCACCAGCTCCAGCTCTGGGTCATCCGCCTCGGACTCTCCGCAGTCTTTCACCAAGGAACGCAGACTCAGCGTGACCTCTTCCTCGTCCTCCTCTGGTGCTTCCCTTTCTCCCGTACCAGAGTCGCTTGCTAGCCCAGCGACAGGCGGATATGTCAGTGATACCCAGCCCAAGGAGGAGCCGATACCCCTTACAGAGGTCCCACATGCACATGATCCCGCCGCTGAACTAGCTGCGCGCGTTCGCCAAGCTGCCGGCGTCATGCTCGCCGTGCCCATGGGTGCCCAACTCCAAGGCTACGGTGCCCAGATACTGCGTACGTCGTTTACTATTTCATAATGCAGCCTATCTCAATTTCCTTTCAGCCAAACTGCCTATACCCAGATTATCCCGGCACGACTCTGTCGCATCCAAATCCACCCCTTCATCCTCATCCTCCGCCGCATCGACACCACCTCCATCGACACCCCCTCCCTCCACCCTCACCACCAATCCTCCTCCCCTCAGACTATCTCTAACCCCCGCTCTCCCATCCGATTCCTCTGCCCCATACACCCCCATCGCACCTACACCCACCACCACCACCCTCACCACCACTGCGTCCGCCCGACCCAAGACAAGCCACACGACCATCGAGCGGCGATACCGCACCAACCTCAACGCGCGCATCCAAAGCCTGCGCATGGCCGTGCCCGCACTGCGCGTGCTCGAGGACCGCGAGGGCGGAACGGCAAGAAGATCAAAAAGAATTTGAAGGCAACGTCGTCGTCAAAGGTACTGGGGCCGACTCCCCTGGGACGGCTACCCCCACCGAGGCAGAGGACGGCACGCCGATCGACGTCATTGACGAGCGCGGGTTCGTCGATGGTGTTAAAGTCGCGCGCAAGTGCTCCAAGGCAAATGTGCTAGGCAAAGCTGTGGAGTATATTCGCGTGTTGAAGAAACGCGAGTTGCGCTTGAAGCGAGAGCAGGAGGGGCTGAAGAAGCTCATTGGGGGGCTCGTGGGTGGCGCTGCCCTCGTCAAGGAATGGGAGCGGGAGTGGCGGGAGATGTTTGGTGGGGAGGAGAAGGATGAAGTTGAGGGTGAGGCTCTTGATGGCGGGGATGATAATGACGGTGAAGAAGACGACGATGAGGATGGTGATGAGGATGAGGAGGAAGATGAGAGGAAGAGGAAGAAAGTCAAGATGTCGTCTGGGGCTAGTAAGAAAGCCTCGGAGAGGAAAAAGGCTGCTGCTATTTCTCCGCCTGTCGTTGCGTCCTCCTCCAACCCTCTGATGCAATCGGCCGATGTCGCTGCTGCACCGGCAGAAAAGAGGAAACGGGGCAGGCCGAGAAAGATCGTCCCCCCTCCTCCGGTAAACACACTCCCCTCTCTGCCTGTCCACCAGGAGCCCGAGGCAATGGTCCAAGACGAACCAGCTATAGACGAACAAATTCGACAACAGTGGATGCACCCACAACCCCAGCAAATCCAAGGCGGTCAACAACCGCAACCTCAGCAGTACCTCCTAGCCGTCTTTGCCCTGTTCTCCTTCTTCAACTCACCCTTGACCCCTTCCTCCTCTTCCTCCTTCTTCGGCTCCTCCGCTCACGCGAATGCGCATACGCATACAGGCACTGTCCTCTCTGCCCAACCTCCCTTGGCTTACGCCCCAGAAATAATAGCCCAATTCACCCCACCCACAAACGCGACACAGTTGATGGTAAACGGGTGGTCATGGCAGGAATACGTCCAGCTCTTCCACCTATTCGTGTCTGTCCTCGTGCTCGTCGGGTTCGTCGCGAGTTGGATGGGGTTGGACCTCGGAAGGCTCTATTCCCATTCCCATTCGCAGGCACAACAACAGCACACGAAGCGGGGCAGGAGCATGTCCATGCCCGCCTTCCGCGCTAGCGCCGCTGAGAAAGATAAAGTAAAGACCACGCGAAGGTTAAGTGGCCCCAAGGGGTGGATCAAGTTGGGCGAGGAGAGTGTATTTGAAGGTTTGTGTTTTTATTACGGCGACTATGGTATTATCATGCACAGGTGCTTACCTTCCCCCTTTTTTTGTTAGGCCGTGCGTCTGCGTTGTCCTTGTACGACCGCGTGCAGATCTACCGCGCTTGCACATCCACCACCACCACGTCCGCTGCATCCTCATCTTCGTCGTCCATATCCACACTCACCACCCTCTCGCTCATCCTCCACACCACCCCAGGCCCAAGCGCCCTCCTCAGCGGTCTAGCCAAGATGAAAGCGCAAAGCGTATGGGAGCAAGCCAAGAGCGCCGCGTGTAACCCTTCTCATTCCCATTCCCTTTCTCCTTCCAAAGTTCCTTCCAAAGCGCTTTCTGTGGTTTATTCCTTGATGTTTGAAGAAGTCAAAAGCGTGGAAAGCGCGTTGGAGATGCTTTCTCGTGCTCGTCTTGAGAGGACATCAGAGGAAGAGGAGGAGGAGGAGAAGGAGGATAGCGCACCACTGAACGTCCTCGCCCGTCTGATCGTCAAAGACCGCGTGAAGCGCCACCTGGGAAAGTATTCATCCGCGCCGTCTCCATTTCCTCCCCTGCTGTCGAAGACCGTCTTGTTCAGGACGAGGAACAAGATTCACAAAGCCCGCAAGGCGCCAAGGAGACGCGAAATGCAGAGCAGATGAAAGAACAGGAACAGGAAGAAGATAAAGCATGGAGGCGCACGATCGACGCTGCGCGCGAGATGGGCGGACGCGTTGAGGATTAGGAGGATGTTTGAGAGGGTGTGGAAGGCCCCGAGCGGGGGTGTGGATGAGGATGAGATTGAGGAGCTTGTCGGTCATAATGGGCAAAGTGATGACAACGAAGCAGGAGCCCGAGCCCTCCATGGAGGAGGAGGTGTAGATGTGGATGCTGAGATCCGAGCGTTACTCGTCGCGCTCGTATTATACCGCCGCCTCTTCGCCTCCGCGTCTGCATCCCATGCTCATGCTCACCCTGCAACGCAGAGGAAGAAGAAGGTTGTATAACTCCCACTGCACAAGCAACGATCATATCCTCCAGCTCCCTGCTCAGCCCACCGCCCAGCCCGCGCACGACGCCCCGTCCTAAGAAGGCTAAATTCTTGTTGGAGGTAGAGGCTGCCCAAGGTGCCGACGCCGCAGAAGAGGATGAAGAAGACAAAGAAGACGATGACGACGAGGAAGAGGATGAGGAAACCAAGTCGGCTGCTGTTGAGAAGAAATGCATGTTGTTCGTGTTGAGGACTGTGCTCGGTAGTCGGGTGTTTGAGCAGACCGAGCAGGAGGGTAGTGGGGGTGTTGTGGGTGAGGGTGAGGGTAGGGTCGGGCTGGAAGATGCCAAAGACCGCGTTGTCGATTTGATCGTGGATGTTGAGAGGAGGGAAAAGGCCAAGAGGGGATCTTCATCTCCCTTACTTGCGTAAATCTTCCTGCTCCTGGCTTTCTTTGTGGAAAAAGTCTTACTGTGGACGTTCGAGTGTGACGCTTTATTACTTACTTGTAGAGAGATTTTTATTTCCGTAATTGCTTACTTTTTTTCCCTTTGTCCTTTTACATACGCCCGTACTTATTCATTTCTTCCACTTCTGCTTATTTTTTTTCAGTACTCGAGCTTCAAGCTTAGGCTTGTAACCTTTTTACCTTGCGGGGTGAACAAACGCTTTTGTGGATATCATGTTAGATATGTAGTATCTAGTTATTTTGTAAGCGTTGAATTTTTATTTCGTTCTGTGTTCTAAATTTGTGCGACTACGCAAAAGATGGAAAGTGCGCCACACGGCAAGTGTCTCTAAAAATAAATTGCTTCGTCACTGACCTTTCCTGCAAGTTTACAGGTGAGTACTCGTCCTGAATTTACCCTCTGTGTGCAATTGAATACAGCAGGACTGGGAGTTATGTCCACCTAGCTCTGGAAAGCACGATGTAAGTACTCCGAGCCATGGTCATGTGAAAACAATAAACATGGTCACGGGCCACGATGAGCCAGTGCCATTGCTCGCCGCCAAGGTGGTACATTCACACTACACCTGTCATGCCTCTTTGAACGACTGACTTTCGCAAACTGTGATAATACAGCCTCACTCTCTTGACAGGGTGTTCCATCAAGCTGGATAGACTTGGAGAATGAACTGAAAATTTCTGAATGGAGGACATCTTTTCAAAAGGCTTCAGATGAGCTGTTCGAAATGATGAACATCAAAGTGAGGGGGGTTTTTACACCTCAGCGGGGGGTTAGCTTTAGGCCTGGCAAAAGAAGTAGGTGCAATGACTGAGACCGAGAAAAAAATATGTTCGCCTTGCATGATGCCGGCTAACATGAAGTATATGATCATATAGGCCATATGACCAGTCTTTGGAAAAGAAGACTTTCAGCTGTCATTTTGGTGGATTGGAACGGTAGGAAAAAAGTGCATTATAGAGAATGCAACAGCACTTTCAATCATTGATCAGAAGAATACAAACAGCTGTCTCAGAACCACCACCTATAAATTTCTGTCAATAAATTGTATGACCAATGGAGAGAGGAATTTCTGACTGGACAAGGATGCCTTATGGCTTAGTGGACCTCACTGCTCAGCATATCTTCAGGCTTTATGCATGGTCAGGTCCTGAGTCAAGTAGAACTTCATAGGACATTGAAATGGGAAACGTTTTGACAAATCATTTCGCTGACTGTTAAAAATAAATTCTGCAAAGAGCTGAGGTCGGAAGGGCATTTTTCCTATATTTTGTTCGACTTTGACTTCTCAGTTAAGTGGCCTCCAGAGCAAGACCACTCAGCATGCCAACTTCCTTACTATAGGGCTTGGGGCTCTTTCAATCTGGTTAAAGATATTTTGCAGGGCGAATTTGAATATAATCCATTCATTTTTGATGTCGGCATCCTAGGTGCTGTGTTCTGCAAATTCACCCAAGTATGTTGGCTATATTTACTAGGTTAATACAAATTTACTGAGCCTATACTAGCATTTAACAGGAAAGTTGCCAATGCTTGCACCTTTTCTAGACAAAATGACAACCCGCGAACTACAAAAACGCTTCACAGTTCCTGAAGCCCTTTGCTTCTTTGAGCAGATATTATCCGAACTTACAGATACTGGACTGGAACAATCGCTTTTTGGAACAGAAAGCTCTGACAACACCCCGTATTACCTATATGACAGGTGGAGGAACCTTCCTCTTAATTTTACCAGGAAATGGACAGTGTTCAGAGAACCTTCGGTTCCTTGGATGACTGTTTTTGTTCGCCATCTCTGCCGTTATGGTTAGATTCACCATATCATTGCCCACGTCCACTGGTTTTTCTTCAAATTGTCCTCAATCCGACTACTATGGAAGAGTACCTGTTTTATAGGATTGAGAACCTTTTGACGGTTCTTCTACATGCATACTGGCATCAAGCCTTAGTTTGAAATCTGGCCCCGATGGTACATCAGCAATTTGGCAAAAAAGTTTCCGGTTTTAGGTGGTTTTTGGCGGTTTTTCGGTTTCCTGGAACCTAGAAACCTCGGCAGGACAAATTCTCTAGAAAAATGGCTATATATGGATTAGTTTGCATCAAACGGATCAGTTGTGCCTCGGCAGGTTTCCTGAAAAAAGGACATAGGTTCCCAAGTTTTGAAAAATGACGTGGTTTCGGTGATTTTGGTGGGGGTTTTGGGGTTTTCCGGTTGCCGAAACCCGAAAAAACTAAAATGCTTAATTGCTGATGTACCGATTGCTTTTGTCCTCTTCTAGATGAACGATCTCGTCAATATCACGTTGGTCATAGGATCCAGCGAAGAATACTGTGGCTTTTCGACCATCTCTTCGGTCACGCGTCACAAGGATCCCTGAAGAGAAGAGATATCGGCCAATGTCACGCGTCTTTTGCGACATCGAAGAGAGTGACATATCATCCAAAATTAGTCATAAATTCAATCAAAATTCCAAAAATTTTCCTTATGCTCAAATTCTTGCATATTTTTGCATCCTTGAGCAGGTCCAAGTATGCTTCCAAGGATATTGGGTTTCCTCCCCCAAATTCCTGGCACAAGAGAAGAGTTTGGTCTCTTCGTCACGCGTCCTCTTCGCCTCCGAAGAGCTGAAGAGTTGGTGAAAGTCGGTCACGCGTCACGCCGGCCGAAGACTTGGTCGATAAGGGACAGTAGACTTATAACTTGAAGTAAAAGTATCCTTGAGCTCGGCACTCACCGGTGTAATGAGCAAATAGCATCTCTAATTTTAATTAAGCTCACATTGCTAAAGGCCTGTGAAATATTGCAGTAATACTGGCAGAGACCAACCCGAGATTGATCAGTCCTCTCCAACTTTGATGTTTAGTAATTTATTGCATATTATGTATTATTATTAAAAATAAAAAAACGGTACTAGTAACTAGACAACTTTTCTTTGACGCCAGCTCGGAACCTGGTCATCTACCAGGATCCGTGTCATTTTGAGAGGCTGTAGCCTACTAGGACCTTGCAAACTGCGAATAATGCCATGCCACTTTATAAGATACTGACATAAATGTTAATGACAAAAACTCACTTGGAGAACTTGAATTTCTGCAGCTTCTGGTGGTTGATAATCATATTTTTCTAATATCATATCGAATGGTGTCTTCATGCGTATGCCATCAGATTCGGCCGTGAACGGGATACAAGGCAAGTCATCCACATCGTCGTAACAAGATAGGATAAATTCGCGGACGACAGGGTTGATGCTGCTCAAGGGAATTCGTCAAACAAGGTGCGCAAGTAGAAATTGAGTAGAACTGACAATTCAGCCTTCGATATACTGCCGTAATGCGGTCCGCCGGAGACCAGGTGCAGTGTTACCTCTAGTCCAGACCTTGCAAGTCGATCCGCAAGTGCTTCCGCGTCGTCGACAGGGTAGAGGATGTCTTCCGTAAAATAAAATATACTGACGGGAGATGTGATCTGAAGTGTCTGCTTCAGCAAAAAAACACAAATTACATTTAACTTGCAGACCTTCGAAAGTTGACTTGCTGTCAACGCTTTGCGATGAAGAGGCCATGATATCGCGGCTCGGACGCCCTCTTGTATACGCTCTTCTGAGCCAATCCAATGTTCTTGTGCCTGCACTGCAGCACTTTCAAGCAAACTGTAGATAATCAGGGAATAAGATAGTCAAACAGATTGAGACGGGACTCTACGTACGCCAACGCTAGATCATCCATCTCGTTATTGAAGGTCACATTCTTCAATCCAGCCATCAAACCGGCTCTGTACTGCGTATAGTCACCGACCACAGTTAACCTTTCTTCCAAAGTCGAATATTCACTTGAGATTTCAGTTGGATCAGACCGACCCGATGCCTGCAGGAAATCTTCGTGGATTTCTGCTCGTGCAGCAGAAATTTCCTCTGACTAGAGAATAATTTATATGTCATTTCATTGTACTAGGAAAGATATGATTTCTTACCTCAGTTGGACTTTGAGGCGAACATAAGGTGAGGGAAAGAACGCGGTCAGGGTGTGTGGATGCCAAGTCCATCGCGATGCTACATCCGATCGAAATCGCAAATATGTGACAAGGGAGAAGTTTTAGAGCTTCCTGTAATGAAGCCGACGATTAGGGTTCGTCCCAGGTTAATATACCGATCTCCCACTTGCCATAAAATGGAATACATCTTCAGCCGGGTTATAAACAGCCTCTCCAATGACGCCTTCCGTTTCTCCATGGGAGCGCAGGTCCAACGCAACGAGATTGAATTGTCGTAGATCATGATCTGCAAATTGGGCTGAAAAATATATTAATCAGGCGAAAAGCATTCTTGGCCGGATAGGACGCATACGATAGAAAATTTGTTGCGGGATGTAGAGAGGATGCAAAAATAAGATTGTGGGGACGTCGGGAATGACGGACTCAGCGTCATGATTTCTTGGCGTTGAGATGGAATAAAAAACATTAAGAGGTCCTGTTGGAGGCGAAATCTTTACGTAGGGCATTTTATGAGGGGAAAGAAAAACGTGAGAAGAGAGAGAGAGAGTTATGTTAGTTGGTCAAGCGACTAAACGATAGGCTGGCATAAAATGTCAAATCGGAGCTTTCCTAAGGCGGTGACAGAGCCGTGGACAGGGAATAGAAGTGGGGGAAATGCCATCAAATGTCGCCTACATCCAAAATATAAGTGGGCAAGAAGGTGGCCATCGCTAAAGAACTTACTTCGTCCTTCGGGCATCACTTTTGGCATGGTGTGGTTTAAATTATCCAGCGGCCCTGAGACCACATTCAATCTCCCCATGCGCCGTTTTCTGGCCGTATACAAGACAAGATTGCCGAAAGAAGTAATTGTGGTATTCGAACATTTGACCCCTTTCTCGCAGCAGTGACCGAGAAAAATCCTACTTCAGACCCCGAGTCTATGGAATTTTTTGAGGGATGGGAAGCGCTGATGTCGCTGGTCCTCGATGCTGAGGGTCATGGGAGGCTCTGGGCACCGATAGGATCAAAGTGGGCCAGCAAGCAAAGGCTGACGTTGACATAACACCGATTACGACGAGGTTTACAATTCAGCAGTGTGTGTGGCACTTCCAGGCAATGCCGAATGGGCCAATATCTGCTAACCACACGATCGAGAACCTGAAAGGGTCTGTGTGTGTACACACAAAAAGAAGCTCGGAGGTCCTGTGATAAATTTTGAAAGGAGATAAGTAATGAGGGAATTTACCATTTTAGAGTCGCTGAAAGTTAAGTTGTTCCCGCAATTTAAAATTGTTCCTTAGCCAAGGACCGAAGATCTGTCCATAAGTCCATTCGATTTGTACGGGACATCGGTACGTTACATGCGGCCACGTTGCGAAGAAGGGTGCGTCTATGACGGAGTCTATTCTGATGCCTGCACACTGATCCAAATCAAAAACGATGCTTCCAGAGATTCTATTCTCGATATGTATAGATGGCGTCAATGGACAGAAAGATACTGTATGTATCTGATGAAGGCGTCGATTAGCGTGCTTGACATTTCATAGTTATAGATAGATGGGAAATGAACACACGAGGGGTGTAATGTATACCGATCGTCGCTAGTTTTGAAGCAAGCCTCAGTCGCTCTCGTCTTCAGAGTCATAGCCATATCTTCTCAGAGTCTCGGTGAAGGGCGTTGGCAATCTCCCTCCATGACTTTCGCGGGTGGGACTCAGAGACAGCTGGCTTAGAGCAAGTTCTGGATGACATGAAGCGACGGTGTCGTACAAGATTTTGTTTATCCTAAAGATGAAGGCATTCAGAAGTCACGTCAGAAATTTTCGCACAAAAGTATTACCGTCGTGGATTGGTAACATTCCCGTAGTGTGCGCCTGGAACTCGATGAAGTGACACACTTGGAACATCTGCTTTTTGCAGTGTCTGCACTAAATCTTCAGCATACTGCAGAGGATATGCAAAATCATCGAAGCAATGGATGATCGCCACCGGTCCTTTAATCTAGATTTGCATAGTTGAGGTCATTTCATGATCGACCGCTCTATATCAGCAAAGGCACTCGTTCATACCTTTCGATATGAATCATCCGGTATTAGTCTTCGCTTGACAAACCAGTCGACACCAGTTCTCAACGACTGATGCACGTTCTCTGGTGAGGAATACCAAATTTCTAACGCTTTTTGGAGTGTAAATTGATGGATGCTGCTTTTGTCAAGTGGTCAAGGAAAGCTCTTTTGCAGTGACCATGAATCTCACGCCTCAATCCGATTAGTCCTTGCGTTATTGTAAAAAAGTTGGGCGGCACCAGAGACTATGTCTGAGGATAGCTCTTGAGTCGAACTGGAATCTTGAGGCAAATCATTCATTTCTTTCCAATAGTTGTACACCTCCCGCCTGCCATCGGCGATATCCTTTGGCTAATTCGAAGGATGATTACCCCTAAGAAATATGTCAAAAGTCACCAGGACGTACCTCCTCCGGGGACAAGGGAGAACACAATGTGAGGGAGAGGACCAAATCTGGGCGAGACACCGCCAGTTCCAAAGCAACAGTACATCCATTCGAAAGCCCGAAGAAATGAGACGGGGGTATATTCAGCTTGGCCTACAGTGCCAAGTAAAGTGAATGACGCAAGTTCTAGTCAGGAACAGCTTGGGCATGAGGCAGAAACATGACGAACCATGAGTTGTTCAATGTCAGATGCCGACTCAGTTGGCGTGTATGGTTCATCCCCTAGCAGCCCCTTCGTATCTCCAAATCCGCGCATGTCGAACGCAATAAGGTTGAACTGTCGTAAGTCTCTATTGGAAAATTGCACTGTGGGCATAAAACGCGTCAGGTCTGGAGCCTGCCGACGGGGATGAAACTTAGGCCTACTTTCAAACACTTCCTTTCCAATATAGCCTGAATGTAGGAAGACGATGCAGGGCAAGCCGGGCGTAAGCTCCTCAGCCGAGTACGATGTGGGAGTAGCAATGGCGTAGGCAAACGAAAACTTGGCCCCACTGGGGTAAGTCATATCGACGGATGGCATGGCTGGACAGTTAGGGGGAGAAATCAAGCAGCTAGACACGAAAAACCAGGAGCCTTCCCGGGAATGGGTCGTCGAAAGACGGGCTATGTACGCTTGGAAAGAGAGCGACTAGAGCGTCAAGACGAAAGATGTCTCATTGGATGGAAAAAAGTGTCTTGTTCTATTTATTTGAAATATGATGAAGCCCACATGCGATCCGGCATGATGGTTGATAGCATTAAGAGGGGTTCGTGCCAATTATTTCGATCCCGACTTCATAAAAGTCCTAAAGTATCGTGATCCACAGGGTCTACTGCGTACAAGAACCTCATGTCCTTCTAAACGAGAAGAATAATGTGAGCCAAAGAAACAATAGAGCAGGATAAGGCGTACAAATGAGTACCCGACTGAGAACTACTGGGAAAAAGGGGCAAAAGCAATTTGAAATTTGTCGCGATTTTAATCTCCTTTGCACGTAGGTGGGAAATGGGGTTCAAACGGGTCCCAAATGTGCTCAAGGAACAGGGAAGGACGGGAAATCTAGGGAAATCTAGCGCAACATGCGGAGCTCACTCCTATAAAGAAGACAGTATTCAAGACGTCCGCTCGATGGCCACCTCCAGCGTGCTGTGGGCGCTCGAGATGGTCGGGGTTAAACATATGTTGGCGGCTGTTCGCGGTCGCTTATAAGCGGTAGTTAGGCGATGCCATCAGGAAATACAACAACAGCAAGCACCGCTTGTGGACCGTTTCCTCGTCGTCCGCCACAGCAATGGCATGTTATGGATCCAATATCTATCGCGTGAGCTGTCCATTACACCCGAGTTTATTGTTTAATTAACGACAATGAAGCATGATCTCGGATTTCTTCCATCCCGCTGTTGGAGGGGTTGAAAACCACATATACATGCTTAGCGCGAATCTCATCCGCAGAGGGCACAAAGTAGGAAGATATACATTCTCAAAAATGTGTATGGCTCTGACAAAGCTGTAGGTTATCGTCATCACCCACAGCCATGGCCCTGACCGCGTAGGCGTACGATGGCTCTTACCTGGCCTGAAAGTGTATTACATTCCATTTCTACCGATTGCCTCTTCGGCCACATTGCCCAACTTCTTCACGTCTCTCCCATACCTTCGGACGATTCTTCTGCGTGAACACATCCACCTCATTCATGCCCATGCAAGCCTTTCGTCGATCGGCCATGAGGGAATTCTGCATTCGCATCTCATGGGTATCCGAACTGTTTTCACAGACCACAGTCTGTTCGGATTCGATGATGCAGCAAGCATATTGACAAACAAGCTCATGATTGGCACCCTGAAGAACGTAGACGCTGTGATATGCGTTTCTCATACAGGGTGCGTCTTTTTCGGTTCACGAAGTTATTTGATTGTTTCTTCTAGACGTGTATCCTCATAGACGTGAAAACACAGTTCTGCGTGGCCAATTGTTCGAACGCAGCGAAGAAGACCCAGAGGTTCTTGAAGTTCGCAAGAGTGTCTATGTTATTCCGAATACACTTGTTCCAGAACAATTCAAGCCGAATGCCCAGCCACCCGGTGATACCAGTACGCGTCTGATTTTCGAGTTAGTAGAAGCACTAACTATCTAGATATGCTTTAGTCACTATAGTCTTTCTATCGCGACTTACCTATCGAAAGGGTATCGATTTGCTTGTAGCCACTGCACCTAAAATTTGTGCTCTATTTCCCAACGTTAATTTCATTGTCGGTGCGCAGCCTTTTCACTCAAAGTAATATTTCTCGCTGACGATACCTGTGTGATTTCAGGAGGTGATGGTCCCAAACTTATTGAGCTGCTGCAAATGCGTGAGAAGCATTTACTGCAAGACAGGATCGAACTTCTTGGGTCTGTGCGTCCTAAAGACGTCCTGTCGGTGAGTTACACCTGCCTGTTTCTGCTATTCGTCGCTGACATCACATGTACAGGTGCTTTCGCGTGGCTCAATTTTCTTGAACACTTCTCTTACAGAATCTTTTGGGATCGCTATACTTGAGGCGGCTTGCGCAGGCTTATATGTGGTCTCCACTAAAGTCGGTGGGGTTCCGGAAATTTTACCTGAAGATATGATCAGCTTCGCCAAGCCTGAGGAAGACGGTGTGTGTCTGAGTGCCTCGTACGCCATAATATTATTATTCATCCTTTACTTCTAGATGTCATAAGCGCAATCTCAGAGGCCATCGAAATAGTTCAAAATGGTGGACACGATCCTATACGGGCCCATGAACGCATCAAAACATTTTACAGCTGGGAAGACGTAGCAAACCGCACCGAGAAAGTCTATGATGTTGTTATGAAGTCCAGACAAATGGACTTGATGGAACGGATTAACAGGTATTTTTTCTCTTGGCTTCACTGCTGCAATCTCGCTGATGTTATTACGACAGGACTATGGAATTGGGTCCGTTTGCTGGCATAATTTATACCATAATTTTACTCGTCGACTGCTTGTTCTTCCTATTCCTTGAATGGTGGATACCGCGGGAGAGTCTGCACTATGTCCATCATAATTGGGACCAAGAGCGCTTTAAGGAGGTAAGGACTCTACGCCCTGTCTTTTCAATTGATCTTGATCATATTTCTGTCAGGTCGTTGAGGAGGCACAGAATACTTCGAGGCAGGATTAGCCAACATTCCGGTGCTTTTGTATACCCAACTAGAAAAAGATACCCTTCATCTACATAGACGGTCGGATACCGCACTTGCTGCTTATATCATTTGCGAAAGAACACGAGTCGGCTTTATCCGGTGCATATAAGCCAGTTGTTCCAACTAGTGAATTTCCGAGTTTTTTGACTTCCCTCAACAACTCTACACCCCTCAAGCTTTGTCGACTGCAGGCGATGTCTTCGCCCCCCGAGGAAAATCCAAGTAACTCTCTTGTCTTTCGTCTTCAATGGCCAATCGAGCTGGACAGTCAAAACCACGCCACCTCAGCTTTTGGCATTCTCGAGCTCTTGGACGACCAGAAGACTACTGCTTACACGCCCACCAGCTCTCGGCCTGGTCCTTATAGCTCCAGTCGTCATCTTCGGTCTCAAGCTAGGCGAGCCTCCCAGATTCAGAGTAGAGGACACCAAACTGAGCTGAGCGATTTCAACGAACCCGCTTGGAGCTGCCAACCACATTCTGCTTTTATTGCTCCGCTGGGAGTTACGCAAAGCGACTGTAACGTCGCTGTCTTGTCTGGCGCTATGTCCATGGCGTCGCTGGCCCCAGAGAACTCTTTCGCCCAGACTCTATTGCCTCTTCAACCGCATCCATATGAAAGCTACGCGTCTTCCCAGGGCCCACTGATACTCCTTGACTCTCGGAGGGACGTTAACTCGCAATGCGGTTGTTTGGAGCCTGGCGATGAGTTTAATCAACATTGCTGTCGGCAACCTCAGCAACGTCCGAGAGTCGTATCTCCGGTCTACTCGCATGCATTGCTTCAACCTATTCGTATGACAACATTGGCACCTTTAATCTCTGGGATGATTCTTATCTATTCTTCTTCCAGACGTTTCCGTTACTCGGCATTGACTCGCAGGCGACCATCCTCAAAGCTAATGACCTCGCGAACGCATATATCCACAAAATTTCCTTGGACACTATGGCCACTTCAAGGTGTAGAACTACATGCTCTAGAGAACCGACTTCGAACCATAGATTTGTTCCACTTTTAGATTTGGCTGCGTAAACATAGCACATTTTTATTCAAGTCATCACATACAGCTATAATATCTTGGCCCTGTGTGTACATCGTCTATAAGCCACCTCCCACTCGCGTTCAGAAATCCATGAAAGCCTGAACTCGTACATCCGATTCAAATATACTACAATTCGTCATGTCCTGCTTGATTTTCTTTTTCGCCATCTGGTAGTAAACCCTTCAGCCATCTCCGGACTGCTTCGTTGAACTCGCGTGGATTTTCCAGCTGAATCCAGTGGGAACCGTGTAAGATCTTCATATATAGAAGGCGTTAATAAAGATACGGAATGAGATGAAATTTCAGTACCTCTATCGTCAGATTTGGGAGATAATCAGCAGACTTCATCAGGTTCGCCATCTCAGCGAAGTCAGCAACAGGGTCCTTCGAAAGTAAAATTCAATAACTGCATCCAATGTTGTCACTGAGCTCTCACGTACCGCTGTTGGATATATCGCCAAAACTGGCTGTGGGATGGTGTAGTTTTCTTGGGAATGTACATGTTTCCAGCTTAGGTATTGGTTCTACGCCCAATTCAAGTCTCTGATATTACCAGTAAGAATATACGAACCTCGTCAAAGTAGAACTGGATTGCTGATAAGAAAAGTGTGGATTAGCAAAACATTGACCTCTTTCTGCTGAAAGTTGACAAGCTCACTGTGTTTGTAGCCTTGAATGCTGTACTGCTCTACGAAGTAATCTTCCTCCTCCGCCGTGAAGAAAGGAGCTGGTGGGACCTGAAAAGCACCGTCAATCTTTCACGACCTCTGATAAGAAAACGGCAAGTTGACCTCATCAAAGCCATCCCAGGCCGCCAAGAATGATTTATCGCTTTTCAAGAAATCGTCAGGCGCAGGGCTGTCTACCGTCCTCAGAGTGGCACGGACGGTCCTTCGAATATCCTTGTCGAGTTCGGCAACAGCAATCTCTGGCTGAGAATCGAAGAAAATCTGGTACCCTAGACTCGGAATACTTTCGACCAGACTCTTCATAGGAACATATGGCCCAGAAGCAGGAAAATACTATAGGCAAGTGACATGATAAGAACATGCTGAGGTTTTCCAACCAACTGAAATTTGCTTACCGGAACAACAGCACCAACAACGGCAGTAAACACGTCTGGACGAGATCTCGCTGCTTCATAACAAATTGCCGATCCCCAATCGTGACTATCAAAAGTTTTAGCCTTATTAACTAAACTAAAGGCTGGGGAGTAAAACATACCCCATGCAAACAGCGGACTCTACTTTCGCATCCTTCAGAACACAGACCAGGTCGCTGACCATGTCCTGCATTGTTCCTGAGGACCGTGTGTCCCCAGGATGCGCAGATTCTCCATAGCCACGCAGTTCAGGCACTATAAGGTGGTAGTCGTCCTGGTTCGATCTCAGAAAGATATGAAGAAGGAAGCAAACACAGGAGCAACCTTGAATTCTTGGATCTGATTCGACCATATACTCCATAGACCAGGCCATCCGTGGACCATGACGATGGTAGTAGATGCTTGAGGATTGACATCGACATATTCTAAGAGAAAATGATCGTTAGCACATGTATCATGGCACATCCATGATCAAAGGTGAGAGACGCACTCAGCTGTATGTCAACATTCTCTTCTACAGGTGCACGGCGAACAGCTTTGCAATCAGCTGTCTTCTTTGCATATTCCGAAGGCTTAAACGGTGAGTTGTGGCCTTAGTAATGGCCGCCCATTGGCAAAGGAGGAAGAGGAACACCCAAGGTCGCAAACAAGGCATGAATCAGAGATAGGCACTTGGCTGGAGGGATGTGGTAATAAGTTCATTTGTTTTATAAGCACCACCGGCATTGCACTCACACGATGAGGTTCTCTGATCGCCGTAAAAATACTGACCGACAATGACAGCGAGGGCATGGGGAAGAGGATTGCCTACTCCTTCCAAAAAATAGTACGATCAGAACCCAGAAGAAGCGTCTTTGTGGCATCTAGAGGACCCTATCCGCAACGACTCTATTATATCATATATATATCGATTTGTTGAATCGTGTCCGTCCATCCAAAAATAATGCTGGCTTGCTAGAGCCCGGAAGTTATGACAAAGGCGCAAATCATATGCCAATGAATGCAAATGTGGACTTTCAACGAAGGAGGATGGCAGGATGATGATGCAATGGTCAAAACTAAGCACACCGGCATATTGGCAAACGACCACAGACTGACCTCACTATTATCCCGGGAAACCTCCTAGTAAAGTCAGACCAAATCCCAGCAAGATACAGTCGTATGGGGCATTGACAACTGCAAACTGTCAAAATCTGGATACGTCCGCAACATTAGGGTCCTAGCAGTGTTAATTCGACGATATGGCCATCGTATGCAGTCCCCAAGTTATGCTATGCAGTGGCAAGCGAAGCAAATTTGTCGCAGATACACAAGTGCCAGCCGACGCTACGATGAGGAGGCATGTGCAGTAGGTTTGGGTTCGAATAGATGAATTTCATTGTAATCGGAGCTATGGATACGAATAACAGATAGATGACAGTGTCAATGGAAGATATATAAGGGGAGGTCTGGGTGAGGTTCTTATAGTAGGACCTCGAAGAGTGGATGTAGGAAGCAAACACATCAAATGATCTTTTGGCACCAACAACCTGAGGCTCACCAAACAGGTAAACAAAACACCGCTGAATTGCATTTACCACTGCCATGAATCGACCTTTATACCCCATACAGCCACGCAGTGCTCCGACAAACCCCACTTCAACAATTTGCGTCCGATGAACAGCACGTCAGCGAGTACGAAAAAAACTGCATGCATTCGGGGTAGCTACGGTGTTACTTATTGAGAAAAATACATCAAAGAATAAGCAGTCCAGAATCCGGAAGGAAAGGAAGGTCGTGGTAACAATTACGGTAAAGAAATGAACAAAACCCAAGGAGAGAAAGTTTGGAAAGGAACGGAAGGGTGGAAGGGAATTCAGAAAGAACGAACGAAATAATAGGAGAAAGAATGATCGGACAAATCACCTCCTTTTCAGCGCCCTGATGGACGAGGAGGGACCCTGCCTGCGCCGGCACCAGCAACCGACGACCCAGCAAGCCGGCTCGCAAGGCTATCAACAGTCTCCTCCTCCTCCAACCTCCCCTTCCCCTCAAGGACACCCTGGATAAGCGACATCGTGCTCTCCAAGCTCCTCCTCCTCGTACTAGGACTCGTCATGGTCGTTCCCAGACTCGCCTGTCTCGAGTGTCCTCTCTTGAACCCGCTGCCTGCAGGAGACGAAGCTATCGGGCTGCCAGGGGATGCCGAGCCTGGTGAAGGCGTTGTGTTGGTGCTGATGCGGGATAGAGGCAGGCCTGGACCTCCATGTGCCGCCATGGCCTTTTCGATGCCTTCTCTGACGCCGTTCGGAGACGGTGGGGAGGGCTGAGCTGCTGCTTCGGAAGGTGTGGCGGGTTGAGAGGATAATATGGCTTTGCCTTCTTCCGAGTCGGCGTCAAATAGCTCTGGTGGGAGACGTTCGTTTTCAATATCCGATTTACGGCTAGCAAGGAAACAAGGTCGTAATACAGGCAAAAGGGAAGAAGCTGGGTGTTTAGCAACTCACGCATCATCAAAGCTTTGAATAGCATCTTTAATACCCTCTGTTCCTGATGCGAGTGTGCCATAAGGAAGTTTCGAGGATCCACTGACACTCTTGAGCTCAGAAACCTTCTCTGACTCCTCACTAGATAGACATATGTATGTCAAGCCTCTAACGCATAAGCGGGTAGTAGAGGAAAACAAAACCGTACCGAAGCAGTGCAAACACCCTTGCCATCCTTCCAACTGCCATAATCTTGTTCTTGATAATCTTCCTACGTTCTGCTGTCTCAGCAGCGGCGGTAGTAGGAGACATGATGGCCAAATCTTCATCGCTTTCTTCCAGTTCCTCTTTGGTACACGTATTCAGAACAGCGACCAGCATATCGGTGACTATCAACCAAACAAGAAGCATCAGCAGTCAGAACAACATAGAGTCCTAATTAGGCAAAAACAGGACTTACTCTTCTCTCCAACGAACGGGAGACTCCAAGTAAACACATCCATGAAATTGGGCAACCAATACGGATGAGGTGTGCAATTGAACTGTCTGATGTTCATCACGTTGCTCTCGTACTTGAGCACTGCCGCTTTATTATTGTACACGTCAAGATAGTTGGGTGCCGAGAAGATGGTCATGACAGAGGGGAATCCTGTAGTTTTGGTCTTGCGATACATCCGATAACTAGGAAATTTTTGTGAAGCCAAGTTGAGCACAAGGTAAAAAGTGCAGAGAAGGACATACCCCGCATCTTGTGCCTCGTGTGCCCGAATTATGGACAACAGATTGTTTCGTTCGAGGAATTGGCAAGCCGCTTGGTACCTAGTAAACATTGGCCAAAAGTTAGTTTCGTCCAAAAAGGTAGCATGCCGGGCGACCTACGTAAAGAAGTACGAGCATCCACGGACGTGGTTATGCACAAAGCTGTCCGTCGTCTTCTCTTGTCCGAAATCTTCAACAGGGTCAGCCCACAGGATATCACACATTAATCCATGCGTAGGTGGTTCGCGGAACCGGTCAATCTATATTTGTGCTTTCTTTAGAACAAAATCATTGCAAGAGCAGGAATGCAACGTTGCTCACGTTGCGCAGGTCATCTAGGGTATTGAGTTCAGGGGAAAGTCCACCGTGTATGCATAAGAATTGTTTGTTCATGACAGCAGCGAGAGGGAGAGCACAGAAAGAATCCATGCAGGCGTCGTATACGCGTTCCGAGTACTTGTGTTTGCCTTGTTAATGATAACGGAGAAGGAAGAACAGGAGAGTCAGGAATAAAGCGAGCGAAACGAGAAAGAGAATAAAACGCACATTCAAGTTTAAAAGTAAAGTAGTCCGTCAAATGACGACACTCGTGGTTGCCTCGTAATAGGAATAGTGAATCAGGGTACCAGATTTTCAGTGACCACAGGTACAATACACACTGCAAAAACAACGCTTTAGGATACGGGCGAGCACAGGTGGTGGATGAGCGCACCTCAATACTGAAATAACCCCTATCGACATAATCGCCCAAGAAAAGATATCGGGTGTCGGCAGGACTCCCTCCGACCTCGAATAATTTCATCAAATCGTACTAACAAAAAATAAAGGTCAGAATTTGCTTCATCATCATCAACATGACCATGGGCTACACACATATTGCCCATGGATATCACCACAAACTACAGAAGAAAAGCGGTCGTCAGATCCAACCCAATAATCAGAAAGAAGTGAATGTGATGGCAACGCACCAGTAATGGGGGCATCTACCGTCAGCACATTTGGCTCCTTCCTGAGGAGGTCAGTGCCCTTTTCCAATATCCACAACGCCTGCTCCTCCGTGATACGTCCCTCCCTATAAAAGTGATTCTTGAGAAACGCAACGTCGGGTTTTGTCCGATCCTGTCCATGTTTGTTCCAGAACTGCTCTGGAGAGGGTTTGAACATCGCCGGTGCTTGGACCTAGAATACAAGGGAAAAGTGACATGGCGGATTAAGGGTTTTCGGTCGTGAGCGGGAGAAATATATTGGATGAGGAAGAGAGTGAGACCGACATCTTTGACCACTCGCTCCTGTGTGCTAATCACACTTCCGTCCTCCAGGGTATGTTGGGTAAAGTCGATAGTCGGCACAGGATCCTTGACCTGGATCTTTTCTATCGCCCGCTCGATATGCGTGCTCATGGGTGCTTTCGTTATTTAGGTCGAGATATGAAATAAAGTTGAAGTGAAAGAACGGAGAAAGAGACAAAGCGAGGGCGATGTGTTGAAAAAGCGTCGGCGGAGAGTGACCAAGCAAATGCTGTCGTGTTGGAGAGGAGAGGTGCAAAAGCGGAGAGAGCCGATCTGATTACCGATTTCTTCAAGCTGGATTCGAAAAATTGAAGGACCCGTTTGCACTCCCGGGATTGCTAAGCTCTCTGGTATGTTTTTTGAGGTGGTTGTACGGGTACAAGGATGGCAGAGCGTCTATCGGCCATGGCGCAAATCCTGTGACCTGTATTATCGGATGGTACGAATTGGGAAGGCAAAAATAAATAACCCGTCCAGAGGGACCCTCTCTCAGCCTTTCTTTGGGCACTTCATTTCATTTGGCAGCCGCCGAGGCGCCGCAGGGCGTGGGCGATGAACCCTGGTACAATTATTCTACTAGGGGACATAATAATAGTCTGGCATATACAACATGTTCGAGTTCCTGCTTCCCGAGTCCAAATCCAGCCATTCACCCGCGTGTCACCGAAAGTAGGCACGTAGGACGTGCTGAGCGACGTTGAATCCCAGTAATGAAGCGATGTAGGCTGTGAAGAGAGGCAGCAGAGGTGAGAGTAGGAGTTCTGAGCGGACAAGGAAGGGTAGTGCTGGATAAAGAAAGAAACATCAGTTTTGTGGAAAGATTATATCAGAGCTTTGGACTTGCCGCTCAGACCCAGATAGATACCATAGATATACTGGGTGAAGCTATAACGTTGAGAACGGGGATGAGATCGGATACAGAACATGGAAAAGAAGAGACTCGTACGCAGCGAGGTAAAGCGTGTTCCCTATCCATATACATACCCAGTTATCTTTAAGGACAATGGGCAGGAGGAACAGTTGTGCGAGATAGAGAGTGAGAAAGAGAGGGAAAAACGCGTTCGTATGAACGTCAAATGCATATGCCCATTCAACCCGTGAATCTGCCGGCGTTGAATGTGAAGGAGGCGATAAGAGGAGGCGGTTTGCTGTGAACCTGGTTTGGACATCGGAAATCTGACATACGCAGATTAATATTTCTTGGAGGCACGCACCAGATGATTGTGGCTACAACCACTCCCGAGAGCAGGAAGTCGCGAAAAATCATCAAGGCCGCGAGACCAACATCTCCGTTATATGATAGGAGTAGACGACGCCCCACACGATGGCTGCCACTGGAATCATGGACATTAACGGAAGACCGAAGGCACAGTTACATGATACGAACCACATAAGCAAGCTGCAATTAGAACAAGGATGGCAGGGTCATCCCGCGCCCATGTATTCTTCGTCTCTATGATGAAGCCTCATGAGCCCAGTCAAGCGCGGAAAACAAAATTTCGAACATGACATACGCTTGTGGAAATAAACATTACGGTACCTGACGAGAAACAAAGCATCAGCATGAGCTTGTTATGTCGCACAAAACATGTCTCGACTCACACTCTCCGTGGTGCAAGACATAGATAGGTCAGTTGCCAGGCAGCAAGCTCAAAGTCCTGAGAATACAGTTCATATTAGCTCGCTTCTGCAAAGAAGAAAGAAGCATACCATCTGCTGGAAGCGATGCAGACGTCTGAATATGACAGGAACGCGCAAAGGCGAGGACCTGGAGGCGGATATGTCACGGCCGTATTCTGCAGCAAGAGGGGAAGTTATAGGGAGGACCATGTGGACATTCGAATCCCTCGGTCGTCGAAATAAGGCCAGCGTATATCAAACGAGTCAAGGAAATGGCTATACCGCCTCTGCAGTCAGTACAGCCAGCAACGGGCACGCGGTAGCGGAGTTTGATTCGTTTGGGGCTGAGATCTAAAACAAGAACTTGAGGAAAACCAGACATCCCACTTTAATCTGCGCCACTTCCTTCTTTCAGAACCCACCCACGCCCCTTGTACTCCCTTTTTCCCTTTTTCTTATCCTTACCACACATGGAGGAAGACACAGAAGTCCTCGACTGGGACGCACTCGATGAAGAGCAACAGGCTGCTCTCGCTCATGCACAGCAGCAGGAACGCCACACCGACAACTACGCCGACGAGGACGAGGACGACGCAGTCTCCCTAGGAGAAGAGGAAGATGACCAAGCATTTTATTATCCGCATGAAGGCGCTCACAAGGGCACATACGACACAGGTATCACCCAGGAGGCGCCCGAGGAATCACCTTCGCCACCATCACGCGAGGATGATACGGGCGCTAATGGCCAGCAGAACCAGAGTGCCCGACACAGCTACGCTGAAGGTGATAGGCACGCGAGGATCACATCTTCTGGTACGCCTCCGCATAGTTCGAGTTCAAGGAACCTCCACTCTTCTCCCCTGCGGTCCTCAAACTCAAACTCCAATCATAATCATAACGGTACCCGCCTCACACATGCTCTTCCTCCCAAACCAGTGACAGTTCCATCAGCTTACTTACCTCATTCTCTTTCCATGGTCGAAGCAGTAGGCATGGCCGCCATGACCCCCCTGGTGCTGGTAGGACATCGGCTCGCGACCGCGACACCACCAAGAAGTCGAACGGGCCACCTCCAAAACGTGGCTCATCTCCTGCTTCAGCTGACCTTCCTCAAAACTGGGAAACGCGGCGCTCACGAACCAGTGGCGACGTGTACTACTATAATCGTGAAACATACGAAAGCACTAGGACACTCCCATCAAGTGCATCTTCTCAAAGTCGACGACGGCGGCAGAGTCGTTCTCCTGGACCTGTTTCTTCTGACGCTCATCATGCACAGACACCTCGTTCAGCTAATCACGATCTTGACCGCACTCATCATACTCATGATAGGGACAGGGAAGTAGAAGGCTCCACCAGGTCCGCAACACCCGACCTCTCATATAAAGATCGTCACTACAGACCTGTCTCTGTTGATGCTGAAGTGTCAGTCGAAGTTGTTCGGACTGTGGAACGCACAGAAGTCATAAGTGCCCGTGTTCCGGCTAAATCACGCTATGATAGGTCACCCTCTCCTCTTCCTCCGCGGCGACGACGGCCGAGGTCGTTGTCGCCTCAGCAGGATACTAGGAGTGCTCAGGTTTTTTCTGCCAGAGATAAGGATGGAGATCACAGGCCTTCGACTGCTGCTGCTGCTTCTGCCCGAGATACAGGACGTCCTGGTGGTCGTGACCGTGACCGTGATCGTGAACGAGAGAGAAACTACACTAACTCTGATTCTTCCATGGCAAAGGATCTTGACGCTCCTGAGCCTGGGTACTCATCCCGCCATTATGTACCCTCTCCTCACTTGACAGCTGCAGATTTCTCTAAGACCAATGAACAACGCAGGTCTCGTCGAGATGCACCCTTATCAGACCAACGTGATCAACGCGTTTCTGACAACAGGAGCAACAGACCACCGTTCAGACAGAGGGAAAGTAGTCGTGGACCCGCCAACAGGGATCGTGACCGAGATCGCGAGCCTGCCCGTCAGCCCGATAACAGGCGAGAGAGGGTCTATGTGAATGCGAATGAACAACAATACATGCCCACACCCAGTACGTTTTCAGCCTCATACCATCCTGATACCACCCTCCCCTGCCCTTGCCCCTCTGCAACCTCCTTGTGCATACGTTCATATTCCAGGCCATCGCAGGCTATGGCTGGAATAATTGTGTGCCCTCCTTTGTTTTCGAGACCAGATTTTCGTGAGAAGTGCCATCGTCTCCGTGCTGTACTTGCCCTCTATGTCGCCTTCAAAGTCTTCGTTGTGGATTCTTTTTCTTCTTCTTGCCTTTTCTTCTTCGCCCTCTTCTTCGTCTTCTGCTCATCTATCCGTCGTATCGCCTTTTCTTACCACTTTTTCCATCCCTTTTCCCTTCCTGCTTTACAGGGTATAGGTCACCACCACCACATGCACGCGCACGTGATCGCGACTATGGATCGACACAACAAGAAAGCGAACAGCCACCGCCTCCAGCAGCACCCTCAAGTCGAAGAGACAGGGAGAGGGAGAGGCCTGCGCGTTTCGATCCATCAAGTTCACCCTCCTCCGTAGCTCGTCAAAGTCAAGCTCAAGTCCAGTCTCAACCTCCAGCGCGTGAAGGAGGCGCTGATATTGCAAGACCAAGAGAAAGAGAAAGAGAATATGAACCTCAAGGTCCGCCACCACCTGCAGCTTACGACTCGGCTCGTCGGGATAGGGAACGGGACAGAGACAGGGGCCGAAGGCCCGATGATCGTGATCGAGAGCATGATTATGGCGATCGTCACCCTCATCGGCGCGACCCTGCTTTAGATGACAACGAGGACCTGCCAAGACGCCCTGGTCTTGAGATTTATCCTGCTCGTCCAGAGGTGAGCCGGGCAGCAGCACCAGCGACCAATGAGAGGCCGCCGCCGCCGAAACGGTACAACGGGGATCGGGACCGGGACCGCTACGAACAGCAGCAGGAGCAGCTGCCTCCTCTACGGGATGAAACCTCACGTACGTCTGTTTTCAAAGTTAACTTGGAGATCCTTATACCGACATTCGCTTTCTTCCTCTTTCCCCTTTCCCTCCTCCCATTCTGGCAATATTTTCTTGAATAGACCGCAGAAGAGCCCCGCTGCCGCCTCAAACCAAAAGCTTCTTATCTTCTTCAAACAATGGACCGGTCCACAGGGATCCCCCTCCTCACGCTGAATGGAGCCAGGTTCATAAAGAACCCCCGCCTCACCACCGACCACCACCAGATGACCGCCCACCCGCTCGTGGCCGTGGGCGAGGTGAATGGGTTGCTCAAGGGCCTCCACAGCAGCAACAAGGACAGCCTCCGCCTAGAATCGATACGAGGATGGATGTGGATTATCATCCTCACGATGAGCATGCTCTGAGGTCGGCCGGTCGTCCCTCAGCTCATCCATCGCCCTATGGTAAGCCGAGGAATGCCGGAGAACGGGCGCCGCCACCACCCAGGGACAACTACGAGCCTGCTGGAGGACCCAGGCCTAACAGGTCATCTCTGCCTTCCAGGCCATCAGCAAACTCTGGGAGTGCACATCTGCCTCCTGCTGGACCTGCGCTTCGGAGAGGACAAGAACCTTCAGGCCCTTCTCCGGGCAAGTATGATAATAGACATGGTCAGGAGGGGTATGGTCCTGGCCCTGGTCCTCAGCAAGATGCCCGGCCTGGACCTGGGTGGAGGGATAGTCGAGGTCCTAGTACGTATCCTGAACGTAACTCGGGTGTAAGTTTCTTGGTCTTGGTTTTAAAGCTGCCTTGTTGATCCAATTTACTTGAGCAGTCAAGGCACGACTACCGTGATCGACAAGAAGATAATGTCAGGCCTCCTCCCCGTGGTCCTCCACTTCCAGCAACGGGTACCAACAATGTGCCTATTGGGCCTAGGCGAGCATCAGCAGCTCCGTCTCAGCCGCCGCCGCCTGGTGCTGCTAACATTCCTCCAGTAGCATTCCCTCCCGGAATGTCTCCTCTTGCTCCTCCTATGGGCATGCCTTTCAACCCAGACGCGCGACCACCGCCTTCCACCTTGATTGATCCATCAAAGGCACGTGAATTGCCTCCTGGGAAGGAGTCATATGAGAGGGTGCGTATTTTTTCTTTTGTGGTTTGGTCGACTGTGTTGCTGAGTCTGTCGTTGCCTTTGTTCTCTCAGCCTCTGAATTTGCAAATCTCGTCTGTGCCTCCGCCTCGTGGGCCCAAGTCGGGCATTGAGAGCATTCCGCGACGTGATCTTCCGGTGGGTTTTTATTTTATTTATCTAGCCTCCTTTTTTGTTGAAGACAAAATGCAGCCACATATCCCAGATGATGCACAGCAACCTCCGCAAGTACCTTCTGGTGCAGAGAGGCCTGGAAGGCGTCGCGATGTTAGGGGATCCAGGTTTTCTCCCATTGAAACAGTACGTGGATTCTGAATTTGCTTTATATATATTCCTAATACATGGTTTGTTTCACAGAGAGTTAAACCAGAACAATCTCATCTAGAACGGCTACCTGTGCAGGACTACTCTGCTATCAGCCTCCCTCTTTCTGAAATTGCGAGCAAGGAGGACATTATCGACATTATTGAAAGACCGCCGACGCCTCCTCCGATGTCGAGGGAGCCTTCCACTCTTTCTGTCGTCATGGATCAAACACCGTCGTATGTTTCTGAACAAGGTCAATCATCTGATGCTCGTTCGGACACTTCGCACAATGTAGCGTCTGGTCTTTCAGAACAGCGACAAGATGCGCCCCAGCAGCCTGCTGACGTCGGTCCGGAAAGCACAGTGCCTCCTCCAAGCAAGCCGGTGCAAGAGCAGGAGCTCTCTTTCGCAAAGGCGGCTCAACAGCAATCTGGAAGGACATTCACCAGATGGGGCAATAAAACTGCGGTTGTACCACCCTCTCCTGACATTGGACGTCGTTTGCCTCTAGAAATGGCTGATAGTGCCGAGCCTGCGCTGTCTCGTCGCTTGAGTGACAGTTATGGTGACAAACCCAGACACCGCAAAAACCCTTCGGATAGAGGAGCGGGTCCTGGGGATAATGCCTATGCAGTACCACCTCCGCCTGGACGAGTCCGATCGCAGGACGATAGGCCGGGCTTCATGGGCCGCCTGGAAGCACCAGCACCAGCACCAGCAGGAGAACATCCTCCCATATCTCTTTTGGCTCGACTCTCGGCTCAGCCCCTTCCGGATCAAGATGCCCCTCCACAGTCACTGCGCGATAGGCTTGTTCCGTCGAAGAGAGATCGGGACGATATGATGATGGACGAGAGAGGTGGTCAGAGGGATGGCCCGTATGATGATAATGATGGGAATGAAAATAAGCGCGTTAAACGCAGGAATGGGAGGGGCGGAGGGAGGAGGGGTATGAGGAGGAGCATAACCTAGATGCCTTCCTTCTCACCCTTTGTGTAGACTTGGACGAATAATTTAAAAAAAGCTTGGTTCATTCGTGGCCAGCGGAAGTGGTCGTTAGTGTTGTTTGTTCTTATTATAAAAGTTATCTTTTCATTCTGTCTGTACTGTGTCGTTTTGCGTTTTTCGTAGCTGTTCAATGTTCCTTTTATTTCAATCTTGTTGCATCCTACATATTAGTTGTTTCATAGGCATGTAAATTTGCAATGAAATCATTCAAATTTTCTGACTGTCATTTGCCATAATTTTAAATAATTAGGGCTCAGCCTCATCAACCAGAAGATGATAAGGTGCTTGTTCATAATCAGTTGCCCTCCTTGCTCCTTCCTGAAAGTTCGACGGTACTTTAGACTCCTGAATTCTTGCCTTATTAGGTAAATTTCTAAAAATAAACAACGTCTGACATCATTTCCGATCTGATTTCGACCTGAATTCTGGTTCTCTTTCCTCTTCCACAACGACTAGTGGTGAGCATTATGTATCCTGTACTCGACACTTTATCTGAGATTTGTCTTAATAATTTTTTTGACGTAAAGGTTCAGCACTCAGTAATCAACCAAATGACTGCAGTTTCTGACTCCATCGTCTTTCGCCACCTATTCTCGACCCCAGAATCGTCCGAGATATGGTCTGATCATAAGCGCACTCAATATTACTTGGACTTTGAAGCTGCACTAGCCGTAGCTCAGGCGCGTCTTGGAATTATACCTAAAGAGGCGGGCGATCTCATTAAATCCAAATGCCGAGCTGAATTCATGGATATGGAAGAATTGGGCGAAGAAACAAGGCGAATTGGTTATCCTGTTCTACCTGTAGTCAAGCAATTAGTACGATCTGTGAATGAAGTGAAAGAAGGTCTCGGTGAATGGGCACATTGGGGAGCTACTACTCAGGTGAGATAACATGTTCCAGTTTGGTGCAAAATATCACAACTCAGCTGATCCTTTTATTAGGACGTAACAGACACTGCTACTGTCCTCCAGCTGCGAGATACTTGCGGTCTAGTATCTGACTCCTTGGATGCTATGATCGACGCCCTACGAGACTTGGCATTACGCTACAAATCGACTCCTATGGCGGCGCGATCCAACTTACAACAGGCTGTCCCAATAACATTTGGCTTCAAAATGGCACGTCTTTTAGCAACATTCCAGAGACATCGTCAAAGGCTGGGTGAAATTTTGCCACGCCTTCTCGTAGTTGAATTTGGAGGTGCAGCGGGGACCCTTGCGACGATTTCGGATACAGGACTAGCGTTTCAAGTTCAAGAAGGATTAGCTGCCGAACTTGGACTAAATACACCGGAAATTGCGTGGCACACCGAAAGAGATCGTATCACTGAAATCGGTACCTTCTTCGCCCTATTGACTGGAACTTGTGCAAAGTTTGCCTTCGACGTTAAACTTTTGATGCAAACCGAGGTTGCGGAAATATCTGAACCTTTCGCGCCCCACCGTGGCTCTAGTAGCACCATGCCTCAGAAGAGGAATCCCATCTCCAGCGTCTATATAACAGCCCTTGCCAGTACCGTCAACCATTTGAGTGGAGCATTATTTGATGCTATGGTCGAGGATCATGAACGATCCACTGGTCCTTGGGAGATTGAATGGATAGTCCTGCCGCAAATTTCGACGCTGACGCACGCTGCTCTGAAACACACTCTGGAGCTTCTTCGAGGTATAGAAGTATATCCAGATACTATGAAGAAAAACCTGGATCTAACGAACGGAGCAATCGTCAGTGAAGCTGTCATGATGGCCCTTGGGAAAAAAATAGGTCGACAAGTGGCTCACGACTTGGTCTATGAAATTTGTAGGCAGGCAGCCATGGACAGAAGCGTATCGTTCCTTGACCGTCTGGAGGACAACGAAATTGTTAAAAAGTCTGGGATTTCGAGAGAAGAACTAGAAAAGCTTTGTGATCCTGCTAACTACGTTGGCCTTAGCGAAGACATGGTCCTTCGAGTAACGGGTGGGAGGCAGGATTAAATTTATTCAGAGAATAATTACATAAAATAACTTACACTTTCTGGCCGAGGCTTGAAGTCGAATGCCACGGAACATGATGCTAGTTTCGCATGTCTCTTCGCAGTTTTTCGCAGGCGATGAAAAGGATGTAAGCAAATGAAATCGATGTCCTCATACTCGGTAATTTTTGTCCCATGTCGTGTATACAGTATAGCCCGGTAGCTTATTACCTCGGCTCCCCACGTTCGTAAGTGCGCTGTGGGTGTTAGTGTTTTTGCTTGACCTTGACGGTGCAAGTAAATACAAATAAATGATGCCTGATCGGGATGAACTCGGAACTACCCACAACCCGAAATGCCAAGCTGGGTTGCAACATTGCTGCAAGGGTAAAAATATGTTATCTTCTATCTATCGCTACAACATACGATGAAGTCTGCTCCAAACATCTCCATAACGCTATTGGATGGCTTTCTTATCGAGTTCTCTCAGCCAAAATGTGATTGTACAGGACTAGACTGTACCTAACTGCATCAATATCTTCCGAATTATTTTACCCTCGCCTATCATTCCAATTGCTTCTCCCTTACCGCCGGCTGACGCTACATTGCAAATCGGGTATAAAATCGGGCTTCGAAACCCTCGCGGATTGCGGAAATTTTAAATTCAGATCCAGTCTTGCTCTTCTTCCTGAGGCAAACAAGTAAAATTATACCAACCGGACCTGTTGGCGGGGCTTGCCTTGTTCCAAGAATATCAACCGAGTCCCTCAGAACGCGATCCGCGGTTTGAATCCGGTAGTCTCAATTAATGGGTTTTCTGGGTTTTCTCAACCTGATTGTAACAGATCGCAGCCTGCCTTCAACCCGATTGTAACAGATCGTAGCCTGCCTTCAACCCGATCGTGTTTCTCTGCCTTCAGAGCAGGTCATGTCACGACAAATAATTACGGCAACTTGGAAGGGGCCGCACGGGAATTACCGACTACTGCAACCTTCCTGTTCCTTGGCTCCACCCATTGGGTGAAAACGCTTTATAAGTAATCGGAAACTAGAGATCATAGAGGCGATATTATGTCCCTCAAGACCACTCTTGGAATGATGACAGGCATTCACGGAGATGACCTGAGGTCGACCGTTGTTAGTACCTTGAATTTTGCTGGTCAAGTTGGCGGTCTCAGACTATCCCCCCTCGTTTATTTGGCTGTTAATACGGAGTTGATGAGATGGCGCTATGCAATCGATAACATCCATCGAAGAGAGGAATACGACGCCTGCGCTTCGCCATCATTCTGATACTCCCCTGGTTTCGGTTTGCATGTTAAGGACATACTGAGGCTTCAGGCTTCCATACTAGTTTCCTCTTCCTTCTTTCACGGGTGCGTAAGCACAGAGCTTCTGCCTTCTACTATATCTCATGTCTTTCGATGTACTGACATCTCCGCTGTCCGGTTTTCGCAAGGAGGATTTTATTTTGGGGCAGATTGATGCAAGTTCTGCCGGCCCCTAGAACACTAATCCTATTGATGGAAATTCAATAGAATTATATAGATCTACCAAATAGATGGGGAAAGCCTGGGCACTACTCTGGTTGATCAGTCAGGTCTTTCGTTCCTGCCTTTATGTCATTGTCTGGTTTGCAGGTCTCCCAATACTCACCTGACATCATTCGTCGCCTCCGACCGCGCTGGCGAGCAGTCGCTGTTCCTCTACAAGATGGGAATTCAAAGTCAATAACGACCGAGTCACGCGGCCTGCTATTCACAAGGTTTGGGGTTGTCCTATCAAATTTTCCCTGTTTACTGCACTGTTTGGTTGTATGACTTTCTTGCTGCTGACCATTTTCTGGTCCCCAGTTTATGCCCTTTGATTCCTGCGCCTTTTCAGTCTGCGCATCACTCCACTCCTTCCCGCCCCATAGCCGCTGCTGCTAAGACAAGTCTGGACGGATCTAAGGTACTTGGATCCTTTCCTGGCTTCGTCGCGGACATTGCCGCCACCCTCTCTCAATTTTGGCATTCGCCAACATGGGATTGACGCCATAGGAAAGCCAGGCTTCGCTGGTTGAATTTAAAACAGTTGAATCGATAAGTTGTGGTCGGATATGGAATGGGTTAAATTGGAGGAATCGGTATGTGCGGTCTACACTCTTGAATTGGCATCTACGTCAACTTTTCACCTTCAGACAGGACATGTATACTTAGCCAGCTTGATTGCAATTTTAGGAGCTACTCTTCGGCCATGATTGGGGGACCGTATATACTATCCAGGCTTCCGTTGTGTGTCGATTCCTTTCCAAGCTCCAGCTAAGGCCGAATCGTCCGTTACATCCATTTTCAGTAATGTTAGAAGTCCGTCGTCCGAAATTCACATAGAGCCACATTTCCGGCAAACACATGCTCTTGCAAGATATCGAGGGAGGAATGGATACGGCAAACGTTAGATAACACCCAGTATAAACGGACCATTTCGATAGCCATGATCGAGGCACTCAATAGAAAGAGATTATGACCAAGTAACCTTGGGAAGTTCATGTGGTCATCGCTGAATTTTCGGTGAACGTGTTATACAGAAAGGCAATAATACAAATTTTGTGCAGGAGATGGTCTTTTGTGACTCTCCCTCCCCGTCCCTATCCCTGCAGGATGCAATAGCGAGATCGTTACCTAACCAAAAAGTGGAACCGATAGATAAAGTCCATGTCAAAAAAGGGAATTTTTTCACATCCCGTACTTCCTTCTCAAAGACGCCCAAGCGGGTGCCGCGGCAGCGTTGCGAGCAATGAACAGGTTCATATCTTGCTCAGTAATGCGGTTGATGTCGACACGATTCCAGTATCGGATTAGCGCGTATGAGATATCCTGGCCGTCCCTCTCTGAACCTCGTCTTTATGACAAGTATATTAGCCACTTCGCAAACATTAACCATTAAGACATACATCACCCATGAGTTTAACTTAGCACGGATGAACTCGGAGACTGTCAAGAAAGGAATATTCTGCAATTTCATGACAGTTGACGTGTCCAAATGGCGTGGACCTGTTTCTCCAGCTGGAAGTATTTCAATCTTGGAATAACAAAATTGTGGTCATTGAGAAAACTATGCGGCATAAGTAATTGAAGGTGGGCTTACCTCAACCGCTGGGATCTGACGACGATAAGTAACGTGTAGTCTTGAAGAAACGAGCGTCTGAGCAACAGTCAACCGCGGTCAGTAGAAGTTGCCTCACCTGTCTGTCCATGGAGAGTGAGTAATGGTGAAGTCCTCGTTTCCTGATACCGCATCTCGGGTTCTGCGAAAAGGGTGAGCCTGGTTCTGGCCACCTTCAACAATGCAGAAAATCTCCTAAAGCGAAAAAAATTCGGGGCAATTCCATCGACAAGGAATATATACTCACATCACTGAGAGGGGCATTGGCAAGCACGGCCGTCAGTATACTTCCGTAGAACGCGTGGGGTATTGAGGCATTCCGGAGGAGCAAAGAGAGAGCTGCTGCTGCTTCCAGGAGTCTACGAGTCTCATGCATAGTTGGTGGGGGAGAGTAGGAGAAAGGCAAATGTCAATCGCAAGTCATAATATGAGGACACGCAGCCGCCGAAGTTGAAGTAGCAGTCGAAGGGTGATCTGAAGATATGTAATAAGACCGCAAACAGGTCTTGAGTCCGTATAATGATATCAGCAGATACCTGATCTTCTTGTCCAGGATTGCCGAACACAGATATGTCCGATCAGGTGAAAGGATAGCACGTTGTGGCAACGTTTTGACTTGCATCCAGAAATCTGAACTCGTTCATGAGGGACATCGGAAGCCAGAAAGCCAATCTCGGGATGTGTCTAAAAAACAAGCATCCTTGATAAACGATGAAAAAATTCCGCAATCGGGTTGCATGACCTACTGCATCTGCAATTGAATGAATGCTGCGGGCTGGAAGAGCTTCGAGATCATCTTACTGAGAACGAGAAAGCCTTAATCGGGGCAGGCACCTGTCTTCGAGACGAAGTTTTCCATATCGGTCTGTGGGGGATCCTGGAAGTCTGGGGTTAAGCAGGGTCCTGGAGAGATTAAAACCTTGTCACGATGTCACACATTCATATCACGCGCTTGCCCAGGAATTCTTTTCATCCAGATTCTCCTCCTCTGCGTCCACTGCTGAATTGAGTTTCAGGTCAGGTTGGGGCCCTTTTTTCTTTCGCGCATGCATAAGGCGTGCTTGGTTCATTCTATAAGCAATGTAAGGGCAAACATTGTCTTCAGATTGACCCTAGCTCTCGTGAACAAGAATCCACGCACATTCGGTATTTCCAACTTTACCCGGCTTCGAAACTTCACCGTGGACCATCAGCTGAAGGGAAGGACGCTGCTTGATTCGGCTTCTACGCGATCCTTGCATCATTACTCCCGCACTGCGAGTTCCGTTCCTTCCAGGAATAGCCGATACATTTCGTGGTCGTTCAGGTCCCAATCTCGATCTGCAGAGTTCACCGATGTCCCTGACAACGAAGAAGATGTGGCAAGATCTGCTATATTGGATAAAGCGATGAAGGGTAGACAACCGACGGAGCTCATGTTGCGTTGTGAGTCCTCAATTGTCTGCTCTGTCTTCGACACTAAGAGTTGTTGGTCCCAGGCACTGTCCTTGATGCCGAAGGTAGTACAGTTTACTAAACGGACGGACCATCCCTAAAGAATTTCATAGGCAACGTTAAAACAATTTCCGGACAATTCAAGAAGTCGGATCTCAGTGTAGAGCATCGCTTGAACGTGAGCTCTGGGTCCTCCGGTGCGAATTTTATATTAACAAAATTTGGACTTGACAGGCCCGTGACCTCCGGAAAATTGATTCCAGAATTCCTAACCTCGTACCCACCATCCTTGTACGCAAGGAGGCCGTTCTTGTATGTGTCAATTTTTCAATTGCACTGGGTCGCTTCTTCATTCGTTTCCACCAGGTCAACATCCTTCACATTCGCGCTCTAGTCAAAGCAGATGCTGTCATTCTATTTGATACCTTTGGCTCGGCAGATTCGAGGCTTCATTCCGTCTTTTTATATCATCTAGAAGTCAGTTCGTTTTACTTACTGACCGCAGTGCCGGTTCTGATCCTGCTTATCAGCACAATCTTAAAGCTAAGGGGACTGGATCACCCTATGAATTTCGGTATTTTCATCCAGTTATTTCTACTTGCAACAGTTAGCTCATCTCCGATCACAGCGCTCTTGAATCCATCCTTCTATCTGTGTTGAGTGCTCTTGAAGCCGAGATGGTATTTATCCGTAATCTAGTTGGTGGACTCCTGGCCGAGATGGAGGACAACATTGATCATGACCGCTTCAAAAGGCTTCTTCATTATTCCCGACGATTGACAAGTTTCAAAAATAGAGCAACACTCGTGAGTTTACCCCGTCACAATTCTGCCGTCGAATCGTTGTTTCACACCAGAGTAGGTGGAGGAAGCTATAGACGAAGTTCTCGGTCAAGGTACCTTTACAATGCTGTTGCTTCGTTTTTCCGTTGGATCGCTTATCCTGTTTTTGTTCAGATGAGGATATGGACGCAATGTATCTGACGAGCAAAAAAAATGATCGACCGGTTACGGATCACGAAGAGCTTGAAGTATTACTAGAGTCTTTCTCCAAACAAGTTGAAGAAATTGTCAATGAAGCCGAAAATATCGAGGTAGCAAATTCTGGGCCTTCCTGAAAGGATAGACTATTGACTACTCGCCCAGAGCAATGTCCAATCAACACAGGAGATCGTCGAGTTGATCTTGGATTCCAATCGCAATGCCCTTTTAGCTTTAGATTTAAAGGCATGTTATCCTTCAAACATCGACTTATCTGGCTTACCTGATTGCTATCTAGGTCTCAATTGCTACCCTTGGTGTTGGTTGTGGAGCTTTGATAGCTGGGTTCTTTGGAATGAATGTCAGTATCATTACTTTGCACATATCCAATCAAATCTCCGCTAATTACATCTCGTAATACAGTTAACAAGCCATATAGAACAACATCCTTACGGATTTTATGTCATGACTAGCTTAGCGGCGGGTGTCGCATTTTTAGTGGCATGGAGTGGCTTCCGCACGTAAGTTCCGGTTTGTTTTCTTTCTGCAAACGTCTATGGGATTAACATGTGACTCAGGCTCGCCAAGTTACGAAAAGTGGGCCTTTCAACTACACATAAGCGGAAATCGACGAAGACATGGCTTCCTTTACCCTTACGCAACAGAATACCGGGTGGTTGGTCGTGACCCACATCATGAGTCGTAATAGTACCCCTCTCATATTAATTGTTCATCCTTCCCCACACTTGTATACAATATTTCAACTTAATGTTGGGACTAGGCGTCTCTCTCACCAGTCCACTCGGCGTCCCAAGAATGGAAGAATCATTACGGTCACAGGTGGAGGCGAATTACGTTTACACGATTGCTTCGTCATTTTGTGAAGTCTATGGTCCTTCGGTCCTCGAGTCTTCGCAACCCTGCGCGTCCAAATGAATATTACAATAGATCTTGGTAATGAATGCGGGGTGTTGCAGAGTAAATTCGTCAGCTTATTACACTTAGTGTATAGATGCAAATAAAGCAAATAAACTATAATACACAGGAACGTTAAGCTTTCTAATCTGAAAGGACCGTCGATTTGGAACGTTTCTGGATACCTTTCCAATTTTTGACAGAAAACGTCATGCCGTCATTCCTTGCCTTAAGCGACTGCGAGATCAGAAGGTTAGGTACACTTCTTCCATTTCACTTGCCCTTTGCTTGGAGACTTCGCCATAATCCCTTCCCATTCACAACTTAACCGGCGGCATCAATTTACTTTGACCATCGAAATAATAGACCGTTATTTTAATCCTATTTCTCACAGTAAATTTAATTATTGTTCAATGCGGGACGCGAAAACTTGTTTCTACAAAGCGTGTATATGACACCTTCTACGAGCAGGAAAACCCGAAGTTTGGTGCGCGAGATGCAAATTCGCTCACGCAAATGGGAGACTGCAGACTGCATGTATGTGCTACTTTAACGTATTGGTTGATGGATTTCACGAGTTTGAAAGACAACCCGCCTCCTTCATGAACATATAGCAAAAGAACAAACTTTATTCTGAGAGGCCTCGAGGCAAAAGTTAACAAAATTCCATGATTTCATCCATCGATCAAATGGGGAGCTCACCAAAACCATAATCGCAAAATCGAAGTGAGCTGAAAATAGACAACCTTCAGCATCCAACATGCAAAAAGCGCCGCATAGCCAGACCTCATGGGTGCAGGATTCTCGGTCTTGGACTCGGAGATGGACATCTTTCTCCGTCCATTGGAACATCGCAGCAGTTGCATAAGCCACTGATAAGTTCCCTGGCTGCCGGAGGCCAATAAAGTTTCGGCGTCTAAGTCATTGTGAGGCAAGGAACGGCCGAGTTAGATAGTATTACAGGATATCAAGTACGATTCAATAACTTGAACCTGCAAGTGCAATAGAAGAATGCCAGTTCGGCGACAGAGGTCAGGAATCCTTGGAATGACAGGACGGAGATGGCCGCATCCTGGCCTCTGACATTGAAACGTAAGTCAACGACCAGGCTGCTTGAATTAGATTAGGATGACCGGGTTTCAAAAATATCAATAAGAAATCGAGATAGACAACGGAGGCCGGTATAACTTAAAGACTCTTCAGATCGTTTCTTGAGAGTTTGACAAGCATCATCCGAGTACAGACGGTCTGGTCAGCTGCGTAGGAAGGGAGGCTATAAAGCCTTCAAGCAAAGCTCCATGCCTCTAATCAATCAAAGAGGTACTCATCACATGTTGATACTTTCTCGCAGGTATCATCTATACCACCAGGATAGCTATTAACGGAGTGGTAAACTGAGCCTGTAAAACGCCTGGATTCCTTCTAAGCCATTCGCGTTCATTGAAGGCCGATGAGAAGGACGGAGAGAATTTGCAAAGCAACCGAGAAGGTTATCGGACGGATTGAAAAAGCAAGGTCTGCCAGAAGGGTGACATCACCTAGCCTTTCATAACCTCTATAATAATAACGACTTGGTTTAGTCAGAAACTGCGTGCCTAGTCCACCGAGTCTCAGAAGACTTTGTGGACTTAGGAGACGTAGCCTCTGACTATCCAAGAAATTTATGAAAGGGCAATGAGGCTCAGCGCAGTGAACTTCATCACATGGCCACGCCACGGGGTGCAATCCTTTCGTCGTTTCGAAGAGAAGTGGAACTGTTATCAGAATAGAAAACATGTCCAGTGTTGACGATATGACGAAGAAATGAACAAAGGGCCGAACCCATGCAATGATAACCCACAGCAAGCCCTGCAACATTTGTGCGTTAGAGATAAGCAACTCCAGATAACATTTAAAGCTTCGAGATGGACGTCGCAGTCCGGATTACGGAAGGATATCTGCTTCTGCACGATCTCCGGACGACGGCAGCGTTTCTTCGGACTTCGCAGTGAGCAAACAGCTAGGTGAGAAGTTCTAGACGCTCGTGACGAGACCTTCAACGCGGCTTTGAGCTATCTTCGTCAAGATACGAGGCCCGGGAGATAACGAGAAACCCACGCTATCGATGATTCAGTGGGAAAAAATGGGTCCCAGAACTCCAGGAGAGTGCCAAACGGAAGGAGACGATCACTGACCCCAGTGCGTGAGCGTACTGAAGAGAAGCCGATAGCAATAATTAGCAAAAAGGCCCCAATTCTGACGGACACCTGCGCAGTCTTTCATTCTTCGCCCGGCGGCTCTAGATTCGGAGACCATTTGAATTCACAGAAGTTCGGCCATAACAAGGATTCCCCAACCCGTTACAATTCAATGCCCGAGTCCTGAAGGGCTTTAATATGCAAATCACCGAACGAGATCGAAATGAAGGCGAGGGGATGTGGGGGATGGTTTGAAAAAAGGCAAGTCTTTGGGGTACTTATCTGTGACAGTAGAGATAAGAGTGTGGCGCGACGTGATGGACAAGTAAAATTGTTTGACCGCTTACTTATCAAGGGTTACAGGACAAAGCAGCAACGCTCTTCAGTGTAGTGGACAAAATTTATAGAAACTAAGCAAGCCGACTGTAAGAGTGGCATATCTCTTCCCAAAGGAAGCGTGTTGAATTTTTGTCCGTGCTCAGTTCCTAATTGGCGCGCTAAACCTTGATAAATGACGTTAACGTTTCGCTATAAAAATTGTTTGTCAAGCGCTGTCACAAGGAGAGATAGACAGATGCGATGATAAGTACGTAAAATGGAATATATCTCCAAAAGAGCATGCCTTCAGAAAGTGTTAACAGGGCTCGTTAGCAGTCGTTACTAATAGCACTGGGTGTCCGCTTATTTTCCCTCAGAAACAAACTGCTTGATCAACAAGTTTAAAACGGCTATAGAATTCTAGATAGTACTTCCCGAAATACCATGAAGGCGAGTGAAGAGAGAATGAGCATCTTCAATGACTTTTAAATTCAAGGGGTACTAGTAGTGTGATGCATTTGTAAGAATTACTCCCCGACTCATTCCGACTACTCTACTTTAGCTAGGCTTTTCCCATTTCGCCTGCAACTGGCTATTGTACTCATGTAGGCAGAAAGTGTATCACACGTGTTGATAATCAGCGTAGCCTGTTACGTTGCCAATTCAGTGACATGATCATGACTAGCTTTCCAAGATACAGTCGGTCTTGAAAATGTTGTTTTCAAAAACCAGATTCTGTTGCGATCGGAAGCAAATTGGCAGGTAGGTGGGCAGGTAGGCAACCGGCATATAATATTAAATAATGCATCCAGGAATCGATTTTTCTTGGAAGCTAGGTAGCATGTTAATGACTTTTTGTCAAGTTTTAACGACATTTTGAATATGAAAGTGCTAAGAGGACAAGGATAAAAATGAATGGAAGGCGTTATTTAAGTCTTCAAAAATGAGCCATGCTAACTGGAGTACTATATACAAGCAACCCAAACCCAGCAGAGTACCTTTGGAAGTGCAGCCGCTATTGATTTGGCGTTGAAAAGCAGAGTCGGGGATTGGCGCACTAGCGCCGCTACGATATAATGCTGAGGGATGTAAAGTGGGTGCAGAGAATCATGAAAAGTATGTGCAACAAGGGTGTTCGTGAACAACGATCTAACTGTCGTCATTGAATATCCTTTTGCACTCAGAAACATGGAGGCTTCGTGAAAGTAAAGACGGTTTCCTGCCTTGGCCAGCTGAAGGCCACACCACCACATGTCCACCTCCTCCATCATCAATCAAAATTAAGAATAAATCACTCTTGCTCAGACTCCGGAGTCATGCAACAGCCGGTATGAACGTAAAAACAACAATACTTTAGAAACGAAACAGAATAAGTATTGCAAAAATACAACTTTCAGAAGATCGCCAATGTCCATAGAGTATACTCATTCCTTCGGCTGCATAGGCATATCCGGAATGAGATAATGCAAAGGTTTGCCTTCGACTCCACCAGGCCCAAAGCTACTCTTGTGCACCAAATCATGCTGACTACTATCCATGCCCATCTGGCTACGAGTCGCATAATGCCCTCCTGAGGTCGGAGTGTGCGGGGATGTGAAAGATGGGGCAGGCGATGGAGTTGCGGCGACTCGTGGAACAGGAAGGGACGCAACATCTTCTTGGCTGGGATCATACGCGGGCACAGGCTTGCGTTTCTTGCCTCCTAATGAATTCCTGTTGGCCTTCTTTGTGGCTGCATCACTTGTTGGTGTTGCAGGATTTGTTGGGAACTGCGGCGATGGTGATGGTGCGGGTCGTTGATATTGATAGTTTTGATGAGGAGGGAAAGCATGAGACGATGTTGATTGAGTGGGACTGGACGAGGAAGAAGGTTGGGTGATCGAGGGACTGCTAGACTGAGATCGGCCCATGTTGGCTGCCATGAATTGGTTCGAGGGCCCATTCCGTGCTGCATGAGGCGATACGGGTGAGGTAGGTGGATAGGTATTTGAGGAGTCGATTGACTGTCTGCCGATGACGGAGTCCGGAACGGATGGTCTGCGGCCTGGTGTGACGCCTTCGTTTGGTAAAAACTCGTTTGAAGACGAAACGGAATAAGCCCTTGAATTCGCTTTCGATCTTGGTGAGTGCTGCTGCAGCTGCCCTTGATGGTGTAACACGGGCATCGCTGCCAATACAACGCCGGGACCATTCAAACGACCGTCGTTCTCACTGTATTTACCGTAAATAGAAGACTTCTCCATGCCGACTGCCTCTTCCGAAGCACCAATTGGAATCGTACCCAATGATTCAGAACGTGATTGGTGTCGGTAAGTAGAGAAGTTCTTCTGGTTCCCACTGCCGTTGAGCACCCTGGAGTCCACGGAACTGAGGCCATTCCACTTTCGCGACCTGGAAGACAGGGCACCACTTTTCTTTCCTTTACGTTGTAGACAAAACCAGGTCGCCAGAATAGCAGCCAGCAAGAAGACCCCTCCTACAGTTGCGCCTGCTATTGCGCCACTGTTTACCTTGGATGCTCCTCCAACAGGCAACAGAACTGGAGACGACGTTGGTGTAGTTGAGGCTGAGGAGGTCGATGCTGGTGTTGTTGTAGGGTTGGGAGTAGGTGAGCCCGTAACGGCAGCAAGACATGATGTATCGCTGCCGGTATGAACGAAGAACAACCTTGGCGCGGAGGTGTATGATTGAACAGCTGTGGTGGCATTGACCTGATACCATCCCTGCGGAACATCAACAACAGGCCATGTATAGGCGTCCAAAAAAGGGTCAACATTCAATACAACACGGAGAGTCACATTTGACAGAGGATTAGCAGCACCCGTGGGTATCGCACGCCGTGCTTTACCATCTGTACCAGTGAATGATCCTCTTGTTGAAGATGTTGATACTGAGGAAGATGTCAAAGGCGGTGCCGGTGCATCTTGAGGTACGCCAACGTTAGTGACAACGAAGGCGAAGCCGGCTGTAGGACCATCGTAGAACCATGAAAATGCCAAAGGTTGACAGGTGACGGCCTGCGGTATTGAGTCGAAGACGAAGACAGGCGAGGGGAAGATCCTGGGTGCAGATGACGCTGCAACCACGAGGCAGGAGCGATCAGTAGTGTTATGGATGGCGGCTCAGTAATAGACTCACTCATTTTGCCTTCAGCCAAGAAGGAAATGACAATAAAAGTAAGAAAGAAGGATAAGGACGGTCTCCTTCGGAGCTATTCTGTTTTATCCCACCAGACAATTTCACCTTAGATAAACAGCCGCAAAGGACTCGATGAAACCCCAGAGAGAACGGAAAGAAAGGGAGGGAATGGAGGGCGGCGCTGGGTGGAGTGTGGTGGTGAAGAACAAGAAGTGCGCGTCGTCAGATCACAGGCTCATTAGATGCCAAGTAGGGAGGGAACCGCGAGGATGCAGAGCAAGAATAGAAACTGGTACACACAAAAAAAAACCTCCCAGGCACATATGACCCTACGGAGGCATCATCCCGCCAGACAAGGCAGTGTAGAAACATATTTCGCTGTATTTTGTTTCATTGCAGGCCATTTGTACCCACGAGAACACTCCTACGATGGGGCCACGAATAAAGTGGCTTTGCAACGGCTTTTGTTGGAGGAGCAGAGAAGAAGAAGCTAAAAGAAGGTGGACAAGGAAGCTTCGGAAGCTGATGACTAATTTTAACCCCTGTAAGGTTTTCAAAGATCATGGAAGCTTTATGTAGCGCTTTGATATAGGTTCAATGGTCTAGTGGTTATGATTTCTGTCTTACACACAGAAGGTCTCCAGTTCGATCCTGGATTGAACCAACCTTTTTGATAAATTTCAGCTACCAATTCCCTTACATTTATTCTGGCCTATATTCCGGTGAAGTGAGTGTGATTTTGCTGTAGCTAATTGTAGAAGGTCCCTGGCCCACCTTGCTTCCGACCACCACCCATGATTTTGCTGTCTTGACACCTACACAGCACTTACTTTGCTTTTGCTCTTTTCCTTAGAACTCGAAAATACCGCTGGGACGCCTGTGTTCTCTAATGGAGCTCCCACAACTGACACTGGACACTTACATCGCTCTCTGTCTCGTAATTGCTACACCATGGCTAATACGAACATTCTCTCTTTTCTCAGCACAAAGAGCATCCAAAACAGACACAGAACACTTAATATCAACCGCCATACTGGCGCATTCGCTTTACATGCTGTATAGCTTGCTGGTTTCACCACCACAGAACGTGTTCAAAGCACTCAACCTACCGTTAACCGCCTCCCCAGAATCTTTACGCAGCGGGTTGGGAGAAAGATTTGGAGGAGAGCAGAACCTACCCGAGTACCTGACTATCTTGTTGAAGAGGCTTGGGCTTGTGGATCTCAGGTCGTTATACGTTCGGTAAATTACACCCTTCTCTTTCGACCTGCTAAGGCGCGTTAAATTGAGGATAGATTCGGGCATGACGTACTGACAAGTTGTTCATACTGCCAATCCTTTGAGGATTTCGCATTATTTGCTTTGCCTTCACCTTTACTCCAATACATTCGTGAAATCGCTTTTGTCGGGGTACGTTGAGTGCTCTTGCTTCTTATCCTAAACTAATAATGCGGGTGTCAATGCAGATTCTTACGCTCCCCAAAACATTAACTTCGAACTTGAGGCCTCTTGGTCTCGGTGTCCTTCTCGCGTCCGCCATGGCCGAAGTATATTGGGTTCTTTCCGTACAAATTATCATCCCGCAAAGAGGATCTGACATCCCTGTAATCTGGGTACGGTTATCGTGCTCCTTTATCTCCATGTATATTAAAGCTATAACTGACATTCTGCAACAGTGGCACGACGACTTCGTCCAAATGCGACACCTGCTCTTCCTCGCGCTTCCCATCCTCATCTCCTTCCTGCCCTATCTGAACCTTCACAAAATACCCATCATCTCAGCTTTCGTCCCTCCGCCTGAGGACGTCACTGGCATTTTTCCTCGGCCGCAATACCAACTACAAGGACAAGTCACGCTTCCCCCCGACCCCACCCTATCCCAAGTATCCAGTGTGACGCTCAGGACATTGGGACACCTTATACCTACACTACACCTTCTGAAATACTCCCATGCAGCTATAATGCGGTCTCAATCTCCTGAACCTTCAGAAAACGACGACTCAACGCCGCCGCCGCCATCGTCGTTGCACTCTCGCGCAACAGAGTGGTGGCGCGGAGAAGCCTTTGAAGGCGAAGCGGTACGGACAGATGAGAATGTACGGAATGTCCTTAAGGCTGCTGGTATGAGTTTCGATGAGGAAAAGAAGGAAGGAGCCGTGGTCGTGCAGCCTGAGGGACCGCTGCTTAACAGTGTCAGGATTGCAGTGAACAATCTGAAGCAACAAGGCGGATGGCCCAGTGAATACTGGGTATATTGATCATGCTATTCCTTGGTCTTGCTATCGATGTGAAGAGTTTATGATACCCTGTAATATTACTTTACTCTGCCGATGGTAACACCATGGATGCTTGATGTCTTTGAGCGAGGATATGGTATCCTATCGAATGTCGCGAAAAGAGTTATCAAGTGTTCAACTTATTTAATCATCTGTTCTGGAAGGAAGTAATATCCCGCGATACCTTAATTATTTAGATACAGTGACGAGTGCCTGAATTGCCCAATTGCACAAGGCCAGAATACTCTGCAGGGTGTCAACTGTTACACAATGTCCGGATAACTTCGGTGCCATATCAATGCCACCTCGCTCCCTGGCGTACGCAGCGACCGTATAAAGCACTGAGCTATACCGATGACCAGCTCTTAACTTGCTTGGGCTTCTTGCAGATGGTGACATTTCAAATCGAATTTGCTGACAAGTTTGCACCAAGAAACCAAGTCACTTTGCAGATCCAACGCAACGTGAACCAATCGCGCTAAGTCTGGGTTGTCTGAAAGAAGGTATTTCAACAATCGAGCAAGTGTTGTCTTTTAGCGATCCTTTCTGTGTGTCGTCCGGCGTTACAGTGCAACATGGCCTCAAATTGGATGACAAGGGCTAGTTGTTGGAAGAAACTCCTGCGGGATTGTAAGCGCAGTTTGTAATATTGACGGCACTTCACCAGAATCACCAGGACCTGAGGAAACTCCCCGTATGTCGCCAGACGAAGGCAAAGGTTGTACCCACAGCTCACGTAGTTCTCTTGAAGAGAGCAATATGGCAGCAGCTTGTACGTGTCCCAGTAATCCAAGGCTATGTCTACAGCCAGTTGAGCAATTTCAAGGGCCATGAGATGTCGTCCAGCATTTGCCTCGCTTTCAGAAGACGTAAAGACATAGATATCTGGAGCCTCGCGTAACCGCCGAGAACCTCCCCGAAGATATTAGACCGAGAGAGTTGGAGGTATTCCTCGACAGTGGCCCTGGCTTCATGGACTAGTGCGCTGGCCTCGCTGAGTCTTCCAACGTAACCGAGGGTGGCAGACTGTCCGAGTAGGCAGTCAATGAAATGATCTGTTTTCACCTTCGACTTCCGAACGGAACTTAAAGCCTCTTCAATAGCTTTTACATATTCGTCGGGCTTGCTTAAATTGAGTATGTCTATAGCTCGGTAGTGCATTGCAGAAGCCATCTCAGAGTTGGCATTGTGATCGTCTGAGAATGACTCCCCAATTTTGATGACATGTGCAATTGTTCCGATGCGCTCGCTATGTCTCCCTGCGCCCATAAATAATGGTGGAGTTCAATAAGGCAGCTCATGTGCAGCTCAGCATCGTCAGCTAAAGTAGCTGGATTTTCCTTGTGACATTCCAAAACATCCTGGAGGACGGCGCGTGCGTCATCAAGGCGACCTGCCAGATCAGAGAGAAACCTTATGGACTGGACGAAAAGCGGGCATGCATTAGGGACTCGACGCGCTAGCCCGACCGTGACGGAGAGCTTGAACCATGCACTGGACTGACATCTCCTCATACATTTTTTCGGAAGAGAGGGATATGCGGACGTTCACTTTGAAACAACGCTCATAAAATTCCAAAACAGTGAACCATCCATTATTTTCAATCTTTTTGCCAGTCTCGAAGATCTCGAGTGCTTCAACGCCATTACGAAAGGCACTCTCCGTTCAATTTGAAAGGAAAAGGCTGAGAGCGAGCTCAGTGAGAGCGTCGCCAAGTTGTATGCTAACGTCGCGGCAATTGGAGTCTGGCAATGAACGAATCATGGAGACAGCCATTTCAGCCATTTCAGTGTCTTCCGAGAATAGATTGGCACACTGAAAACTTCGAGAGGCAAATACATATGCTCTAGCCTCCATCGCAGTTGCGTCATGAAAGATGATGCGAAAGATCCTGACGAATTCTATGTGCATAGGGGCGGTTTTGGCAAACCGCCTCAGGTGTTGGAATACGTCAGAAAGTCGTTCGTGTAAGGAGCAGAGGATTCGCTGGTCGGACATGAACTTCTTTGCCACATTTACTGCCTCCTGCCAAACACCTAGCGCGATTTCATATTTCCCCAATATTTCCGAAGTGTTTGCCTTTTGCCAAAGGGAATCACAGAGCAGTGGAGCAAATCGATTTGCATTCATGGCGGTGAGCCTCCAGTATAGATCGATTTCTTTGTCAATTTTAACGACTCGTGATAAAGGATGATGCCATGGAATTCTCATGCGATAGCTTGAAGAATATGCAAGCCAGTTCAGATTCCAGTTCTCTGTATACATGATAGTGCGAGATGCCGGGCATTATAACGTAGGCCTTGATTAGAGCTCGTACCCCTTCCGCCGACCTGCCGTCGTCTCGTAAGCTCTTCGAAAGCCTGCAGAGAGCGCGAGAGTAACCGCAGATCGCCTCGTCAGAGAAGTTGCGTAATAGTTTTGCCCATTCGTCTTGCGTTTGGATGCCTGCAGGCCTAAATGACCATGACCACGATGACCTTGCTCTATCTGGTTTTCCTGCACAACAAGCTCGAATAACTGCACAGCTTCTTCCACATATTCGAGAGCCCTCCCATTTTCCTCTTTGAACAAATTTATATCGGCATATTGCTCACAACCGCCACATGTGAGTTTTGACATCCAAATCCTTGGATGTAGCATAGAGGGATTGGCTGAGCCCTGCCGCTTCACGAATCGCTGATTCTGCTTTGTCGAATTCGCCTGTTTCGAGACATGAGCGACTGAGATGCCAAAGGCTGAGGGAAAGGTAAGACGAATAAGTCTCGGAGTTAGTCGATGCGAGTCTTCTGAATAGTTTGACGGTCCACGAGCCGACTTTAGCATTACCGCGGGACATGATCGGACAGAGACTAGGGCGAGGTTCATCATCTGCATAGCACCTTGTTGGGAAAATAGCATGTCGAGAACTATGACGCAACGACTCTTGAATCTTCAAAATTTTGGCGATGATTTTCGATAGCAGATTGGCCTCATTTTCCACTGCATAACCGAGATCCATATATTAATTAATATATGAAAACGATTCAGCTTCAGTGGATTTTACGCCCACAGATGACCATGTCGACGATAGCTCCAGTTTCTCTAATTGCCTGCTGATGGAGTCGATTTGGTGGGAGATGTACATATCTGCAGTTTCGCAGATATTATCTGGTCCATTGGAGACTAGATCTCTGTTGTCAGTGATCCAAGAAGAAATCTGCTGCTTGAGGGTCTCCTGTGCATGCATCGTGGATTTTCGATCCAAAAGAGTAATTCACCATCGACACCCTCAACAATTATCTTTAGAAAGAATGGTCAGACCCTTGACTTCCCGACTTTCAGAGTAATTACTGACCTTGAGTTCGAAATAACAGTTACTGAGGCAATCTAGCAGACGCATGAAGCATGCGTGCATTTGCAGGTCGTCATTCCGTGTGATCAATGGCGTCCCAACAGACAATGAATTTCTACATTCTAAGTGAGAAATTTCCACATCTCTGAGAATGTCGGGTATCCTTCCGCAGAGAGAGTGGCCATAAAATTCTTTTGTTTGCTCAATAACGTCAGTAATCTCAGCTGTTGTACCCCAAGCCACTGGGAAGTCCTGTGAAGGAAAAAAAAGCGTAAAGATGTATCCAGTGTGTTGAAAAACTGGTCAAAATGGCAGATGACGCACCTTGGTTACAGATACCATTTCTAGAACCAATGCAGTAGCCCTATCCGCCCTATTCAAGATCGAGGAGACAATAGAAGTGCGGCTTTGAGCAGCATCTGGAGCGCTGAGTGCAACAGACTCGTACAAATTGCTTGACATGTCGTTGACAGTTTTCGAAAGGGTGGGGGAAGAGGACGTAAACTGAAAAATAGGTTGTAGGCCGTGGGCCCCACAACTTATATGTCTGCACACATCTGTGAGTCTGGCCGCAGTACTTGATTGTGGAGTTGACGGTAGTCAGAGGAGTCAGGAGTCAAACTAATTTGGGTTATTTCCTGTTATTTCAAGGCACGTGCTATACGACCTTTCGGCTGATCAGGATTCTTCTCTTTTTCAAATTTGTTCTCAATCCAACAGGATAGGAAGAAGATGGGTGCATTTTTGAAATTAAACAAAGTAAACAAAAGATTAAAATGCTCGCGATTCACAATTATACAAAACGAGCAAGGAAAGAAAAGGAAAAATGACAACAAGATGAAAAGGAAAGAAAAGGATGCATATGTAACTTAAGTATTGTCCATTAGCAAGTCTATCCATATGAAGTTGAAGGTGGGCGACGTGGTGCGTCGATAGGTGGGCCAGAAAACAAGAGAAAGAAGAGGCCCTCGAGGCATCCATCGGTATGCTGTGTCATCATGTCATGTCGGTCATCCTCATCCTAGATTTACTGGTATAACTCCGCTTTCAGCTCGGTGCCTTCTATACAGTAGGCCGAATCTTCCTTCAGTTCTTCCTGTACAGCTGCTTCTCCATCTACTGTTAACAGGGCATATCCCTTCTCCAGGCTGTTCTCGAAATATTTGGGGATAAACCTGGCCGTCATACATTAGTCACCGATTGAAGCAAGAAGAAAGATACGCAAAGAAATGAAGAAAGAGAAAGAGAACAAAGGAGATAAAACGTACTGGATACCTTTCTTCTTCCTCTCAGCAGCCTCGTCCCTCTGCCTCTGCTCTATAACGACCTTCTCCCTCGTCGCCTCTGAAAATTCCTTCTTCAATAAATTGTCCGTAACGTTCACCCACAATTTCCGACTCTCCCTCTCATGCTGCTTTTCCAGCGGTCTCACTGTCTTTGACATCACACTGAGTGTCTGCAAATCAATAAGTGGCATCCAATCTTCCTCCACCAACGCCCCTTTGGTTATGTCGGCTACACTGAATTTGGATCTGGATGTAGGGATGGTTGGTGTAGGGAGTCTGACGTGAGATGGGGAGGGCGAGGAGGATGTGGATCGGGTGACGCCATTGTGCTCTGAAGAAGGGTATGAACCGAGCCCAACGCGTCTCCACCGGATTTTTCCTCTCCATGAGCCATCGAAGACGGCAACGACACGACTCTGGGGGACATGCTTGACTTTGGTCCACTCTTGCCAAGGCAGCTCATCGTGTTCGTATACGGTGTGGATGACACCTTCCAAGAGGAAATGAGCACGACCTAACCAAGACTGGAAGTTGGAAAAAGACCCCATCAACAACAAATTCCAGCAGAAGGTAGAGAAGAAATCTCACTTCTTCCTTGTAGTCGATGATGGTCCTGAACTTATGCCCAGGTTTGCCACCGTCGCAGGTAATGATGGTCGACTCGCTAACTGTCACATAAAAACTTCCTCTCAAAATCCCATTAACCGATGCAACGGGGTGCGTGATATGATATCGCTCTCCTTCGCCATGTCCACCAGTAATCTTGACAAAAATGCCCTGATTAAACTGACCTGGAGCAACGCGGAGCGTCGTTCCAGAGACCTTGGCTGATATCTGGTCAATGCCCGACAGTTCGAGGTGTTGTTCGGGACAAGAGGCAAAGTAGGCCGAGACAGGAGGGTGGTGGGATACTTGTTCTGTTAGATAGATGACACGGACGCTGCTGGGGTCTCTAGTGGGGGTATTGCTGGAGTCCGAGATGCTGAGGTTAGAAGCGCGAGCAACGAGGTTCTCGTCAGACGTCGGAGCGGTGGATGTGCTCTTGCGTTTAGAGAACGCGCTGAGGCCACTCATGCCGCTCTTTGAACTTTTTCCACTCTTTCCACTCCTCACGCTGGCCGTTTCTGAGACGACCGGTTCGCCGATGGAGTCTCGTTGCTGGGTGACCTCGTCAGGGTTATATGTATTTGGAAGGATATCCCAGTGTGCACGGAAGTGCTCGCCGAGCACCGAGTTGTATGGCTTGCATACTTTACCATGCTGTAAGAACGACGACCGTCAGGGGCAGCCGAGGTGAAAAAGTATAATAGACTGTACCACAAATTTGAGATCTTTCGTAAACGTGAACCGTAAGACAGCAAGCATCCTCACGAACGGGTCATCGGAATTATTGATGCTATGAATCATATAAGCCTTGATTTGCATTTAACAGCAAAGAACGTACGCAGCAAAGATGTCTGGTCTATCCAGATAGTTCCAGTATTCAAGGTTCGGCAACGGTTCAAGAAGTGAAGCTGGGAGTGAGAGACGCCTGCACGGAGAATGCATCCGTCAACCTGTCCCAACCGATTCAATCCAAAAAGCCACTCACATAGCGGCAATATCCTTCACTCCGAGGCACTTCTTGACGAGCTGCACAATCATCTTTATCTTGCCACCCTCGCCTGTCTCTCCAGAGTCCGGGACCGAGATAGGTGGCCCTGGGGCATCCTCGTCGATCTCTGTCTCCTGAGGAGCGCTCATGATGAACGAAAGTGGGAGTTAAAGGAAAAGAAAGAAAGGAGAGCGGAAGAAAGAAGAAGGGGTTAGTAATGGACGATTGATGGATGCAAGCGACAGCCTGCTACGGACGAACGTGGACGGGATAATCAGCCTTGATGCACCCAAATTAGGTTCACAGCTCCTCATGTGAATTCATTTCTTCCAAGCCAGCCTGGCGTCCTTGGCGGTGCTCAGATCTATGTACATACGCTATTAGAAGCCACCCCGCAGATGGATGTATATAGCTCTTGCAATTATAGCTTGTGACTCGGCAGTACTTTCTAATCTTTGTTTTATTAAATTTCTCCAACTTCAATCTAGGCATCTGTCATGACCTATGTATGCAATCCGGCGGCAAGATCTTGACGCTTGCAAGGCAATATGCCGGGAAAGAAGAGCAGAATATGCTCAGCTTTTCAGCGCAGATCTCGGTGCTTTTCAATGTCCAGTCAGAGCTTCCTCTAAAAGCTTCAAAGCCGCCGAGGCCGAGCCATAAGAGGCGATATACCCAAACCCACCATGCCTTGGATAAGCAGAAATTAGTACCCCGGAAAAGCACAAAACTACGAATAGCAAAGCTTACCCATAGTTGTAGACCACAGGTATCCGTCTCGATGGAGATTCTATCCACTCCTTCCAAGTCTGATGCCGCCCTTCCTACATGGCCTGAACCCGCATGCCTCCTCTACAATGATAGGTAGCAAGTCCTCTACAGTTCCTTTCCCTTCCGAATACCTAATTTCAGGAGGGACAGCTCTGGGCAAATCTCCAAAACCCGCCGCAGAATATCTTGTGTCGTCTCTGGTCGAGGATGAGAGTACCTGGAAGAAAATAGTCAGCCCAGTTCCAAACACCTATAAGCGATTCGCCCTAGATCTCGACTTACCAGTCATTCGCCTCATAAGTCCCACCAACAATGACGTTCCCAGTCCTCCTCGGAATCACGTACGTCCAAATCCCATCCTTGCCTCCACTGAGCGACACACACCTCTTCACCCATGGAGCCCTCAACAGTACTGTTTGTCCTCTGACAGGATATACGTCTTTGTCTTCCACCCCTCCTAAATACCTGGCACCTAGCCCAAGGCATACAACAACAGCATCAGGAGGTGGGTATGTTGCTCGTGAGCCAGACTCCTCTGAAGCAAACGCTCCAGCCCCTGATTCGATGACCTGACTGATGTGCATTACTGAGCCACGAACATGCTCCCTCCGTTTGCTAGGAATTCAGAAAGGAGGTAGTTCAAGAAGTTGGGTGAATCTGTATTCACAGAGTCATAGGTTATCCCAGCAATCGCTTCAGGTACTGGCAGCGACTCCTTGGGCAGTTCTGAAAACTTGAATAATGGTTGAATCAACAAGACAGTCGAAAAGGCAGCAAAGACAGAAACTTACATTGGGCATCAACTTAAGGGTATCAAGATTCGGCTCTTCACGATAATATTCAAACTGTGGCAGTCTCATAAAGCATCCAGGAGCGGCCCCCTGTGGTCCAGAAAGCCCCCACATAGTGTTAAAAGTCTCGACATCAATATCTAGCAGCCCGTCAGTCGATAATCCTTCAACAGGATACAGATGCGCTAACTCACTCCTCTGTTTAACATCACTTCCAGCGACACTAACATGGTGCGCCCCCTAAAAAGAAGGAGAGCACCCTTCAGAATCCGTATTGCTGGATAGTGTGAATGAATACGCACTGCGAAATGACTTGCATATTTGATATTCTTCGGGTCGGTGGGAAAATGCTCAGCGATGATGGTTACTTTATATCCTCCATTCTTCTGGATTTTGAGAGCAGTGGTAAGACCTATCACTCCTGAAATAAAAAAATCTCGTTCAGTAAGACGACCAGGGATAGTAATCAACCCCACAAATTACCTGCACCCAGCACCGTAACATGTTTTGTTTGGGAGATGTTCGCGTCACCCATTATGATCTCAAATAACTCTAGGGATTGCAGAAGAAGTGATGGAAGCAAAAATGTAAACTTGGTTCCCCCGGAGTGTTGCTTGATTTAAGCTCGAATTGTGAGCAGTGGAAGACCGGAAGCCCATGGCCAGGCTTTCATGTATTCTAGTCCCTTTGCCAATCGGCCTCTTCATCCTATCGTCCATATCATGTTCCATCGGACGATGCCCAGGTTAAAAGTTCTGGAATCTTGCCGTGGTTGGAACTTGGCATCGGACACCAGCTGATCACAGTTGAATGACGGAGATAACGGCCACCAGTGAAAAGAAAAATCAACCGGATCACGCGGCTTTCCTTTACACGGCATGGCCACCCCTATTTAAGCCCCTAAATCCCTTGCAGAAGGCTTCATGGACGACAGATAAGGACACCGTCAATCATACTGTATATATTTATTTAACCACATACTCTACCTTACCCAAAGACGGTGATAATACTAGGATCGAGTTCCTCAGGAAATATTTTTTCCAAGAGCTCCAAAGCAATGTAGGCAGAACCTATCGACTTGATATACCCTTCAGGTCCATGCCTTTTGGTCGGAGGAAAATAAGCTGTCAAATGAATGGTCTCTTTAGGACTGGTATACACTTACCCATAGTTGTAAATCACCGGAACACGCTGCCCATTTGAACCTGGGCCCTTCCAAAATCCACTCTCAATCCTTGGACCGCCTTTCCTCATAGGCCTCAAACCAACAGCTTCTTCCGCGATAATAGGGATCAGGTCTTCAACCTTTGGGAGTTCTCCAGATGATTTATTCCTGACCTCCGGAGGAGCAAGCTCAGGACAAATCGCAAGAGCACGCTCTAAAATATCCCTTGTCGTCTCCGGACGTGGCTTGGGGTACCTGTGAATAGTTATAGTAAAGAGCTGGACCACTTCGATTGTCAGAAAACCTACCAGTCATTAGCTTCTTTTGTCCCACCAATCACCACATTCCCAGATTTCCGCGGAATAATATAAGTCCAAGTCCCATCCGGCGCCTCGTACACTTTAACAGACCTCACCCAAGGCGCCTTCAAAATGACAGTCTGTCCTCTCGCAGGATACACATCAAGGTCCTCAATTCCACCAAGAGTCCTACATCCTAACCCAGCACACACGACCACAGCAGCCGGAGTTTCATATGCAACTGGCGCCGACGTAGAGTAAGACGATATTCCCGCTTCTATCTCCTTCTGAATGGCGAAAGGAGGGTAACCATCCTCGAGCAGCTCATCGATGTGCTGGATATGAATACGAGTAAAAGCACCTCCTTTGGCTAGGAATTGCTTTAAAAGATAGTTGAGGTATATTGGTACGTCAATTGTTACGGAGTCAAAAGAAAAGCCGGAATGGACTCCTGCTGGGAGGTCTTCCTTGGAGACTTCTTGGAACTGAAAGTATTGCTGTCAACACGAAAATAATTCTAGAAGACTCCTTACGTTAGGCATTCTTTCAAAGTAATGCGGTCTTGACTGTTCTGTAGCAAAATAATGCGTCTGCTTGGACCGAAGGAAGCAGTCTTCCGCTGGGCTGCCCCGCTCAGACAGTGCCCACATTTCATGAAAGGTTTTACGTTGGATTTCTGGCAAAATTCGATGAATGAGGAGCTCCCTAATACACAGTTTGATATATTAATACCTTCTCCCAGCGTTCCCGCCTCTTCGTCAATAACATGGTACGCTCCCTAGAAGAGATTATACCAAAGGAACTTCGTCAGAGTCCTCTTTACCCAGCCGATATCAAAGCCTACCGCCCAGTGACTTGTATATTTAATCGTCTTAGGGTCGCTAGGTATAACATCTGTCATAATCTGGACATGATATTTCCCTGTTTCTTGGATCTTCAGAGCAGTTGTCAGACCGATGACGCCTGGCCCGTGTCATTCAGAAATCAATTACCAGACCAGAAGAAAAAGAGATGAGGAAGTACCTGCTCCAAGGACAGCTATGCGTTTCATAGTCGTGATTCCTGTTGGAATAGCTGGTTCCGTCTGGTCCGACATCGTGATAAAGTAGATAAAGTGGTCGAGCTAGATCATCTTAAACCGCGATCGCCTATTTATAGGGCGACCCTATGTTCGTGGGAACTCTGCGGGACGCGTCCCTCGGGCTGGTGATCTGGGTCCTATCACTATCATTGCCACTATCGTTCGCTTTCCACCAGGCAAACCGTATCTACATGCTTACCATAATGCCTGACTGTTACTTTAGCTGCAACCAGATAGCGATGTCGTGGTTATAACAGGTGATAACGGTCCTTAACTGAAGTTTTCTGCGTGTTTTACTTCGTGATGGCAAATCACCTGCATTTTGACCTCGCTTGCAGGCTTTTTACGATAACCCCAAGAACATACGGAAGCAACACGACAGAAGAACACAAGAAAAAAAGACCTAATTATGAAGAACACTCGTCAGTCGTATGTTCGGTGGAGGAGACTTATAATGGTTGACTATTTCAGAGCTGGTGACTGCAAGATGACTGTATACCGAACCCATTTCCGGGATTCTAATCCCGATGAAGGCTTCCTTGACGCCCTCCAGAAGCACTAAGCCGTCCATTAGAGTTTGCTACTGTCCGTCTCATCCGTCCATTCACTCTATTTTGGGCTGGCGGCCCTGTACTATTCTTGTCTTCTGGTCTAATCTGGGGCTCTCGGTTCTGAACGCAGCTGGAAGTCATTGAAGGCGCGAAGAGAAGTCGTCCAGTTACACGTTCGCCAACATGATTGGTTTTTCTCGATATTGACCCATGCACTCCTTGATCTTGTGAACGCAACACACGTTCACTTCAGGCCCGACGTGCAGATGACTTCAGAACCCAACGAACCCAACTGTGTAGGATAAAAAGGCTTTGAGATCTTTGAGATATTAGACATTTTCATTAGTTTTGCTGTCGGAAGTTCGACTTCAGTATCCGCAATGCGTCTTCCTGTCAACGTTGTCACGAACCTTGCAGTTATTGCATTGGTCATGATATCCGACTCTCAGCACAATGCCCTGACTACTCAGCATATTCACAGGTGCGATATATTCTTTCTGCTGGCTGTCCGCACGATAACGTTCTGGCCAGAGCCCCCACGAACCTTTCTCATCAGGACCTATAGCTTTGCCTTTCATGAGACCAGAACCAGGATGCCGTACATTTAATAGTACGGCAGTCGAGGTTGAGCTCTTATTGCCAAATAATTCTGAGTACCTTCTTACATCCAGATTGTAGAATGTTATTTCCGACATGAAATCTCTGTTAAAAGATCCTGACCTTGCAAGGCTATTTGAGAACACTTTCCCAAATACTCTTGGTACGCCTTCCTTTGCACGAGTAGAGTTTTGCCAGTTCACTAACGCGTGCACTGTACAGACACTACTGTTAAATACTATAGCAAGGCAAGAACATTTCGTCAACCTTTATAAAGGCGCTGTCTAATTTTGATATGCAGTCCGAAAACCTAGCTTTTATCATTACCGGAGTATAGTCTCTTTATTCTCATTTTGATTTGACTTGACAATGTCTTAATTTTTTAGGACGACAAGTTTGTACCTCTTGGATTTGAGTCAAGTGTATCTGACTATGGTCTTTCCAGCGCTCAATGGCTCCGCGATACGGCAACCAGGTTTGTCATGTTGTCCCATCTAATGATCAATATTATCATTAAATATTTTTAGCTCGCAGTTTATGTCCCACTGCTCCACTCTGATCCCGAGCTTGCATCTCTCGTGAAGGCCGTAATAAACAATGAAGCGCGCTATGTGACCCAATATCCATATGTAAGGCTTTTTATATATCGGGTGAGGGCTCTTACTTACAATTCCTCGACATAGGCGATGCTTTTCAGCCTCCACCCGAAAGTGGCATCCCTCCAGCCTTCAATGGTAATGAAGTAGGAGCGCGGGTCTTTCCGCAAGTCTGCTCTAATGTTATCACCATTTTCATTCTAATTGCTGGATAGACCTTACAATGCTAGCATAGTTTATGATTGCAAGGTGAACCCTTTGTTCCATGCGAAACTACATCCGCTGAGGCGCGGAACCTCACTAGTATGAAATCGACTCCTTATGCGCATTCTTGAAGTTGTCGAGATCCTACTACAACGCAACGAAAGACGCGTCTTTCATCAATGAAGCGTGTAAGCCGTTGCCTTATCACTATACCATGCAATTTATCAATTGATCTTCTCAGGGCGCACCGCGATCGACCAAATTTTCCTTGTCATTAACCAGCAGTCCAAGCATCCTTCGATGAAAATTACAACTTCATATCATACTATAGATACACGGGCAGTGGTGACTCCGGAGTACCGTTTGTTAATAATAACGGAACTGGAGAGCCTAAGGCCTACACCGGTATGGTGGGGACGCACCACAGGCCGTCAGACGACCTTAGCGTTTTCGGCGAGTCAAAAAACCTCAATCCTCTGTTAATTTGTATTAACTGTATTATCAGCATTCCTGACGCCTGCTAATGCCATGTTGAGCGTCGAATTGACTCATCTAGCTCAAATGCTCGATGAAGTCAGCACAATGAGAAACGTCAGTCAGCAAGCTAAGGAATGGAGTACAAGAATTACGAATGCCATCTGGGAGAATACAGTCAGGGTGTATCACCAATGTCATACTCCTCTGGCTGAAATCTGTTTAGGTTGTCAACAACGTATTTGCTTATGAGACAAATGGTAAACTATTTTATCTTGGATGGGATTCTGAGATACTAACTGAATTCAAGGATTTGGATCTCGTTACGTTATGGACGATGCAAATGTGCCTGTAAGTGCAGTTCATGGCTGTCTTATTCGTTTTATCAACGCATTTTATCAGTCTCTCCTCTCACTCCCATACCTCGGATTTCTGGACAGGAGCCACCCTACGTACGTTGCAACCAGGGCATTACTTCTCTCTCATGCCAATCCGTATTACGCCGTTGGACCAACGTGGAAAGGTATAGGGTATGTAATACAAATTCTTTCGTTGCCTTCTGTAAAGAAATCGATAATGATCTGAAGAGGGCCACACATCGACGCTTGGAATCCATGGTAGGCTTTTCTATTCTCAGAACCTCTTTTCGTGTAAATCTCGGTTAACGCAGGCACATGGCCCAAATTTCATCTATATACGGTACTGACAATGGCCAAGACATCTTAGATTCTTTGAACCTTCTGCTCAATGTCAGTGGTCTATTCTACCTTGCACAATTATTATTGCTAATCGAAGATTTAATAGAACACTTCGGGACTCGGCCTCATGCACGAGTCTCTGTCGATTTACAACTCCTCATCCTATACCAGAAGCTGGTTTGCTTGGGCTAACAGTTACTTTGCGGAGATGGTTTTGGATCTCGCGGATAGAAAGCCCGAGCTGATTTTGAAGGAGAACAAGAGCTACCGTCCAGGTCAATAGAATATGGTTCAAAGGCTTTGTGACGAACTGTAGCAGTGGTTTGTAGGTTATAACTACACAATTGTATTGCTCCATGCTGCTAAGGTTTTAATTGCCTGGATATGCCTCGAAGCGAGGTTGAGTGAAACTACAGGGCCATCTCACGTTCATAAATTTCAGCTGACATGCCCGCAGTTGGCGTAGAAATTTTAGGAACACATCGCATTGCAACCAAACTGATATCAAGACTTAAAACTTCGAGGAACGTCCTACAAAGTGAAAATGTCAGATCAGTTCTCTACTCGCGCCCATCGTATGGCACCGCAAAGTGATTCGTTGAATTATCCCAAGGTTTTTTGCTATGCGCCGACACCTGGGATCAGCCTGGGATGCGAAAATAAAAAGTGAGCTGATTGGAAGGCGAGGCTGCCATGGACTTTAGAACGCTGAGAACGCTGACACACGGTCCTCATGTTTGTGATCAAGGAGACTTTAAGTTCCGAGCCCGACTAGGTTAAGCCCAAATCTCGGTCAATATAAAAAATTCTTATTTTGAATTATTTTGTAAATTCTGGAAGGCGACCCTGTAATAACCAGGAACTTGGGACCTCGCTTGCAGCATTTTCTAGATCAGAATTCGAATGCGCCGGGACTCGGAAGGTAGAATTTGCGCGTGGACTGTATGCAACGAGAGGATAATGCCTAAAGGAGAAGATGGGCCAAAGCCTAAAGGAGAAATGATGATGATGCATATGCCTAAAGGAGACCGGACTGTGGTCCGCTCGGCCGCAGCCCGCGACTTCTGTTTGCTGGTAAGTTTTCTACCCTCATCTCTGACCTCGAACGCTTTCAATGCTCAGCTACAGACATCAAAGTTACTGATGACTCGGAGAGCTTCAGCGTCAAGTAGGCTGAAGTATGGTCACACCGCGCGGTCATAACTTCACGTGTACATCATAACGCCCTTAATTTAACTCAAGAACGCGTCATTTGCTCTTCCCGTCATTGCATCGAACTTTTCATTTCCTCTCGGATTTATGCTAGTTTATTCGGGGTATATCTCATTTCTGATCCTGAATGTCGCTTAGGTAGCCTGGACGTTGGCCTTTCTGAGCGTTCTCTTATGTGGGCGAAGAGTGCCTTTTTCCCCCTCAGTCACAAGTCCAAAATTCCTTTCGGAAAGTCCCAGAATCACACAGGAAAACACATCTTTGGCTTAGACAAGAAGCCCAGGTCAAGCTTGAGACAGGGTCTCCTTGATCTTGGTTAGGGCCTTACCGATTTTTCTCTCAGAAGCATTTGTACAGGGTCTTTATTTCCATCTATCGATCTGCACATTAACCGACATCTATACCCAGTGGCAACACATTCCCAGACTACTATGCTCGGAGATCTGTCGGATGTCTGGGACAAGTCGACTTTTGATTTATAAACCTGAAGCGAAGGAGGTATCGTTCCGGACTAAGAGGGAAAATGTCGAATTCATTTTTCCGTTGCCATGTGCATTTCTCAACTCGGCCGGCAAGCCTGCAATCAGAACACACATCCAGGGCTTAAAAAGCCAACCATGCTTGTCAACGTCTCCATTCCTTTCGTTTTATTCCCCCGCCAAGTTCTTCCTCCCCCACTCTGGCTCACCGCCCAATCCGTCCTGCTCTTTTCTTTCACTTCAGTAGTTTTCGATTAATTTGTTGTTCTTTGCCTCGTCCTGTTCCGCCATTGTCATTTCATGTTCCTCTCTCTTTGTCCTGTTGTTACTTGCCTGTTCTTCCTGTATTTCTCATCCGTTATTTTTTTGCTTGCTATTCCTATGTATCCTCTCGTTTGTTGTCCTTACATCTCCTTCATCTGTTACTCCCTGTTTGTTGTTCTTATGTCTGCCTCCATCGTCTTATGTCTCCTCTTATCTGTTATTATTTTGTCTTTCCTTCTGTTATTCTTATGTCTCCTTTGTCTGTTACTCCTTGCTTCTTGTTAGCTCTGTCTGCCTCGTTTGTTATTCGTCTCTTTGTACCGCTTGTACCTCTTCTCTGCCCCGCTTGTCTTGTCCTCCGCATTTTCTTCCTTCGACTCTCTTCCCCGGCCCTCGTTCCTCCACCTCCTTCCCTCTGGTCTTCCGCATGCGACTCACTCGACCTTCCGCCTTCGACTCTCCCCACCTTCGACCTCCCTCGACCCTCGCTCTTGGCTCTCCCTCTCGCTCGCTCTTTTCCATTCTCGCTCTGGGGGGTAGGCCCTTCGTAGTCATGCTTTTCTTCAAAGGTAAGATTAGGTGTGGGTCTGCCTCTCTTTGCGCCTTCTTTCGACACCCCGGACCTGCCATGGACTTGGGCCGGAACCTGGGCTAGGGTTCTTGTAACTTCGATGCAGGGTTTTCTAGCTTCAAGCTCATGGTATGCCCGGTACCTTCTCACTCGCTCCTTTTCTGTATGTCTGTCTTGTACTCCTGCTGTTCCTAATCTTGCTATATGTTCCGTATTCTCGCTCTCTGTCAACAACTCCGCTCTACTCGACCTCCACAACACGGCTGCAAGAACTCAAAATATTAAGAAGACATCAAAGCAACATACGACGGCGCGAGACTGGTGAGCTTTTTTTATTTTTATTTTTTTGGATAAGACTCGCACTGCCGTAAGGAGTGCGGGTTTTATTTCCCCGGGGCGGAGAGCCCGTTCACTACACGCTTTCTGTGTATGTGGATTGGGTGCTTGGTACTGCTACATATGCGGTAGACAATCTTTCTCCTTGTGCTCCCTTGCCGTCGGGCCCGGGGCTGGGTTCGACTCTGCCATGATCACGGCAGAGTCGTTCCTCTAAGAGCACATTTTCCTGGTTCTTATTTATTTTAATGTATGTATATTGTGGGCGATTAACCTAGGGCTTATAATTCTGTTGCGCCCCGAAGGCCGGCTTTCAAGACGCTGACAAGTCCTGCGCCACCTTCGCACCGAAGTAAGTTCCTTTTCTTTTTTAAATATCCGCCTCATTTAATTTAATTTACATTGACTGACCAACGTTTCCTCTAGGTAAAGTTGATTATATCCTACGTGGAAGACCTACCTTACTGGACGTCTCAAGCTGGTTTCTTCTGTCGCCAAGAGGTCACAAGGACACAAAGTGAGTCCCTTGAGATTTCATACTTACTTTATTTTCGACTCTTCACGGAATACAAGTATTGCACTACTGTCGTGGGACTGTCTCTAGAAGTGCATTGAATAAAATTTTGAGGGCTCTCAGTAATAATGCCGCTGATGTAGTCAAGTATAGAATGAAAAGAAAAAAGTCCGAAAGTAAACTAAAACTATAGGAAATACATCCGGTGAAAAACTAAATTCCTAATGCAATGCAAGAGAATGTTTTAGAGGAAGTCGTTTAACAAATCAAACAAAAATAATGTTGCTCAGTTAGTCTTCGGAACGCTCTGGATACCCAACGCTTCATCCAGGAGCTTCAACACTTTACTAGCGCATCCCCACGAAGTCTGATATCCATATCCTCCATGTCTGTCGGAAGAAGAAACATCAGCGTTGGCCTCGACTTTCAAAGACCAAAGTTAAATCTCACCCATAATTATGAATAACAGGAATTTCCCTTGCCTCCTGGCATTCTCACCATCAAACCACTCAATCTCAAGTCGAATCCCACCCTTCCTCGCAGGACGCAGCCCGCAGCCCTCAGCCACAACATGAGGAAGGATATCGTCTATCGTGGGCTTACGAACTGCGCGGACCTCTGGCGGAGCGAGCTCTGGGCAGAGCTCGAACCCTCGCTTGAGAATGTCTTCTGAAGTTTCAGGACGAACGCGGGGGTACCAGTCATCTGATGCTCTCGTACCTCCCACAATAACCTGTAAATAGATCATGAGGAAAAACCACAAGAAAAGAAGGCAAAAGAAAAACCAACGTCACTACTCCTCCTTGGAATGATATAAGTAACAGCACCACTATCGTCCAGCGTCACTGTCCGTCCAAACCTTACCCATGGCGCCCTGACCAACACCGTCTGTCCTCTAACGGGGTACACATCCTTATCTTCTACACCTCCAAGGAAGCGAGCTCCAATTCCCGCACACACGACCACTGCGTCAGGCAGAGGATCACGCGTACTGCCTCCAGAGAATAGCCTTGTTCCGCCCTCTAAAATTTGATTAACGTGTTGCACTGTGCCTCTAATGATACGGCCACCGTAAGCTAGGAACTGCATGAGGAGGTAATTGAGATAGACGGGAACGTCAATCGTGACGGTTGAGAACTCATAGCCGGACTTGGCACCAGGAAGGAGTTCGTCTTCTCGTAAATGCCTGAACTATTTTGGAAAAGAAAGAAATGCTTTGAGAGCTTCTTCCCACATGTAAATAGGTGAGGGTGCAAGCTCACATTCGGCATCTTTTCCAGCGGATCAGGCTTGGCTCTATCATTAAAGAAGTATTCCGTCTGCGTTATACGAAGGAAAGATTCCTCAGAGTGTGTTCCCGACTCAGACAGCTCCCACATAACATTGAAAGTCTCCTCCTCAAAACCTTTGGAAGAAAAGGCAGTAAGCGCTTGAATTCTATACCGCCCACTGCATCAGTTTGGACAAACTAACCATATCGCTCTGGCTCCGATTCTTTTAATGGGTTGTAAACATGGTGTGCACCCTGTCAAAAGTCACCCTCTTCAGCTGAAGCACATAGAGAACTTGACTTGAAAACCTACCGCCCATGGGCTGGTATACTTGATCGACTTGGGGTCGCTGGGTATCAGCTCCGAGACCACTGTAACCTGATAATTTTCCTGCCGCTGCAATTTTAACGCCGTCGTCAGACCCACCACACCTAAAGTCGCCGCGGCAAGCATCTTCTGTAAGAGATCCAAACGCACGTCAGACACTGATTACCCTACCAGCCCCTAATACTACTATTTCCTTCTTGGCAAGCACAGGAGCCTCAGGAAGAGCAGCCATTCTTCCCAGATTGGAGTATATGACTTGAGAAATGGCTCAGAGGAGTAACAACGAGGCTATAGATGAGGCAAGAGGTGGTGTGAGTCAAGGACAGGGATCAGTTCGGTGCACTGAGATCAGTTGCGATATTAATACCTTATCTCATTCCGCTTTGGTTCCGTCGGCACGACGTGCCGATACAGCCGATCAAGTCGGGCCTGGACATCTGTTTCTGTGCTAAGCGCCTCCATATGGCTCTCTAATACAGACGAGGAATTGCAGGGCAGACCATGCATGCGCCACAAATAAGCTCTAAATGAGTCCAATACGGTCTCATTTGCTGGTTAATTACAGGAAAAATCATAGCATTGCTCCAATTGTTTATGCAAGAATCAATATCTCTATGGGTTTTCAGCCGCATTCATGCATAGCGCTTGCAAGAGGAAAGACGACGTCAACGCACTAATCACGAAAAGAATACGAAGTGATAAATACCTACAAAAGCTATCCAAAATCTACTCGCTCTTGTCCGATTCCTCTTCACTAACTTCTATGCTCTGGCTTTCCGCGTTCCTCCCTTCTCGTTACTACTGCAAGCCGACCCATTGACGACCTTCACCGCCTCCAATGGCTTACCCTTCCCCAATCTCTTGGCTCTGGCAAAAATTCCCACCTCCTTATCCCTAATGAAGTTGAAAATAACCATCGGCCACGAAGGATGGGATGGTAGGGTGTCATAAAATTCTGGCGCAAGCGCTCTCAGAGCCGGCAAACGCGTCCATGCGACTGAAGGGAAGTCATGGTGCTCGTTATGGTACCCAACCTAAAAATAAAGCGACAGGAAAAGATCGATCAGTGAGTGTTTAAAACAGAACAGAAGCAGGCCTACATTATAGCAGGTAATTCAAAGGTCCATAATAACTGTATGTCTCTTGTTCCATTCCATCCCACAGATAATGCTCCGCGATGAAGTGCCCCGCACAAGGATGCAAGCTGCCCGCAAAGAAGCTGCTCATCAACAAGTATATGAGAGGCCGTGGGCCACACCACGTCACGAGGAGGTAGTCAAAGACGACCTGAGCGAGGACGTTGAGAAGATGCCACCGCGTCAGCCGCTGGGCACGGACGAATGTCGGTCGGAGGGCGTAGAAGAGGATTTGGAAAGTCCTTGAAGGTTACATGGATATATCAGCCGCAGCTCGGGTAAAAACTCAGGTTTATAGAGAGACTCACGCAAAGAAGACTTTTCCGAGGACATTATTAAGACAAATCAATTCAAACCTCGTAGGCAAATCCGTATCGATCCCATCTTGACCCATAAACTTATGGTGTTCAATGTGATACCCCTATAATCACCGCCGCAATCAATCAGTCGCCCAGCATCAACGTATAGACATAGAGGTCCTCACCTTAAACGCAGCGGAATACGGAATCCCAATAGGCAAATTCGCAAAGATAGCCAACAGCTTATTTGGCGCCACACCAGGAAACGCCAAATTATGCGTTATCTCATGAATGGCGAGGAACAGATTATGGTTCGCCGTCCCTCCAATCGCGTACGCCAGGAATATGAACAAGGGTGACAGAGGTGACTTGTGCCGCAGAAAAATAGCAAGGGCTATTTGGAGAGAAACGACGAAGAGGACGACATATTTCGTAAGAGGTGTGTAGCCCATAAGTTTTGTCACCTAAAACATCACAATGCGCAGTAACGTGTTAACATGTCAAATTTCCGGATAGGAGAAGAGAGGAAAGTAACACACCTCAGGGTGGGCTTTCATAATAGCCATCCTCCGCGAGCGATGTGGCTCCTCAGTCATCAGCCATAAGAAATCTTTAGGGTCCTGAGGAGGTCTTGGATGCGCAAACGCATGTCTTTCGTTCGTTTTGCCCTCGTTGTGAGCAAACACCCGTCGCGGCGACCTCTTCGTCTTCGTCTTCACACTTCCATCACGTCCCTCTGAAAGCGAGTCGGCTCCTCCGAAAAGACTAAAATCTAAAATGTAGCAAACAAGAAAGAACGTACGATCCCAAATTCAGTAACCATTTCCCACTTGGGTTTAGGAATGAATTGAAAGCACTCACTAGTCGACATTCAATATTTTCACTGGTATAAAACTTGATGCTTCCGCCTGAAAAAGAGCGGAAGAGGAAGAGAAGGTAAGAATGCGGGGTAAATGAGCGACCCTACAAGCACGACGAACATTTTCCTTGCGTTTCTCAGATCATAGACATTATCGCGCCGTATTACGTAAAGCCGTCGATCGCGACCGTATCGCCCAATCCAGATCAACTCGCGACCAGATCGCGACAAGCTTGAGCCTCAGAATTGTTGTTCGATCTCGATTTTCAGCGCAATGTGGTATACAGACATGCTTGACTGGGCTTCTATATACTATTTAAGATCCCAAGATAGTTGAATATCTATGCAAAGACGTATTACAGGCCTCAATTTCCAAAATTACACGTCCCAGGACGAAAAGTTTTGAACCAAGAAACAGTGGCAAGAAAACGCTTGGTAGATTTCTATTTCGGTTTCGTTATGATCTACATTAAAAGTTTTAAGCCGAGGCCGAGGACGTTCTATCAGAAAAGCCAAGGTCCAACTGCGCCTCAAAAAAGTGAATCAGAAATCAAAGTTCATCACCAAATCATCACGCCAGACATACCTCTAGCCTTTTCCGGCTTGATTTGCAAACAGCTTTGGTGAATCAAATTGAGAGCCTTGACAGCGTCGCGCGCGTCAATGACGCATGAGATGTTGATCTCGCTCGCGCCTTGTGAGATCATCTCAATGTTGACTCCGCCATGTGCGAGGGTGGTGAACATGAGCCCAGCAATACCGACCATATTGCGCATTTGCTTCCCAACAAGGGAAAGGATGGCCATGTTGTGGTGCACAGAGACCTATAAAGAAAGGTCATAAGTCTAAACCGTTTTGCAGATAGCAGAAAGAACCCCGACATACTGTTCCATTCGTCTTCAACTCCTTCTCCAACCTGTCCAGAACCTTCCTTGGGAGATTGTCCCCAATCGCCATACTCACATGCACCTCACTAGTGCTGATCAAGTCGACCACGACTCCAAATTTATCCAGTGTCCCAAAAATCCCAGCAAGGAAGCCATGGCTCACGCTCTTCCTATTTGAATGAACGTTAAGAACTATCACTTTCTCTTTGTACGTCACAGCTGTCGGAAGTCGTTTCCTCTTTGATTCTTCCGCTGCCTGCGCGATTTTATTAAGACTGAGATTAAGAGATTGCAGCGAGGCAGGCTCGGGGATAGGCGAGGCAAGGGAGGCGTCAGAGGAAATTTCAGTGTCAGGGTCGGGGTGGATGACGGTTCCGCCTCCAGAAGGATTTTCGACGTTTTTGATGCGTATGGGTATCTTGCGGCGAATAGCCTGGTTGGAAAAGGAATAAATGAGCCAGGTTCTAGAAGTAATCTCGAATAAGCCTCGTTCACCTGTTCCATGGTGAATGGATGCACCACTTCACTTCCATAATATGTCAACTCAGCGGCCTCGTCAGGCGAGATGACGGAGATCAAGCGTGCAGTAATAACTTTACGCGGGTCAGCCGTGAATATCCCATCGACCTCTTTCCAGATCTGTAACTCTGAAGCTTCGAGACCAACGGCAAGCAGGGCAGAGCAAAGGTCGGTATAGCCTCTTCCGACTTGGCGTAATAATGAACCGGGTACAGCGCCAAAGAAGCCTTGACCGATAGTACGTTGGTTAGAGATCGAGGTAAGCGCAATAAGAAGAACGAACCTGTGACCACTGGTACACGGTTCTCGCATTCCGAAATGCGCTTGGCAAACGCAACAGCAAGATTATCATAGAAATCCTGCGGCAGGGCTTTCTCCGGGGCAAGTTCTCCGTCATACGGTGGTACAATTTCTTCCAGAGACACGTATTCAGCGTCGATACCCTGCAGTGCCAGCAAAAGTATAAACACTAAAAATAGACCACAAAAAAAAGAGTACTGACCCGATCACGCAAAACAGCCGTCATGAGCTTGCATGCCAGCTTTTCTCCCATTCCGATGATGTTGTCTCTTGAGCGAGGAGATATTTCATCGATGATCTTTTTTATGAATTAACAACCAAAGGGAAGAGGAGTAACCGTAATGTGAACAGTAGTCAAACAACGGAAACTGAGGAGAGAAAGATGGTTAAGAGACATACTTTGGCAGCATAGAGGAAACTGCGAAGCCATTCGCAGTCACGCTCGATTTCTTCTTCCAATTCTTTCAGAATATCACGGTCTTGAATGGCAGAGCGGGCTGCTGTGATATGCTCTTGTCGAATAAGATCAACGGTATAGTAGAACTCTGGCAGAGTTTCCGCAGATTGTTGAGCTTCATTCAACGGTGTGAACCCAAATACAGAGTGTGGGGCTGGTGATGGCGATGGCGATGGCCTGCTACGAGGTTTTGTTTCGGGACTTCTAGGTGGGCTGTGATCGCTTGCGTTCCCGTTGGTCGACGCACCACCGCCTGCGCCGAAAAGGCCCCTAGTGATAGGTGTCGTCGTTCCAGAGACCGAGGATGAAGCGGACTTCGTCCGTTGGAGGGCTTCTGATGCTGCACGGAGAAGCAAATTGGTCGTGCCAAGTGCTTTGGTGGATCCTGAACGAGCTGAACATACGATGGCGACTTTGTGATTGTCGATGTAGTTGCTGCACATACGTCTGTCGTCAGCATGTTTGAAGGAAAAGATAAAATGATTACATACGCAACGACATCTTCGGCAATTTTAACAGCGAACTTCCCTACACTTGTTCCTCCAAATTTCTGAACAAGCCACCTGGCATTGGGGTCTGCGCTATTCTGGTGGAGATTCGGTGGCGTCTTGGGTGGAGAAGACGACAGCGACGAGGACCTAGACGATGCAGGAGAAGAGGCAGGAGAAGCCATGAGTTTCCGATGTTACAATTAGAGAGAGACTACAAAGAAGAAGGGGGGATGAAGAAGAAAAAATGCTTTATGTATAGAGCATGCTATTGATGTCCAGAATAAAGCCGATTGTGGCGAAAAATCTAATCAGCAGCGATCACAAATGTGACTCGGTCTTGTGTTCACGTGGTGTTCGATTCCGAAAAACACCGAATAAATCACTCCAGGCTCCTCTCTCCGAAACTCGTTGAACGTTCAATCTCTTTCGAATTTCAGATCCTTATGACCCTCGAACTTGGAGACTAACCTTTCCTGTGTAAAGGTCTCCCGATTAACCAGTGTCCATCTATGTATTCCTTGACTTTGGACCCAGGTCGAAATCGCACTTAAGATAGCAGGAGAAACCAATGTTTATTTTGATCCACGACGGTCAGCAGTCTCCGCATTGGATGCGAACTCCAACAAGGAACCAAAATATGATGCAGCACTTTGAATTCGGACTGAGTTTGCGGTGATTGAGCTGGTAGGATTCCGTGTGCTGTAGTCTCCTAGCTTGCGCACGTCTATTCATTCAATCATCAAAATGAATTTCACTTGATCTCTGTCAATAAGGCTATGCAATTCTTGGTCGTATGGCGCAATATACGAGTCGAGGGCTTACTATTACGATGGTTTTATTCCCGTTTTATTGCTGGTGCAAACCCTGCACTACATTTCTGAAGATTTCAATGGTCCTGGTGACGATCTTAAACACGGGTTTTTATTCTTCTTGGCTGGTCAGAGGACCCAACGGTTGCTAATTACCTCTGCACCGCAGTCATATTAACCTTGATATAGATGCGGTCATATATCTGTTGATAGGATCCAAGTTTTTTCCTGCCCACGCCACATATGTTCATTTTTTTTCTAAATCAGAGAGAGGAAGAAGATTACACTTTTTCGACATAAAGTTTTACGATGGTAAGTACTAATCCAACATTTCAGTCATACAGAGAACTTTTTTCTAGGAGTGTTTTTGACTCTGCTTTTCTTGGATATAGACTGCATTTTGATTTTTACTCTCCCATGGTGTAGTCAGCCCTAGGTCTGCATGGATGCTTTGGACTTGACACTTCCTCAAAGAAAAATCATACCTCCGATTGCTATGCTAAATACTTCAAAATTGATTGATTCATCTAAACCAGCCTTTTCGATGCCCCACTCTCTGTTCCCATTTCTTGGGTGGTGCTCAACTCCAGGAAGGAAAGTGGTTTATATAACCATCTCAAGTCAACTATGTCAGGGGTACAGTTTTCCTTTTCAATATAAGCTATCATTGACTTTGCTGGGCAATTATATACAGGGGCAGTAACTACAGTTAGATAAATAAATAACGGTTTAGCGTCGCATCCATCATTGGTCGGAAGGCGTAATCGGCGGAAGCAGACGAGCATTACCGTAAAAATCTGTTGTCCCAAACTCCCATGCTTCTTTCTGCCGTCTGGAGAACCACCATCGAGTTGCCCATTTCATGGGTAAAGGGATAGGAGGGAACCTGTGTCGTTTTGTGAGTCGCTCGTTCGGCGTCAAACCTAGAGTTCTGCAGAAACACGTACCAAGGCGTCACAGGGTTTCCACATGCCAGGACCACCGGAACGTTGGTGTATAAATCCATGTTTTTCAATGCATGTTTCATGAACTCGGCATCAAGAGCTTTCAGTTCTTTCTCTGTGAAGGCCGCCCTTATTTTTTCCCTGCTCAATGTCGGCACCTCCTAAAAATAAGCACAACAAATCAATAGCTGTACGAAAAAAAGAGGGGAAGGACTCTGACGTACTCCAAATGCTCGACCATAAGATCGGCGAAAGTGTTGATCTTTTCCACGCAGACTCGACCATCATACTTCTCCTTCGCGGCTTGCACTTCCTCCAACCATTTCTTGGTTTCTTCCAGCTTTGGCACGAATGTCGCGTGTTCATCCATGTTTGTCGTCAGGACACCTTTACCGAGTTTTTCTTCCAAAGCATCGAAGTAAAACGTTTCCTCCACATGGTGATGGTGATGAATGACACCAAACTTGGAGCCGGTAGATGTTAAGGATGGTGTAGTGGAAATGAGGTTGATAAACGCACCAGGGTCAGGCAAAATACCATGAAGGGCTGCACCTTGTTCTCCGTGACATGGGGAGCATGCGCAATGATAGCATTGACACCTTGAATGAGGGTGTTATGCGCTGCAGCCATGTTGCTGTGCTATGTTAGTGGACCTCCAAGTTGTTCTGACGAAAGACTGAACACACATTGCTGGATAGTCGAACATATTGGAGAATTCGCCAGGAGGCATATCTATTAGATGGTTAAATTCATTAATATCCAAACTTCTCAAACACTGCACACCTATTAGGCGATAAGGAGCAGGCATAGTTGGAAACCGTAGGCGAATGCGAAATGTGTGTAATAGAACAGGTGAGGGCGGGTGTTCTTCTGAGCTGGAAGGTGCCTTCGAAACGTCCTTTTTATACTCAATGAGGCTGCCGGGGTGCACGGCGGAAAGAAAGAAATCTCATACGAGCTCATACGTGCATACGTTGCGCTAAATATTGGCTGTCATATATTTTTTTTGGCTCAAATGATATGAACATACTTAATTCGCTGTAGAGCTTTGCGTTTCATGAGGGTGATTACGATCAGTAGCTTACGTCGTGATGGCTGTGTTCGCGACTATTCAGGACCGGGAGGAAGGATTTTGCGACCAAGCAGTGCCAAGGAGAGAATCGACGACGTTGTTCGAAGCTGTCGGTCACTAGAATTGTGGGCCGGTTGGTAATATCTTTATAATTGGTTTGTCAGCTCAAACAGTTATCGACGAGCAACAACACTGATATTTCAAATGTCTCCTTCAAAACGGCATAATAATATGTCGTTCTTCTATAGCGCCCATTTAAACCTTGATTAGTAATACGACATCCGAGGGAATTTAAGTACCCCTGAAGACCCCTTATTTTCAAGTACCTCCAAAAGTCAGAAACTTGAAAGGTAAGTTAGGCTTCACACTGTGTCCGCCGGTAGGCAGTGACAACACAGACATAGCTTGCAATCATCATCTACTGGTCATTTGATGCTCAGGCCCCTCCTACAACAGCCGAAGTGCTGTGGCGAGCTCAAACGGAATCCAACAGCCCAATTTTGGTATATCATTACCCAGAAATGGACTGGTCGATCAATTTCCTAAAATGTGCTTCATGTGAGCCCCCGAAACCAAGCACCATAGACAAACAAACATTTGCTTTCAAGAAACTCTCAAAAAACCAAGCGAGTTTGCAGGCCGTTCTCAGGCGTAACTTAGCGACTCGCGAATAATCTGTCACTTTATGATCACTCTTTCATGAACACCCCCGTAGTTCTGCCAACCAAAGTGGAAAGTACGCAGATAGAGGAGAGTCGGTATACTTACTCTCTGATTATTTAACGAGTCGCATTGTAGGTGCAACGCTGAACGCCCCATGGTAAATATCATAACCGCTTTGACTTATAAATGAGCTGAACTTCATGTTGATCGAAGATAAGATTATGAACTTGGTGTGAATTTGAATGGACCATTGCGACCCTCCGGGATATGGTACTTGACTGAGATGTTGGACAGGGCATAAACGTTGGGCTTCTTACAATACCCTTCCTGAACTTAGGTATGAACGTTTATTTTGAGAAGGGCAAAAAAAAGGGAAGCCCGATGTTGGTGGTTCAGGTTAAACAACATTGTTTGGCATAACCCTCGTGATTGATTTGGTTCTGTATGTCGGAACAGGCTTTACCAAACATCGCCATAACCGTCTTCTCACCGTCCCCACCACCATGGTCAATGGGCTCCCTGAAGCCTCTTTCAAGGATATTCCGGAAATATTTGAGGTATTTGGTCGTCAATGGTATATAGGACACTACACTGAACGCCAAATTTTAGGTTGAGCTAGGCGAATCGCTCACAGCGCGGACGGAATCGCTCTGTACGTGTCGGCGCTGCGGGACTGAAATGTACTGCTGACGCGCCAACGCAGCTTCGTTTCGGGAGCTTGGTCCTCCAGATTTGTGCCATGTTGTCAAAAGTACTGGACGCACCGGCCAGCGCGATGTGGGCTCATTGTTTTACACTGGTTAGCAGACGGAACTGAGAGCATTCATAGTTCGGATCGTACCATTATATCTCGGGAGTCGATGCATCGTCCTCTGCATCGCTAGCTGCATACATCAACTCTTTAACTTATGCAATTGAAGACAACTCGGCCTGGTTTTCGAAGACGCCTCAATGGAAGGTGAAAAATGGTTGTTACTGGTATATTTACGTCATTATCTCGCATTTTGTGTTCTCAACCCTCTCCTTCAGCTGCTTCAACGCGTTCTCGCGCGTCGACATCCGCGTCGATGTCAAAATTCCTGGAGGTGTAAATGCCTATGTTATCGATCTACGAGGAGAAAGGTGCGTTCTGTATTGAGCGTCTCAACTGTATTGATTGTTTATGGCTGCAACAGACACGAGGCAACCCCCGAGATATGGCAAGAGACATACGTTTCTGCCATTCTCCGTGCAATTCTCTATTCTGACGACCCGACCTATTTCCTTGATGCGTACCGTAAACTTGACCCCATTGCATCTCGAGAAGGAGAGCTCCGATTTCTTCAAGCCGCAGAGGCACTATTTCCCAAAGGTTGGCATTGTATCTTCATCTCAATTTGCGCCGACGCTCACTCCGGCCTAGGCTGGCAAGTCGGGTCTGATCCCGAAATTCAGGTCGCTACCGTTGTTTCGAATCACCTTACAGCTGGCATCATGAAATACTTTGGCGACAGCGGCCGGTACCAGCCAGCTGCGAACTTATTCGAGAAGTTATCTGTCAGAGAACCTGAGGTTGCATCTCTCCTTGCTAGGAGCTATCTTGGAATGAGTGCGTTGCATATTGGTCACTGTCCTTTCTGACACTCAACATGTTTTTTGCAGATGAGGAGGTCAAGGCTGTCCAGATCATGTCAGCTGCAATTAAGCAGATGCCTCAATCATACACGCTTCTTCACGTTCAGTGTGATTTTCTCCGTTCGAAGGGCAAACATGAATGGGCATTGAGGTTGGCTCGTCAAGCTGTGAACTGTGCACCCAGCGAGTTTGTCACTTGGGAGAAGCTGGCAGAAATCTACATTGATCTCCAACAATATGACTCCGTACGTTTGCTTCTCTCAGTGTTGTATTGTTCCTGAGTTGACAACCTTCCTAGGCCCTGCTTACTCTGAATTCATGCCCTATGTTTACATTTAACGGCCGTGACTCGCATCGCGCTCTTCCTGCCTTAAAAATACATTTACCTTTCCATCGGCCGATTGGGGACATCCTGCCAGAGAGACATAAGACGGAAGATGACGAAGTATGTGCAATGACGTTCCTTCACGATTCCAGCAGAGCACTGATGTTGTCAGGCCGAACCAGCGCTGCAAAGGCTACCAGCTCCGGGCCTCCGTGGTACGTGGGCCAGGGCCTATGGTATCCTAACTCGCCTGGTTTCTCAAATTGGTTGGGACGAACTTCTGAAGACGCGGAGCCAGGTGTTCGTTATGGAAGAAGAATATCGCATGCAAAAGGCCCAGGGCGATATACAGCAGGCCCTTAGATCGGCAAAACAAACACCTGTGCCCGGACGCGAGAGTGATGTCGGTACGGCTGTGATTCACGAAGATGGCACCGTCATCCGACCTTCAATAGATGACAATGCTTCTACAAAAGCTGTGATGTCGCCACCGTCTCCAGTGCTGACTGCAACGGAGAATGAAGACGTCAATGGGAATGAACTTGATCACCCCTCGACCATCCCGATGATCAGGATATCCACTGAAAGCCAACGCGTGAAGGACGACGACCAGTCGGAAGCTACGAAGGTTGATGAACAGCCACCGACAATGTCACAGGATAAGGGCAAGGGCAAGGCAACGGAAGAGGAGGAAGAAGAAGGCCAAGAGATACTGACGAACGGGCACGGGCAGGCAAATGGCGTTGAGAAGCCTGAACAAGCCGCTGGTGAAGGAGAGCAGGCCATCAACGAGGCATCTCCTGCCCCAACTCAAGAATCTTTCTCCTTCAGCACGAAGCGACTATGCGAGAGATGGCTCGACAACCTGTTTATGGTATTGTATGAGGTACGCCATTAAATTTTCTATCTTTCTTTTTAGTGTGCTCAACAACTTGCTGAATATCTTGCAGGACCTGCGCGTGTGGACAATCTTCCGTGCTGAAGTTGCTCATTTCAAGACCCAGCATGTGGCTTACCGCAAGACCGGCCTAGAATGGGAAATCCTTGGTGACCTTGGCATACGTCTGCACCACAAAGAGGAGGCGAAGGAGGCTTTCCAGCGATGTCTTGATAGCACTCGCTATTCCGTGAAGCCCTGGGCGAAACTCATGGAGATGTACGCTGACGAAGGCGACATCCAACGAACCGTACAGACGGCGATTCGGGTGGCTGCCTATCAGTACGCAGATTACACGGAGATGTCGGTGCGTGTTGTTTTCTTCCAGAGCTTTGTTACTTTCTCCTTACTGACCGTGGGGCGTTGCTAGTATCCAACCCAAATTGCCCGTGCCTTCTTCACGCTCGGCCAAATTCACGGTCACGCCAAAATCTCTTTCACTCTCCTCAGCATGGGCTTGCCGGATCCCATCCTTAAAATCATGGACAGCTATCTCCAGTACGGGAAGAATTTCAGGGTTGAAGGATACGATTTCTGAACTCTCTTCTCTGCTTAATATCGTTGATACCACTTAAACTTCGCAAATGACTTTCTTTTTCGAGCATACCTCTTATTGTCAGTTCACGTAATTATCCATTTTCTTTCTTTTTGCTGGTGAGAGGCCATCACGCCCTGCTATGTTTGGTGGTTGTCCAGCATTCTTCTTATCGCGTCAGTATATAGCCAGCGCTATGGAGCTTGAAATTTTATGGCTAAACTTCAGGACTCCGAACTCTAAGAAAAGGTTTGGTATAAGGTTACTGGATTCCAAACCGTGAGATCCTAGAATAAAAGACATGAGGATAGAACCACATCAGCAGCCAATGACGTCGTCAGCGAGAGCCACGGGCCATTCCAGTCTAGGGCCGAAGGCCAAAAGCACATTAAAGCAATGAGCACGGCTTTAGGAACGATAGTAGTTGCAATGTCCGGAAAATCGCATTTAAATAAGCCTGCTGCGTTTCATTTGATCATGGCATCCTTCTTGTTGTCCTCTTCCGTCTCTTCTTCCACCGAGTGCGTTTTCTTCTCTGCTTCCTCTTCTCAAGTGCTTGAGGTTTGTGCATGGACCCAGTGTCCCGCGTGAAGACTCCCAGGGGACACTGCGAGGTGGTAGCATTCACGTTGAAGGCAAGCAACAAATCGGCCAAGCACGTTCGTCATGGATCCAAAATTTTGAGGAGAAGTAGCGGCTGTTATGATCGATGATGGCAGCTTAAAGCTTATTCAAAGGCTTGTCGTGAGCATGCCCTTCCATCAATGGTCATAAGTTGAATTTAATGGATTGTTATTTCACCGACATTAGGTGCTGATGAAAATCCTGTCCTCGTCGACCTAAGCCCGGTCGTCACGGTATAAGCCTCATGAAGGACCTGGGGAAGCGGATTGAGTTCGTTTCAAAGAAGTCGAAGCCAATAATGATTAGCATTAAAGACGAGAGGACTGTGGTCTGTGTGGAGGAAACCTAGCAATTCGCAAAAGGATAGATTCTCCAAATATCCGGCTCCGTTGGGAGATGTGCCGTCTGAGAGGGATATGTTGGCCTCAACACGTCCTTGCACTGCTCATTTTGCGAACCCTCGGTGCATGTCATCCCTCAGTCTCTCTGCATACTCTTGACGAGGCTTTTCAAATGACAGATCGAAAGGCAGAGGTAAGATCTTCGTTGTGGCCGGGTAATCGCGAAGGAATTGACGTTAGCCTTGCGAAAAGGCAGCTGCGTCCAAGCTGCATTGGATTGCCCCAGATGCGAATTCGAGTCTTCTCACAGGCGCAGCGTAATCCAATCTGGGAATGTGCACGGCGAGTTTTGCCAATTGAGGTGCATAGTTATCAAGACGGTTCGATTTTCCGAGGTTTTGGCCTTTCCAGTCCATCCGTAGTATGAAATAGGCACAAAAAAGTGCGTCAAAGTAGCGAAAGCCTGCAGGTTATTAGGTGCCAAGTAAATATAATGTGACATCGTGCATCGCCGCAAATCTCTGCTTAACTCGTATCCAGAGAACTTTGAAGAAAAGCAGCAGAAATGTAGGCAGAGAATCTGGTCCCGTAGTGCCCCTTATAGCATCGATGCTTGGTAAAGTGTCTTCAAGCTGGAACAGTTGCGATACACATGGTGGTTCGAAGCGGGAGACCAAAAATAGAGCACTTCCACTTTTCACCCCACTTCGGCACTTGTTCCGGCTCTTCCATGTCTCCCTTCGAACATATTGACATCCAGGCTCCGACATGCAGACCTTGCCGCCAGGAGGATTAATAGCTTTTCCCTGGCCTTTTTGACATGTACCTATCTCTTCTCTCCACTCTTCCTCGCGGCAGTCTTCTAGATCACCCTATTGAGACTGGAATGTTGCTATGCTTATCCTCCCAAAACCTATTCGTCGCCTTTTCGTCCATGATAAGTCAAGCAGAACGTCAGAAGATCCGGAAAAAAACAGTCGACCCAAATTAAACATACAGCTCGAAGCAACAACGAATGATATGGTGCGCATTCTTCCAAGCGTAAGCTTAGCTAGTACCTGATGCAGAGCGAGACTATAGGACTTTCTAGATGACGCAGTAGACAGTGACTCGACTCGTTCTTATCGTGTGCTACCTATATTCTCCGGGATCATGATACCCTTTTCCGTTATGCTTTCTATTCCCAGTTTGACGGGGCACTGGTATGTTCGCACCGGTGCAGACAACGCTGTACTTCAAGCCCGACCCAATCCACCATTGCTCAACGCCGGCATGGCATTGAGTATGGCATGCGGCGTACTCGCTAGTACCTGCCTCGTAATTCGTTTTGCGGAGCGCAGGATCAAAACAATGACCATGTTCAGCATTATCTTCCTGACACTTCATGGTACGCTGCTTCTGTGTTTCTGTTGTGCTATCTTATCCGTCCGAATACTCACATTATCCATGCAGACTTGATAAATATACCGGCCGTGACGATCTTCGGTGTAGAGCACCGCTTTAGCGACGGATTCACGTATGGCCAAGGATTCTGGTTCACTGTATGCTCCACCATCGCGTCAACGCTCACCAACATCACTCTAATCACAGACTATTGCCAAACAAAAGACTTTAGTCATGCAGGTTAGTGGTAAAATTTGACTGATAAGTTGGATATAGGCAGTCTCATGACCTCTTACTTACAGGTAGCGGTCTCACGCCCAAGCAACGTTCGCTGGTCATTATCATAATCGTCCTATTGGGCTACTTGTCCTTAGGCTCGCTCATTATAGCAGTGATGCTCAGAATGGACTTTATTGATGCCCTATATCTCTCTGTTGTTTCAATCGAAACTATAGGTACGTTGCAGAAGAATCCTGTCATTTCCCCTAAAATACTGACGTCAATTTTTGGGTCTTCAACTCAGGGTTTGGAGATTTGCACCCCACGTCCGCCGGATCTCGTATCTTTACATGCTTTTATGTTGCTGGAGGTATCCTCAACCTGGCATTGGCTGTGGCACTCTCACGGGATGCTCTCCTCGAGGCTGCAGCCGTGGGGTTTCGAGCTCGCCTCGGGGCATTCAAGGCACGCCAACGCGAAAGACGTATCCGCAGTCGGTGGCGTGCGGCTGTCCGCTGGCGTCTCCGCGAGAATGGGTACCCTGTATGGGTTGATGACCTCGACAGAGAACAAAGACAGCGCGTCGACCTAAAAAAGAGGCATCACCATTGGTATTCAAAGCTTCGTTCACTTTGGCGACGTGCGTCGGATCAGACGTGGCGGGAGTGGGAGGATCCTGCATGGAGATACGTCTATGGAAAGAGACATAAACGACTCAATTTGGAGGTTCTGACGGAATCCCAGCTTGAAACTGCCGCCCTTGAAGCTGGCGCACCACTATCAGAACTGGTACCCAAAGGGCTCAAATTGCATGGCATGTGGTGTTCCGATGATGCTGGCGGCCAAGTTGACGCTAGCAACGCCACTCCATCCAACCCGTGGTTTGCAACGTTCGACACTACCCATACTGGGAATACAGTCCCTCCTACGTTGACGCACATGCGGCTGGGCGGAATGGTTACGCTGCTGGGAAAGTTCGCTGTTGCGGTAACTCACGGATTCCAGCCCGAATCACGGAATCAAAGCCCACAGGACGCGCAAGCCACAGAGGAGGAAGGCGATGACTTGAACGGAGATGATGCATATAATCCGCCCGTTAGAACGGGCCTTGGTGTGCCATTTACTAGGACAATGACAATGACAACCATGCACGAAGAGGAACCTCCGCTGGTCGAATCTTTGGAACTTGAAGAAAGGAGTGCTTTTCGTGTCAGGCTAGGCCTTGCCTTGACATTATTCGTGATTTTCTGGATGGTCAGAATTTACTATGCCTTTCGTTCATACCTTTGGTTGACAATGTTTATTTGCTTTCAGGTAGGAGCTGCTATCTTCATGCAGACGGAAAACTGGGGCTTTGGGTCTGCCGTTTACTTCTGTTAGTACCTGAAGAATGTTTTGGCCCGAACTTTGTTGACGCCATCTGCAGGTTTTGTTTCATTCACTACTGTTGGTTATGGTAAGCTGTATCCTTATTAAAAATATCCCGATCTAATGGTTCTAATTGCATGTACTTTCTAGGTGATTTTGCACCCAAAACGCCTGCTGGTCGTTCCATATTCGTGGTGTGGGCCCTTGTCGGAGTAGGAACAATGACGATTTTAATTTCAAGTATGTCTCTGTTCTTCCTTGTTTTTACCTTAACTGACATTATCTGGGTTCAGTCTTGGCGGAAGCTTATTCAACACAATATAAAAGTATAATCAAATCTGAAATCCTTGATGTTGACATCGAAATCGACACCGATCATCACAACCCTGTCCTAAACAGAACACCTATTCTGGCTACTGGAAACACTCCGACTAACAGTACCTTGGGCTTGTTGTCAGTAACGGGCACGATGAGACCAATCGGTCTTCATAGACCTACCGTGACTTCCATTTCAGAACTACAACTTCCGTCAGCACTATTGGAGGTTGCATCTCAACCGGCAAATCGGCTCAACGAGAAAATGGAAGCCCTGCCACAACAGGTGCTAGAGCATGTCGAGGAGTTAAGAGGCATTATGGCCATCACTGCCTGTCCTCAAAACAATTCCGACGACTTTCTTGAAGAAGATATCAGAGGCGCACCTCTGGATACTCCTCGTGAAGATAAAATGGTGTGCAATTCCGCTTTGGATGGAATACATTTGGCTAATCCAAATATGTTGAACGCAGGAAATGCTGCTTTCGGAAATCGAGAGTATGTAAAGCATTCTTTCCTCTTTGTTTCTAACTAACCTTTCCTCAGAGTACCTGCAGCGCATAACTAATGCTGCTAAAGACGCTTTGGATAGGAATGATTAGAGATGATCTTGTCTGATTTCTTCACATACTCTGTGTCTCATGTGTTACCTGCAATATGTATACCTCCACATCCACATCTAGTTTTCTTTTTCCTTCTTTACAGCTTTTCCTGCGACTGGCTTGCTGACTTACGTGGGACTGACCGATTACTGTATTCATAGTATTTTCATGCTTTGCATATGTAGCATTTCATAAAGGTCCTAGCGACGACACTATGTATACATAGAATAATGCGCCGAAGCGCCCAAAAAGCACGGATTTTAGTACCCGCAGTCAATATATAAATTTCGGTGAGAATCTCCGTCATTCGCATCGATGAACGAATTCCAAGCACCAAGGTTCCGACGGCGTAAAAGACGACTGCGTAATATGTATTGGTTGAGCGATGATGTTCAGGATATGAATTTATTAGCTTTAGACTTTGAAACTGCGAGGGGCTGGAAATTGAACGGACGTCGTTACAAGATCGACAGCCAATAGCAAAATAGAGTGTCCCCACAGCTTGATCTGGGGCCAAGACAACGGCAATTTCAGCTCAAGGCGTGTATCCTTGATGTCCTTGTCATCATAGACAGGTATGCAGGTGTTAAGTCCGGCAAAGCGTATTTAAGGACTGCTGCGTTTCATTCCGTCGCTTCCTGTCCTGTCTTTCTTCTTTCTATGATTCATTGATCACTTCTTTTTGCTGGCCGTACACTTCCTTTTCTCCGTTCCATGAAGCGAAATATTGGTTCCGATGTTCCTCCGAGGCCTCAGGGTGGCACGCAAGGAAGAGTTTACCTGCTAACGTTTAATCCTATGTCACGACAAACTACAAGCCAATGCGCCAGACCGTCAAGCACTCCGAGTCAATAAATGCAAGGAAATTATTAAGGCGATGGTGACGTCAGGGTACAAAGACCATTAAGCTTGTTCAATAAATTCCAGAGGTGAGCGTGGTCTTCATAAGCATTCAGCCAGAATATCTTCCTTACATATGCTCTGGTAGACGGTCGCCGCAGCGCAGGCCGATCCCCTCGGTAACGTCTTCGATGAGCAATACGAAGCATCTCTGGAAGATGACGGCTGACATTAAAAACCAGACTCGGCCAACTGTGCTCTGAAGCGCTTGGAATGCCGTTGGGCTGCCAGAGAAATGAAAGGAGAGTTGTGCATGGGGATGACGAGAAGAGTTGCACATTTAGAACGCTTCGCAAATTGGAAATGGATATGGCTTTCCAAGGATCTGGTACTATGGCAGTACGCCTTGCGACGCTGCAGATTGGTTGTGCGTTTCCCCACTCTGGTCGAATTTTATTCAGAATTGCTTATGAACATAGAATATTCCATGGTCTTCCTATCTTTGTTGAATGTTCAGACTGCACGGCGGAGTTGAGGCAAAGGATGGTGGCAGGACCAAACAGATGATATTAATGATCTTCTGCTTAAAATTTGACCTTGAATGCTGTAGGCCTCGCGAACAGAAGATGATGGTTCCGAAGAGCGTTCAGCACCACTCAAGCCATGTAACCAGACCCCACGTGCTGGCCAACTATCCTGGAGCTATGGCTGTCGAACGAAAAGTGACAAGTCCTGCCGGGCCTCTGAAAACGTTCATCAGCAAGCGGGGACCTAAAGAAGGCGCTGACTTCAGAAAGACGTTTCTCATGCCTAGTAAACCAGTGGGAAAGTACGTTCAGGGCTTCATGATTCTTCGGGAATTTTTACTGAGCCGTTATCTAGAAAAACAGAAGTCAAAGCCACAATGAACACTTTGAATACTTATGCCGACTCCAACTTCCCCAAGCCCCTGTGGCCTGATGGCACCATGGCTCCAGACGATCGGTAATGTTACTGCTTCAACACGGCATACTGCATTGCGGACGGGGACTCGGATCTGTTTGAACAAGGGGAGGCATTTCTTCGGACAGCACTTCAAACTGAGATGTGACATTGCGTTGGATCTAGGTAGGTCCTCCGATGTCGCATTGCAAAAGATGGTTTAACAATGGCGTCAAGGAAACTGGGCAGGAGTCTCCAACTTGCGGTACAGGCGAGACCCATCGGCACGCAGTACGGATCAGCGAAAACAGAGCACTCTTTCACTTTCGGAATTCCGACAACCCAGTCGTTCAAACTCATGTCTTCTTCACCATGTTGCCTGCCACGCGCTGGCTTCACTAAGGGATTAAAGGGACCCTCTTTCTTGGCGTCTTCATTTCGTTTCTTCGACACAGCAATATTCAAGATTTATCCAAAGGAAATTTATCATGCTCATTCTCCCGGACTTTGTTCTTGGCTTATTCACTCGCAACAAAAAGCCTCGAACGTCTCAGGATCTGGAGAAAAACGTCGACGTTAATGCAGTCGTTCCCCTCAAAGAAGTGTCGAATATAGTGGTACAGCTTTTTTCGTACACCTCATTGACTTGGACTTGGACCCTTTTGACTTTCCCAACAGGACTTTCCGGGCAACACTGCCGACAGCGATTCCACTCGTTCGTATCGACTCCTTCCCATATTTTCCGGCATCGTGATACCTTTTTCCGTCATGCTCTCCATACCCAGTTTGACAGGACCTTGGTATGTTCGCACTGGTGAAAACAACGTTTTACTCGAAACTCGTCCTAACCCTCCCTTGCTTAACGCTGCAATGGCGCTGAGCATGGTATGTGGCTTAATCGCCAGCACTGTCTCGTGATCCGTTTTGCAGAACGGAAGGTCAAATTAATGACCATGCTTTGCGTCATCTTCCTAACGCTTCATGGTACGCTACTTTCATTTCCAGTCTTCTCCCCGTTCCCTTCTTCATTCTAATTTCTAATTCAATGTTTAGACTTCATCAATATACCTGCCGTGACAATCTTCGGTGTAGAACACCGCTTCAGCGATGGATTTACGTATGGTCAAGCATTTTGGTTCACTGTGTGCTCCACAGTAGCCTCCACTGCCACCAACATTACTCTAGCCACCGATTATTATCAGACGAAAGACTTCAGTCGTGCAGGTGCGTGGTAAAAGTTTAGGCGATGACCTAGTCATTCGGGGATCTCATATCAGCTCTTTTAACAGGCAGTGGTCTCACGCATAAGCAACGCTCACTGGTCATTATTACTATAATCCTATTAAGCTACCTGTCACTGGGATCCTTTATACTCGCATTCATGCTCAAGATGGTTTCATCGATGCTTTATACCTTTCTGTCGTTACAATTGAACCATTGGTATGTCCGTTATTTTGTCGATTGATCCCTGAGTAACATTTCTCACCCTTGCACCAGGGTTCGGTGACTTACACCCAAACTCAACCGGCAGTCGTATCTTCATGTGTTTCTACGCTGCTGGGGGCATCCTCAACCTGGCGTTGGCAGTTGCACTCTCACGAGATGCCCTCCTCGAGGCCGCGGCCATGGACTTTCGAGCTCGCCTCAAGGCAGCAAAAGCACGTCAGCGTGAAAAGCACATACTCAGCCGTTGGCGTGCGGCTATCCGCTGGCGTCTCCGTGCCAAAGGATGTGCAGTCTGGGTTGATGACCTTGATCAAGGACGCCAACAACGCATTGGTCCGAGGAAGCCTCATCACCATGGTATTCTGGCTTCTTTGCTTTGGCGACGCGTATCGAATGAAGTGTGGAGGGAGTGGGAAGACCCGGCTTGGAGATTTGTGTACGGAAAGGGGCACAAACGACTCAATTTAGAGGTCCTTCCGGAAGCTGAGCTCGAAACCGCTGGCTCTTGAAGCCGGTGCTCCACTGCCGGAGTTGGTGCCTAGGGGACTCAACCTTCGGGACGGCGGTACCTGGAAAATTGTGGCGAACAAACCAACGTAGGAACTCCATCAACGTCTACTGGCTGGGGAGGTGGCACTTCGCCCAATCCATGGTTCGCCAAAATACGATCTAGCGACGCTGAGTCTCCTCCTTCGTTAACTCACATGCGTCTGGGCGGAATGGTCACTCTGTTGGGAAAATTCGCTATCGCCGTCACTCACGAGTTTCAGCCCCAGTTGCTTGGGCAGGACTCACCGCGTTTGGAGGATGATGGAGAGGCCACGATAGTAGGACATGAAGCACCTGCGCCTCGTATGAGAACCGGTTTTGGTATTCCATTTACTAGGACGATGACGATGACCACTACTCAAGACGAAGAAGCTCCTCTAACTGAATCTCTGAAAGTGGAAGAAAAAAATGCCCTGCGCTTACGGCTTGGTATCGCTGTGATACTGTTCATTCTCTTTTGGATGGTATGGTTACCTTTTTCGTCCTGGTTCACTGACCTAGATGGCTTACCAACTATTGATCAGGTTGGTGCCGCGATTTTCATGCAGACGGAAAAGTGGGGTTTTGGTTCAGCCGTTTATTTCTGTCAGTGCCCTTCAGAATATCACTCTTTGAGCTGGTCTGACAGACTTTTCAGGTTTCATCGCGTTCTCCAGTGTCGGCTACGGCAAGTGATAGCATGTCATATCTGCAATTTAATTTACACTCACTTTAGGTGATTTTGCACCTTCAACGCCTGCTGGACGATCCATCTTCGTCGTTTGGGCCCTCGCAGGAGTCGGAGCCATGACGATACTAGTGTCCAGTTTGTATTCATTTACTTGTTCACTCGCTAGTTACTAATCTTCATCACAGTCGTAGCCGATGCCTATTCAAACCAATACAAAACTATAATTAAAACTGAACTCCTTGAAGTGTCACCTGGCGCTCTTGGTGAATCGCGGCGGAATCGCCAGTACCTGTACGAGTCTTATCGCACTTCCTTGTCGACTCCGAAACCGAATGTGACCACAACCATTCTGACTTTTTGACAGATCACCTGTGCCAGGCGGAAAGACAACACCCAGTAGCTCCTCTCCTCTTTTGTCGGTATCAAGTCCTATCAGAATCGGACGAAGCCGAGCACCACCCGTTCGGGCGGCTTCCATGCCAGAGCTTCAACTTCCATCGTCAATGCTGGCGGATTCGCCGCCATTGAGAAAGCGCAGCAACGAGAAACTTGAAGGCTTACCTCATCGAGTGTTGGAGTATGCGGAGGTTTTAAGATGCCTTTTGGCTCCCGCCTTGTCTGCCCTTGCTGACGCCGAACAATCCTTTGCCGAAAAATCAGAATGTCTGTCTCACGATCTGGCCCACAGAGACAAAAGGGTATGCAATGATCTTCGCTCCTTGCTATTTCATTTCTCATTAATTGTGATTTGAATTTAGGACGACCTACTGTCGGAAATCGAGAGTATGTGTCAATTGCTTCTTCAAATTTGGCAACTAACCTTCATCTCTGTCTAGAGTCTCTGCAGAATATTACTAACGCTGCCCAAGATGCTTTGGTTCAAGGCGATAATTGGAATAGCTGACATCTCCTTCTGCCCTAAGCTCCTTAGGGCCCTACCGACTAAAACGATCATGCATTTTCGACTGTTTGCTATTTACCTCGACGAAGGACCCCACTCTTTGCTGTTTTTAACATTGTCTTCTTTCCTTTTCTTTCGATTTTTTTAACTAGGTAGTTATTTTGATCAATATGCAATGTATGGATAGATACGTATTTGTAATTCAGTAGGCTTAAGATTTAAGTTATTTCCAATTTCCAATTCGCAATACCAAGTACGATTCCAAGATGTATTGCCATTGTATTCTATAACAACGAACAGTAATTCCATGATCGCCACGCCAGGCATGCGCCTAATCTAGCAATACGCCACCATGGATCTGTAAACGCTGTTAGTTAATACGTGTATCTTCAGAACGCATATCATCAGATATACGCTGAAGTTGATACTTACAGCTTACGAGAAGAACCCCTTGTCGGTAAGGTAGCGTTGATGTTGTTCTCGATGAGCAACTACTTGCCTATCTACACTAGACCTCCAGATCGGCGTGGCTACCTAGAATTGTATAAGTAAAAAAACGTAAGTAGGATCATATTATGTGACAATGTAAGTCCTGACGCACGTAAGCAATAAAATCATAGAGCCCTTCCAAGAGCCAATTATGCCTACGGACAGCGCCGCGCGTGGACGCGCTAAAAAGAGCTGTTATTAAGTCACCTGTAATGTGAGTATGCCCATTTACAACCCCTGGACATTTGGTTAACAGATAAATATGGGAAAGTATGTTCAATAACCTTTGTAAAGAGCCTGAGCGGCTTGGTCTGCTGTCTGACCCTCGTCTGTACTTTCGATTCTTCTAACAATCTCGGGCTTCGTCTTATTCTCTTCATCATATCCAGGGGTAAACATGGTGGCAGGGAAATATATGTGAACATCAATGTCATAAAGCATCAGTTCTGAATGCAGGGTGTCTGCAAGCCCTGGAATCAAGAATCAGGATTCAGGGTGAAGTCATAGCGTCTGAAAATACTACCACGTAGAGCATGCTTTGCAGGCGAGTATGACCCCCAACCAACGAAAGACATATATCCTAACGTGGATGAAACTAGAACAATTTTAGCTTGCTTTTTGTGTTCTTTAGCCATTTTCTTGCTGCCGCCTGGACGAACATCTACCATGAGCTCGCCAATGAAGAAAGAAAGTTAGGAATTGCTCACCCATGCTGTCCAAGCTTGTATCCAGTACCCGTTTGTCATTCCGTCGGTTAGATCGCACTCATCCATCTCGACAAAAAACATCGGTTTTGAGCTACCAGCACAAGCGAACACTGCGTCCGGTGCCTCTCCTCCGTGCGCCTTGCAAACCAGCTCCAGAGCTTCCGCGGATGCTTTTCCAGAATCCAAAGCGTGCGAATAAACATTGAAAATTTGCGAAGAGCTGACGCGGAGTTTTTGTATAAAGGTAAGGGTAACAGTTATGCAAAAACGTTCATAATTTGCCTCAATCGATTCAAGAGCTTCGTCTAGCTTCTTCTGGTTCCTTGCAACTATAGAAATATGGGCACCCTTTTGAGCTAGTATATGTGCTAGCGATAAACCGAGTCCTGAACTTCCGCCTGTAATATAGACGTGCTACCATCCGAGCTAATTTGTCATTCGTAGTCATCGAAATTATATCGAAATAGGCTCACCTTTTCACTAGGATTCCACTTCTTCGAAGCGAAGCCAAGCATTAAGAAGATTTGAAGGCTTTCTGGTATAAGATAGAAACTATAGAGAACGAAGTTGAATGTGCCATTCGCTTCGCCAGCTGTCAAAGTAATTACGTACTATTTCTAAGATCCAGGGACTTGGATGCGTGCGATTCCTGTTTGTTTTCTTTTGTTTTTTTCATCCGCCATCTTCAAGTTGTGAGGTAAGTAATCTCGAGCTGCCATGTGGTCTGACGTTGTACTGCCTTAAGAATTCACCGACCTCCAATCACAGATCGTTAACTAAATGGAAAGACTGTAACTTCTTGCCTGGCATTAGCGCCCGAAAATGTTTGGAAAGCAAGCCTAAAGCTTCTCTGGAGGATCACGTGGATAAACACGTCACTCCATCTGGAAGGAACACGCATCATCCTGGGTTTCGACCGTTTTCCGTACCAATTCAAGCTGTTCTTTCCGTCTTGCCTCGACATATTGAATGACTCCAAGATATTCCTACCTCCTTTGACCCATATTTGAACGAACTAGCGAACAATGGACCAATTAATAGCCGAAATCAAGAAAATACCACCAGTGACAAGATTCGTCTGTGGGTCGTCGCTGGGGGTGACACTTTCTGTACTCATGGGTGCCGTTGCACCGTACTCTGTACTTTTTGTGAAGGACTATGTCTTTAAAAAGTTTCAGGTATGCCTTTCCTACCTGCATCTTCGCATTTTGCTCAATGTCTTCAAGGTATGGCGGCTGTATACGTCTTTTTTCCTGGGAGGTGGATTGGTGTCATTTGCGATTTCTTTTTACGATAGCTCACACATCTAGTTTTAAGGTGGAGGAATTAACTATATCTTTGAATTCGTCATGCTCTTGTGAGTCTACTATTCACTCTGACTTCGTCTTCCAAGCATGCTGACTCTTTTTCCAGTCGCGCCATGAACGACCTTGAATCTCGGTCATACTCAGGACGGTCTGCCGACCTCGCGTGGCAACTTATCTGGGCATGTGTTGGCATTATCGTATGTGCTGGTTCTCTCATTTCGCAAACCTGTCACGCTTAATTCCTGTTCTCGTCATCGCAGGGTGCAACCTGCCTTTACGCTGTTTCATCTTCACAAAACCACTACTCGCTTGTCTCATTACCTTTACTCGTCCCTCGCCCCCAGGAGCCATGACTCTATCATGGTCTTGTCACCCTACCCATCAAATATTATCCATACGTCATGATTGGTCTTGACCTACTCATGGCCGGCCCACAGGTTGCAGCACAGTCCGTCGCTGGAGCTGTCGTTGGTCATGCCTGGTGGTGGTCCGTGTGGGGGGAGAACTTGGCTCACAAGGATTGCTGGGTGCTTATTCTCGTGCACCGCAATGGATGCGTAACTTGGTGGGTGAGACTAACGCACCGCCCCACCCGCTGCAGGAGGAACAGCAGCCGGCTTGGCTCGCGCAGGTATACATGTTCAAGCACCTAGGCAAGCACCCCAGCCTGCAACGACATCTGGTTATAACTGGGGTAGTGGGAGGCGGTTGGGAAGCGATTGATGAACAGGAAGTTCAAATGTCAAGATGGGTGTGTTTTTTGTTTTACCGACTGTTTGCTCTGTGGTGCTGTAATTCTTGTGCATAGACATCTTTAAATGTATAAACCATTGGAACTTAGGATTGACCATGACCTTACTCTCGCACACCTGCTTTGCTCTATTTTCCTCTACTTCTGCGATTTCCTTCTCTTTGGCGATGATGAAAGCAAGCAAAGTACCCTACTGCCTGCCCATGTTCCACTCAGCTGCGTTTTCACGTTGAGCAACTGCTCTGTGATAACCGCTGGTAGTCATGGCTCCTTGACATAGGAAAAGTGGCAGGATGAAGGTCCGATAATTTGCAACCTGAGCCATTCCTCTTCTTCCTTTCCTTTAATCGCTCCTACAGAAGACCTTGCCCTGACCTTGCATTCATTCGTCAGCTGGTTAACTCATCTCATCAAAAGCCGGTTTGGGTCACGTTGGTTCAATTGATTTAACGCGCTTTTATTTGAATTCCTTCTTCAAGTTCTCGCAAGTATACTCGTTCGATCTACGAGAGGACCCCTGATAATAGGCTCAGAGGTAGTTCCGGGAACCGGACAAAATTTTTGAAAATCAACCCCTAGGTAGTGCCAAAAACGGACAAAATTTGGGCGGTTTGGGCAAAATGTCGTGCCAGAAAACCGGACAGATTTGGGCGGACGTCGGGAAGGTCGTTCCCCGGACGGACAAATATAGGGATTTAGACCTCCGATGTCAGAACTTATACATGTCTCTGTAGTGTAGCGGTTAGGTGTTGACTTTAAATATGCACTAGCTCTTTTACGTGAGAGTTCAAAACCTGCACTGAATATGGTTAGTAGACAATTTTTTGAAAATTTACAGTACTGTTGAGAACATTCAGCTCACTATTGCATATGACACTGCCAATAGCGCATGTGAGTAGCTCATCACAGATGAAGAAATTTGAATTGTGATATTGGGGTGTCATTTTGTGGCCCACAAATGACAGAGAACGACCTATTCACTGTGCTAATGTCTCGGCCTGTCTTCAATGACCTCAAACATGATCAATCTCAATGACAACCATCCTTTTTGTGAATCTGAATGGATCAGCAAAGGCATCATATACCCCTCCCCAGCTCCTACATTCATCGAGCAAGAAAGGCTGTCCTGACCATTCCATTATCATTGCAGCACTACTTCCCTGCAACTACTGTCTCAGTTTCCCAGTTTGTCACAACCTGTTTGCCAGAAATCTCTAAGGAGATAATATCAGTCAAGGTGGAAGCATTGTTCAGCAAAGATGCACCTACTACAGACCCCAACTGTCTGTGCACATGTTCTATCCCCAGTCTTATATTCCTCCGCAAGCTTGAAGAATCCTTCAGTCAGTTATGGTTCAATGGATCAAAGTCTATCATTACTTACTTTTTTGATAATCATGATATAGTTTGCCAGTCCTTGTTCACTCCCCCTCAAGAGCTCACCTCTTACTCGCTATGGCTGAGCATCCATGCCCTGCTCCCCTGTCAAGGGTCACATGGCCTCTTGCCTAGAGTAACAAGGTTCCTACTGGATGTCATGACGTCACTCATCTGACTTCCTCTACTTTCAGCACTATGAAGTCCATCAACCATGCAGTGTCACAATGGTGGGGGCACTGCAGACTTCACTGCTGTGCTGAAGTCTGCCTTATCTCATCTAGTCAACATGCTGCAACAGCTGCAAGACTTGACAAACCAAACTTGAGGACCAAGGATTCCTCTCTGGTCCCTCCATTAGGGTTGCCGAAGTTCGGTTCAGTCCGGTTCTCCAATGATTTTGGAGAACCAAGAACTGAACTTATAAAATTTTGCGAGAACTGAACTGGAACTGGACTGAACCTCAAAGAACTGGTTCTCTCAGTTTGGTTCTGTCCAGTTCGCAGTTTGGACTGGCGAACTGCAAGACCTCAGAAAAAAAAAATATATTACAGGCTAAAAATATATACAACCTATCTAGGTGTATACTACATACCATAGAGGCTGCACTACACAGTGTGGGTGTTGTATAGTTTTCCGTGCTGATGTGGGGCACTGGAGATGACGTGGTGATGTGGTGGCTCTGCAATGATGTGGTGGGTTCCACGTTGATGTGGGGGCACTGGAAATGACCATGGATGTGGGGGCTCGGCACCTGCTACACTGACAAGGTGGGTTCCCATGTCGATGTGTGGGTGGTCTCATCACATGCCAGGTGCCTCCACATCAGCGAGGGGCACTGGAACAACCATGGATGTGGGGGCATGACACCTGCTACACCAACAGGGTGGGTTCCCACATCAATGTGTGGGTGGTCTCGTCATGTGCCATACCCTCCACACCTGCGCGGTGGGTTCCTCGCTGATGTGGAGGCACCTGGTGCTTGATATGGCAGTTTCACCTCTGGCTCACTCTGCTGGTGAGGGTGTTGACACGATAAGTGTCCATGTGACTACATCACATAACTCACATGACACGTGTGATCAGACGCATCTATATGCGACTAGATCCAGTGATGACAGAGTATCACAGTCATCTTATATGACTAAGACATGTGATCACTTAGTGAGCATATTACTCATCTTATGAGTAGATATTAGTAATTACATAGTAATTAGCTGAGTAATTGCCTTATGCATTACTCATACGTAGTTAGTCACTGCATGTCCTGTAGGTATATAAGGACACTCTAAACAGTGTCCTAATCCAAGTCATTTGTACTTCTGTAGTAGCCTAAGTAGTCACCTTAGCACTAGCCTCTCACAACCTAGGTAAGCTAGTAGCTACATCGATACTATGCAGAGCGCATTGTGCATACAGTGTTGCTCACTGTATGTACCACATGCTGTTCAATAGAGGAGGCATAATTGGCTGGCCAGACAGCCATTAGAATCTAATAAAGGGAAAAGGATATGATTAGTATATGATCAAAAAAAAAGAAAAACAAGACAGAACATGCTCATGAATCTATTCGCAAGCACATTCTGTGACATACCTGGTCAGCCTCCCTCTTCAAGGGTCCCCACTTCTGATATCCCAGTGCCAATCCTTCAACTATGAGCCCACATCCTCATCTGAGGGAGGGGGCAACGCATTGTGGAAAGAGGGAAGATGGTGGTAGTGATGATGATGGAAGAAATTCAAGCTCCGACTTAATGCTGGGTGGTGGCATCAAGTCGCGAAATGCTCGATATTTCAACTTCTCATGGCTCATTTGAGCCCAAAAAAATTAGTAAATTTATGGCTAGAAGTTCAGTTTGAACTGGTTTGAACCCAGTTCTCAGAAATTTTAGAATCTGAGAACCGAGAACTGAACCTGCTCAGCCCACAGCCAGACTGAACTTGAACAGAACAGAACTGTCAGTCCAGTTTGGCCAGTTCAGGTTCTTTGCAATGGTTCGGAACTGAACTTCAGCATCCCTACCCTCCATCCCCTTTACAACCTCATGTGACTTCAAAGTCCTGCCAGTTAACCATTTTCATGGAGTCCCTTTGGGTTTGAGGTATGCCAGGCACATTCATTGTGACTGGCTAGAGTGTGGTAGATGAATAGTCATCGAAACTCTCCCTCTCGACTTCATGAATCAATGGAAGTGCTATCAGGACTTGAGGCCGCAATGCTCCCCTGAAGATTAATCTTCATCTCCCTTCTGTTTGCATTGCTGAATTGATTTGTAAATTGATGATCAGACTATGTACTATGTCCCTGAACTTGCAGACATGTTTTCTTTTAATATTTCAGTCTACTGCTCCCCTTTACATCTATTGCCTCCCCTAGTCCTTGTGATATCCTACCCCCCTCTTCAGGTCTTAAAAGGAACTAGTTGAGCTCGAGGATCATGACCCAGCCCTTCTAAAAACCCATTGTCTTCACTTCTTCTGCCTTCCTCCATGTGAAAAAGCTCTACTGGAACCCCTTCCTCCTCATCTGATACCTCCAAGACCAAGCAGCCGAGACATGCCAGCAGCTTGAAGAATGCCAGTGCTGGACCTTCCAGCAGTGGTGCTGGCCCCTTGAATGCTAGCATTGGATCTATGAATGCCCCATCTGGCTCCCACAAGAGACACAATTGAAACACCTTGGTGTTGGCACAAGAAAAGCAAGCCAAAGCTTTTAACAAAGGAAAGAGGCTACCTGATGAAATCAAGGAAGGCGATTTTGTGCTCGTAAATCCTCACACCCTGAAACTAGTTGACATAGCTGGGACAGGTAAGAAGCTAGTGCAGAAAATGATAGGACCTTTTGAAGTCATGGAAAGAATCAATCCCATGGTTTACAGGCTAAGGTTACTGGACTCCTTCCCTATGCATCTGGTCATTAATATCCATCATCTAAGAAAGTACAAGCCTTTGCCTCCTGAGATGGGAGAAAGATCTGTTCTTCTACCAACCCGAGATTTCCTAGCTACTCCAGAATACGAAGTTGAATCTATACTAGGCCACAAGTTAACTGGAAAAAAAGGGGCAATCAATGCTTGTTCCTTGTGTGATGGGCTGGGTATGGACCAGCCAATGACTCTTGGGTCTCTGAATATGACCTATGCAATGCCCCTGAACTTAAAAGAGAATATCTCACCTCTCTGTCAAAGAAGAACCCCACTGAGCTACTTATTTCAGCTGATTAAAGGTTCCTCCACCTTTCACTGGAACCCACTATTCCTCCCCTCATCTCAAGGAATGCCTTTCGACTTGCATCCTTAATTAATTCAATTAGTTAAATTATTATTATCATGAGATTCCTAATTTAGTATGTTTATTGTTTGGTTTACCTCCTTATCTCAACTTTGAACATCAATGTTGAACTCCACCTGCCCTTGCTCCTCTCCTCCCTGAGGTACTAGCCATGCTGTAAAAGTTACATTAGACCTCTCCCAAACCTTCCTATCAGCCACCTAGCCCATTGACCCTTGGGTAACTCACTAGCAGTTGTTGGAAGTTAAGCTAGATGGATGATCTCAATGTGTCTTGATGTGTCTGAGTAATTTGTCTGGCCTCAAGGAGGAATTGATCTTGGCTGAAGTCCATGACTCGAGACTCACTAGTGAGAGTGAACTGACAACTTTTCTAGCAAGACTCCTCTGTTCTCCTTTTGTTCCCCTCTTCTGCGATGAATCCTCCTTCGACCCCTGGAAGTTGTACCTTCCTCTCCAACCATTTGCAAAGCTCAGCCAGATATGAATGTCTTCCAGTGGTCTCTGAAGCCATGTGCTTCCTTCTTCCCCCATTCCAGCTTTCCTCCCATCACATAATCCAGATAGGTGACTGACTATGGGAAATATGGTCCCCGAACTCTGAAAGAGCTGCCTTCTATCCTGGACTCAGGAAACAGAATTTAGACATGGAAAAAAACATGCTCCAAACCTGCTGACATTGTGATGGTCATCTTGGATGTTTTGACCTGACTGTCTCACCTCAACACTATGAGCAGGAAAAGCCTTGGTTGGGATTTATTCATTTTTCCCTGGACCTGAGCTACCGGAACACTCTGCCTTACTTGCCATATGGCAAGTTGGGGACTATCTGAATTGGGGACACTTCAAGCTGGGTTATGTGATTCAACTATGAGATCATACGGAATGGATGAGGAGACAAGTTAACAAATGGTGACACTTGAATCAGTCACACCCAGAATTGTGGTCGAGGCATCCTTCCTACCCTTCCATTAGTGATGTCAATGCATTATTGGAAGCCTTGACTTTTGATGAAGCTGTCAATCAGTTAGTGAAAGTTCAATGAGGCATCAAACATATGTCTGCATGGTGTCAAATGGCTCAAGCTATTGGCAACAAGCAGTCTTCTACCTCTCTTTCCAAAGTCCCCCCTGCCAGTGCTCATCTTATGGGAGTTTGGCTGAATGGTTGTGATGAGGAACAAGGGCTGTGGCTTCTGCACAGCAGAGTTCCATGTTTTGTGATTCACCTAGTCAACTCCAACTGGGATCTGGCTCGCATAAGCAGGCTACCCCAGGTCCATTCCTCCTTCGCATCCTTGATCTTTATAGTGACTCTAGCTCCCAACATGAATGCTATTGATCTACAAACCTCTAAGGATGGAGAAAGGCTCAGGGATGTTCAGGATGATTTCAGCATCAGACCTCTTGGCTCCATGTTGACCACTACTCTTGCAGACAGAATGAGGTCCTCGTCCAAGGGTCAAGGCTTCGAAGGTGACACTTACCAGGACCCTAGACTGCTTCACTTGGAGCCTATCTGTGACAATGAGATGAATGGGAAATTACTACCTCCTCTGATTGCTGCTGTCTCAATGGGAAGGAAGTGGTCGACCTGGGAAGATGAAACAGGAGAGGATGGAGAAACCTACATCATGAAGCATGGACAGAAGCAGGATGTGGAAGGATGAGTATACTACGACAGGAAACTTTGTAGGAAAATCTACCTAATGGATGCCCCATGGATCCCTGTCAATTATGAAGCTGATGTTTCTGTGTTTGGACTACCAGCCCTGAACCTACCCTTTTTCGAAAATGCCAATCATCATCTAGCACCTCAACCCAAATCTGAATGGCTCTACTTGCAGGAGAAGCCTGACCCAGGAACAATGGGCAAAACAATGGTCAACAGGGTTGTTCAGGTTACCCAGAAAGCTGTGCTTGTGAATGACGACCTTGACTCTGATGATGGCTATGTTGATACCTGGAGCCATACCTCTGACTCCCCTCCTCTCCAAGATTACCCTATATTCTGAGGATGACCCTTGATGAGAAATGATCCACCTCCTCTGCCTCATAATGCTTTGATTCATCAGCCTGAGCAAATTGTTTCCCCGATCCCTGAATGCTGTTCCTCTCGAGCTGATCTACCCCTTCCTCTCTTGAGGAACAAAGGATCTGCTCCATTTGCTGGGTGCAGGTGATCCTGCTCTCTTAGCCCTTGCTGTGTTCCTCTCCACGATGGCGGGTTTTACTGCTCCTGGAGCCACTGGTCACCTCCTCACCTTCCTCCTCATAGCCCTACCCCACCTTGTCAACATCCCCCAAGGCTTCAGTCTCCTCCCAGGCGGTCACCCCCTTGTTTCTTTTATTCATCTTGCTGGTCTTCTCCAAGTTACTATTGTATGTGCTGCAGCCCTTCACCCATTTGATATGCCCCTAGTCTATCCTCCTGGTGGTGCCATGCATCTCCTCCTCATCAACTGGAACATCCATCAGCTGAACGCCCATCAGGAAAGCTGGGAATACAGTGACAGAAGGAAAATCTTGTCTCTATGAAGGGCAAGACCCCTCACAATGACTTACCTCAGTCCTTGCCCAGCATGTCCCCACTCATGCCTCCTTCAACTGTCTCTCCACCTTTTCTAACCTCTGCCAATGTTCCTCTCATCTCTGAACTGGCGAAACCAGTAATTCCTCTTTCGAATCACCTTCAGGCTCCTGCTGCCCTGGCTGGTTTGGCTTTGCCTCCTCCTCTTCTTCTGTGCCTAGGTCTTATGACCAAGTGTGAGGATGACTCAAGGAGTGCAAGCAATAGAGAAAATGTGCTAATCAGTTCATCAGAGGATAATGCTATGGGCATTCATGAAGACCTTGTTGGACAAATTGCTCAATCTTCCTTGACCATTCAATCCAATTTGAATAACCAATCCCAACCTCGACCTCCTGCCTCAGTACTTTTGAAGATCACTGTAGACTCACAGACTTGGTACCTGTGCATATGGACCCTACAATTCTTTACATGGAATGACATTGTCAACTGGATCCAAAACATTATGCTTTTATTACCCCATAACAGGATTCATTGAGTGGTCCATACTTATGACAATGAAACACAAATTTTTTGGCTGCAATTTCCATCCAAGTTCAGTGCAGCGGCCTTCCAAGGAATAATTGCTGCTAGAAATACAGAGGATACAACTAATATTGGGTGTGATTTTGTCCCTCTCAATGCTTATAGTGCAGCTTCAAGTCAATCTCGAGAAGCATGGATGCCACAGATTGGATTAGAGACTGTTCAGTTAATGACAACCCCATTCTTGTTAACACAACTTTCCTCACTACCATTAGTGGCCCGACTCTCAGATGCTTCCCAGGTCAAAGTTAACAAGAAAAAGGAATGTAAACAGGCGAAGAAAGCTGTTATAGCAGCAACCTCTTCAGTAGACTCCTCAGCAACAGGATCTCTCTCTTTTATCAAAGGATCAAGTTCTAAGGATCATGCAGACAGGGGGGCACTGTGACAATGGAGGTATAGGTATCATCTGCATGCCCTTCTCATTCTTATTAATTGCAGTGTACATATTTTCTTGAAGTCTTGTGATGAACTATATGACCTATGTTTATCTCTGTTTATACTACTAGTCTACTTGTAGTCTACTTAGTAAACAGAGTTACTTACTTTTCTGATAATCATGATATAGTTTGCCAGTCCTTGTTCACTCCCCCTCGAGAGCTCACCTCTACTCACTACGGCCGAGCATCCATGCCCTGCTCCCCTGTTGAGGGTCACACGGCCTCTCACCTAGAGTAACAAGGTTCCCTACTGGATGTCATGATGTCACTCATCTGACTTCCTCTACTTTCAGCACTATGAAGTCTATTGACCACACAGCATCACAGGCAAGGTGGGCATGTAGCATTGAGTGGCTAGAGAAGCAAAAGGGTCAGATGCATTATGATGGAATGAAGGATATCATCAGATGCACCTTTGATGTGTTATCAGCAATGGGATGGCAGGCACAGCTACCATACCAGAATGCAATGGTAACAACAGAAATGTTTACTCAGCTCTTGGGCAACACCTGGCTTGACAATGAACTTATCAACTCCATGATGGAACAGCTATCAATGGCCCTCAAAGGTTATCCATCAAAGGATAACATGATGATAGGGACACTGAAATTCAGAAAGAAGATCCTGCCTAATGGTCTCAGGGGCATATACAACAGAAAGAAGGGGGCTGGCACAATATGTCATTATGAGAAGGCAATCAAGGAGCAGGATCTTCAAATCTTGCTTTTTCCTGTGCATATAAACAACAATCACTAGATCATGGGACATGTCAATTTCCATTGAAGAACAATTGCTTATGGTAAGATCTGCTTTTCTTACTTAGTTTGTAGAAACTGAATGTGGATTCAAGGGGACTCACTTTATGAGAAGCATAGTGAATCAATGAAGCTAATGAAATGTCTTCAAAAGTGGCTTGAACTTCAGTTCAAGGTTCATTTTGAGATCAAAGGAAACACCATACCTCACAGAAAGCAGAAAGACACCATCAACTGTGGCCCCACTGCAGTAAACATGGTAGAGCATAGTATATTTGGAGTAAAGTTGTGGGCTATCACTCCTCTCATTGTTGCAGCTCTGCCGATCTCAAATGATATGGATGCAGTAGCCCTTGCTGGTCTTTTGCAGACTATTCTAGATGGTTTTATTAGTCATGGGGTCAGAGTCTCCTCATATGCTTGTGATGGAACAGAGGTGGAATGTGCAGTACAGTGCATTCTTACTTTGACAGCCCCTTCTTGGATTGAACATTCAATCAAGAACCCCAATTCTGGAGAACCTGACCTCAAAATTGTTATTCCTATTATTAAAGGTCAACTGGTTTGCATGGTACAAGATTCCAAACATGCATTGAAAACCTTATAGAACAATCTTTTTTCTGATGCATGTCTCCTGGTCCTCAGTGATTATATCACTGTGTACTTGCATATTTGAGAGATTGCCATAGAGGAAGACTCTCTGCTTTACACCCATGATGTTGAGAAATTGGACAGGCAAGACAATAATGCAGTGACATGTCTCTTTTCTTCAGAGACCTTATACCATATCTCAACCCATCACCCTGAATACATCAGAGAAATTGTATATCTCTTTCTTTTTGTGTTAAGTTCTGGAAGATCTAAATGAACAGAAGGGCAGAGCAAGCAAAGAAGATCCATGTTGGAGTACATCAGTGTCAGAGTTGGTCTTAGCATAACATATGTAGACATAGGGTTGAGACTTCAGCTTCAATGTATGTGTTGCACTCCATTGTCTGGATGTTGTCTCAAATTTTGGGGTCAGGTTGGAATGAGAGAGCAGAGTAGAGAGTGTGGGTTGATTAATGAACAATATATGAACTAAGGTACCTAATAATAGTTCTAAGGTTTTTATACTACAGAGGAAACTAAGTAGAGACCATTTGTGTACTAGTGAGCAGGCAGACATGTAAGTTATTCTGCACTACTCAGAGTTCTCTAGCTACATGTAATCTAAGTGTCTATGTGTTCCAGGACTTGTAGTATTTCAAGGAGATCATGAGGTCAGAGTTCATATAGTCAGAGATCGGAGTTGGTCAGAGGTGCATATATAACAGTATTTCCCCCTTAGGCCAAACCTTGAGGCCTGTGTGTGGGAATGGTCATGTGCTGGTTGTTTTTGGTTGTTTTGAAAATTTCATTCAGTCCTCTCTTCAGTACTATCATTCTACCTCCCCCCTGTCAATATGTCACACACCAATTCTGACTCAGAGGATCTCGAAGACCTTGAAGCACAAGAGCAGAAACTCATGCTCCAGTGGGAAGAGCTTAGTCAGAAGTGAGAACAGATGGAGCAGAAGCAACAGGAGGCAGAGGAGCATGCAGAGGCAGAATGGGTAGCAGAAGAAGCACAGAGGGCAGCCAAGGTGGAAGAGGCAGCAGAGGCAGAGAAGGCAGTAGAGGTAGAGCAGAGGAAAGCCATGAAGGGGAAGAAGAAGGTGCAGCCAAAGGAGAAGGCAGCTGCAATGCAGCAGAAAGTGGTTGTGACATGGGAGTTGGCCAGAGTGTACAAGGCAGTGATTGGAGTCATCTGGGATCAGTGCGTGCAGGTGGGGGCAAAGTGCCTATGGCCAAGGTAAGTCCCTGTTTTATTTTTTTTTGTTATGATTTAATTATTGAATTGTGATTTGTTTTTAGGAAGGGAACCAGCAAGGCGGCATGGTGTGCGCACTGCAAAATACATTGCAAGGGTTGCAATATCAGTAGAGGAGCTGTGGGGTTGGAGGTGCAGGCAGGGTTGGAGGTACGACCAGCCAAGGTGAAGGGGGCAGCAAAGCCCAAGTCCAAGATGACAGCAGAGGCACAGAAGGGGCCAGGTATTGAGCACATTGTTTGATACCTGAGGGAGATCTGGGACTTGTTGGAAGATGTGTCCTGGATTCAAGATACCCCATATGCACCATCAGAGCCAAGTGCATCAGAGTACATACTGTCAGACCAGGAGGAGATCAACATGGAGGCAGAGTATTTGAACAGGAGGTATGAGAGGGTCTTGGCAGCCTTAGACATGGGGAAAAAAGTTGAGGTGGACAAGTCAGAGGAGTCAGAGGATTCAGAGAAGGAGGTAGTTGGAGTGGTGGTGGGTGGACAGGGGGAGGAAAGGTCAGATGCAGAAGTGAGGAGTAAGAGCAAGGGAGAGGTTAAGGTGTTGAAGAGGAAAAGGGATGAGTCATCAGATTCAGAGGAGGAGGAGGATGAGGAGGATGATAGAGGATTAGAAGAAATGAGGGTGTATGAGGTGCCAGCAAAGCATGCTTGTCAATAGATAGTGATTTGTTAGAGTTTTAAAAAATTTTCTTTTCTTGTAGTTTTTCTTTTTCTATATACTTGTCTTTTTTTGTTAATAATGTTTTTTGGTAAATCGTAAGCTAAGTGAGAGATGAAAGGGGTCTGGGTTTGTTGGGGTAAGTGGAGTGAAAGTCAGAGATGAGGTCAGGTGCATGTTCGAGTTTGGTAGCTGGGAGCCAGGATTGTTCTTCATTGGTGCCTTCATAACCTAACCAGTGAACCAAGTACAATAGCTTGCACTTGCATCATTGATCAAGCTTGGAGTTGAGGACTTCAGCAATTTCATATTCAATTTCACCTTTGACTTCAACAGGCAGAGGTGGAGATTGAGTCCAATTCAGAATATCATTTGGAGTAAATGGTTTCAGCATAGAAATGTGGTAAATAGGGTGAACACTGTGCATGGAGTCAGGAAGTCATAAAGTAAAAGTGTTATATATGCACCTCTGACCAACTCTGATCTCTGACTATATGAACTCTGACCTCATGATCCCCTTGAAATACTACAAGTCCCAGAACATGTAGACACTTAGATTACATGTAGCTAAACAACTCTGAGTAGCACAGAATAACTTACATGTCTGCCTGCTCACTAGTACATATACAGTCTCTGCTTAGTTTCCTCTGTAGTATAAAAACCTTAGAACTATTATTAGGTACCTTAGTTCATATATTGTTCATTAATCAATCCATGCTCTCTACTCTGCTCTCTTGTTCCGATCTGACTCCGAAATTCAAGACAACATCCAGACAATGGAGTGCAACACACAGGTTGAAGCTGAAGTCTCAACCCTATGTCTACATATGTTATGCTAAGACCAACTCCAACACTGATGTACTCTGATGTAGCTCTGACATGGATCCCCTCTGCCTTCCCTTCATTTAGACCATTGAGAACTTAACAGTATATATGAACTCATACTGCTTCTGGACTCCCAACCATGGCCACTACAACATCCTGTACTACTGCCAACTCCCATGCAGCTGGACAGAACGAATCCCGCACCATCATGATTCAGAATGTCAGAGACTACCCTGACCATCCAAACACACAACCTCTATCCCACCTCAGCACCCTGACTCCCTTACCCTTGGGACCCTCATCAACAAGACAAACCAGTCCCAACCCATTGCCACCTCCTGCTCCTGGTTCCCCTGGTGGTGAACCTGACCCCGACAATGATGGCAATGATTTTGACCCCCACCCCAATGATCACTCCAATCACTCTGATCACAACTCTGACCACAACCCCACTCTGAATCTCGCTGAAGCTATGATGCTCATGACCAAAGAGCTCAGGTGTCGCAATAGCCCTAAAGTTACCAAGACCAAAGCCCATGAGCCCGACACCTTCGACAGCTCTGACACCTGGAAACTCAATGGTTTTATTTTACAGTGTAACCTCTACTTCTGAAACAACCACACCTACACCGCTGATGAAGACAAAGTTATGTTTGCCCTCTCCTATCTTCGCAGTCTTGCGATGGAATTCTTTGAGCCTGCAATACTGGACTCAACAACTATTGAACCATGGATGGACAACTGGCAAGCCTTTATTGGCATGCTGAAGTCTGAATTTGGTCTGTTCAATCTGACCTCCAATGCCACTGTAGCCCTCAAAAATGCCTGAGAACCAAAGGATCATCAAGTACAACATTGAGTTCAAGCACTTGTCTATTTGCTCACACTGGGACAGCATCACTCTCCAACACTGCCACTACTCCAGTCTGGTGGAATGCATCAAGGATGTTATGGCTAGCTGTGGCAAGCCACAAACTCTTGAAGACCTTTGAGAGCTCACCCAGGATATCGACACTCATTACTGGGAATGCATCCATAAGAAGCCCCAACAGGACAAGAATGCGCAAAGGTCCTCCAACAAACCATCCAATCGTACCTCCGACAAATCCTCCAACAAACATTCCAACCACAACCATGGCAATAACAACAACAACAATAAGTCCTCGCAATTCTCTTCCAACTGCAAGAACAACTTGGGCAACTCCTCTGGCTTGAAAACCTCCAACTCCATCTCTGACAAACTTGGCAAGGATGGCAAGCTGACTGCCAAAGAATGCAAATGCCACTTCAACAACAATCTCTGTCTCTTCTGTGGGTCACTTGGACACTGAGCTAGTGAGTGTCCAAAGTCCACTTCCTCCACCTCCAAGGCAAAAGCATGCACTGCCAAAGTTTTGAATCCCAGCACTGAGGATTCAAAAAAATAGTCAGTGATCCTCATCCCTTCGCACACACTGGGGATTGCATTGACACTGGCTGTGTGCATATGAAGGAAGTAAGGCTCAATGTGTCTGCTCTTTCTGACCCTAACTCTCTCTGACTTTCATTAACATCTCCGCTCCAACCTGACCTTAAGTCACTAACATTAATTGACTCTGGCTCTAGCCATTGTTTTGTTGATACCCATTTCATCCATTCTAATAATTTACTCCCTTCTCTGATCGATCCAGTTAAGCTCAAACTGATTGATGGCTCCTATAGCAACATGATTACTGAAACCCTCTCCATCCCAATTACATTCCCCTCTGGTGAAACTATTACTATTGACTTTTTTGTAACCTTGCTGGACTCCTCCTGTGTTCTGGTTCTAGGATATAACTGGCTCTTCCACTACAATCCATTGATTGACTGGAAATTGGGCCATATCGACTTCCATTCTGAACTACTTGATAACCCGGCTCTGACATCATCACATAGGCCAGCTCTGCTGCCTACACCTCCATTATTGGAACCTCTGACCCCTCCGCTTCCTCTGCCAACTCCTATGGTTACACCTCTAACACCTCCAACCTCCATAGCATCTTCTGATGCACCTGCATCTCGCTAATCAATGCAGCTGCTTTCGCAAGAGCATGCAAGTTACCTGGCACTCAAAGTTTCACGGTTCACCTCTCCGACTGCCTCATGCCACTTCCATCTCTGATGAAGCACCTGATCTGTCTAGTATTCCTCCTGAATACCATGACTTTGGATGTCTTCAGTAAATCTAAAGCTGACATGCTCACACCCCATTGACCTTACACCTCAAGATCAATCTCAACCTGGCACTTCCCCTCCTGTTGGAAATATGTACTCCCTTTCGCAATCTGAACTTCAATCCTTCTGAGAATTTATCAACGAGCACCTCCAAATTGGTTTCATTAACCTTCAACCTCTCCACAGTGCTCCGATCCTTTTTGTTCACAAAAAGGATGGTTCACTATGACTGTGCATACTTTAGAGGATTAAACAAGATCATGAAGAAAGACCAATATCTGCTTCTGCTCATCTCTGACCTACTGTCCACTGCTGGTAAAGCACACATCTATATGGCTATCGACCTCCGACATGCCTATCACCTAGTCCACATAGCAGAAGGTGATGAATGGAAAACAGTGTTCCAAACATGCTATGGATTGTTTGAATGGAATGTTATGCCATTTGGACTGTCCAATGCACCTGCATTTTTCAATGCTTCATGAACAACATACTAAGTGATTTACTAGATGTGTCTGTCATCGTTTACCTCGATACATCCTGATCTACTCCAATGATCCTACCCAGCATAAGGAACACATTCATGAAGTCCTCCAACATCTCCGACAACATGGTCTGTATGCCTGCTCCAACAAATGCAATTTCTCTATGAATATGGTAAATTACCTTGGATTCATTCTTTCCCCAGAAGGCCTCAAGATGGATGAAGCAAGATCAAGACTATCCAAGATTGGCCTAAACCCAAGAAGATTAAGGATGTTCAATCCTTTTTAGGTTTTGCAAATTTCTACCAATGATTTATCTCTGACTACTCCAACATTGTTGTTCCACTGACCTGACTCACTAGGAAAGGAACCCCTTGGCAATTCAACAATGCTGCTTGAAAAGCCTTCAACAAGCTCAAGAAAGTGTTTACAACTGCTCTGATCCTCACTAACTGGGTTCCCAACTGGCCAATTATTGTGGAAACTGATGCTTCTGACTATGTGCTTGGAGCGATCCTCTCCAGTGTTGTATTCTAAGGGGTTAATAACCCTTGAAATTGTTCTTAAGATTTAAGGCCTTAATATTGATTTTAATTAAGGGTAAATTAAGGTATTATTAAGGGCAAGCCCAAAAAAGGTAAGCATGAGGTCAGCCTTCGAAGTCGTCACCTGAACCCTCTAACTCACTGTCATCTAGCATTGGATCCTCATCTGCTTCCTCATCGGCAAGCAGCATCCAACTTGAGCATGGCTCCTGGAGGATGTATCTTTTAAAGGCATCCATGACAGTGAGCTTGGTCATGTGATCCATTCTGCTTCTCACCGGGGATGAAATACTTCCATATAGGCTTCCTTGCTGCAGGCATAGAAGATGAGGACACACACAAGTGCTTGTTGGTAGGAAAGAGGGTCCAATAAATTTGCTTTTTGTTGCCCTCCCCAATTTCAAATTATCCATGTGCACATCATTCATGCAATGACCATCAGTAATATTACATTAGTCATTTTTAAGGCCTTAAGTTAAGGGTTAGGATCATTCATCACTGATTCTAAGATTTAACTTAAAATGTAATTAAGGCTTAAACATTATTAACCCCAAGGCCTTAGCTTCAACACTGATCCTCTCCATCTGCACCTCTGATGATGAGATTCACCCTGTTGCATTTCACTCATGAACTTTCACAGGTCCTGAAATCAACTATGACACCCATGACAAGGAACTACTAGCTATCTTTGATGCATTTAAAGTATGGTGACATTATCTGGAAGGCTCCACTGCTCCAATTGACATTGTCACTGACCACAAGAATCTAACATATTTTGCAACTACCAAAGTTCTTACTTGCCAACAAGCCTGCTGGTCCAAATATCTCTGCCAATTCAACCTTGTTATCCACTTCCACCCTGGACATCTCAGTATGAAACCTGACTCTTTAACTAGATGATGGGACATCTACCCCAAAGGTGGAAATAGTGACTATGCAAGCATTAACCCAAGCAACTTCCAACCTATTTTCACCCAAGAACAACTCTCTGCATCCCTCCATGCCACCCAACTCTTCAAACCCACCCTCTGCACAGTATCTCTTATGGACTCCAACCTACTCTGACATGACATCCTCACTGCACTACCCTCTGACCTGGTTTACCTTGCTCACATGAAGGAACCAAAACCACACTGGTCCCTTGATCCAGATGGTTACCTCCATCATGAATCATGCATCTACGTTCCTAATGCATTCAACCTCCAACTCTGCATCCTCCAACACAAGCATGATCATATCCTCACCAGACACCCTGGACAAAATAAGATGACTAGTCTTATCCTTCATGAATACACCTGGCCTGGACTACAAGACTTTGTAAAGAAGTATTGCAAATCATGTATGACATGTATGCATTCCAAACCCCAATGACACAAACCCTACAGATTGCTCAAACAGCTCCCAATCCTTGAACATCCCTGGAATTCAATATCAATGGACTTTATCGAAATCCTTCTGATGTCCGACAGACATGACATGATCCTAGTCATTGTTGACTGACTCACCAAGCAAGCTATATTCATTCCGACCACCTCTGCTTGCACCTCCAAAGACCTTGCCATGCTTTTCATCATTCATGTGTTCTCCAAGCATGGCATCCCCAAACACATCACCTCTGACCACGGACCTGAATTTGTCTCCCACTTCTTCCAATCCTTAGGGAAAGCACTTGACATGAAACTTCATTTCACTTCTGGATACCATCCTGAAGGCAATGGCCTGACTGAATGCACTAATCAGACACTAGAGCAATACCTCTGAATTTATTGCAACTATCAGCAAGATAATTGGTCAAGTCTATTACCTCTTGCAGAGTTTGCTTACAACAATGCTCCTAGTGCTACTACTGGCATTTCACCATTCTTTGCTAATAAAGGTTACCACCCTAACATGGCTATCCACCCTGAATGTGACCTCACCTCCACTCATGCCCATGATTTTGTTGTTGATCTAGATGAATTACACAAAGAACTCAAGAATGCTATCACTGAATCACAAAAGCATTATCAAGTCTCCGCTGACCTCCGATGCACTCTGCCCCCTGACTTCCAAGTCAGACAGCAAGCATTCATCAAAGCAAAGTGCTTCCGCACCACACGTCCCTCCAAGAAACTCTCTGAAAAATATTATGGTCCTTTTGATATCATTGCCAAAGCTGGCACACACTCTTTTACTTTATGACTTCCTGACTCCATGCACAGTGTTCACCCCATTTACCATGTTTCTATGCTGGAACCATTTACTCTGAATGATATTCTGAATTGGACTCAATCTCCGCCTCTGCCTGTTGGAGTTGAAGGTGAAATTGAATATGAAATTGCTGAAGTCCTCGACTCCAAGCTTGATCAACAATGCAAGTGCAAGCTATTGTACTTGGTTTGCTGGTCAGGTTATGAAGGCACCAATGAAGAACAATCCTGGCTCCCAACTACTGAACTCGAACATGTGCCTGACCTCATCTCTGACTTTCACTCTGCTTACCCTGACAAACCCGGACCCCTTTCATCTCTCACTTAGCTTATGATTCACCAAAAAACATCATTAACAAGAAAGACAAGTATATAGAAAAAAGACAAGAAAAGAAAATTTTTAACAAAACTCTACAAAGTTACTATCTACTCTTTGCTGGTGCCTCATATATCCTCATTCCTTCCAATCCTCCATCATCCTCATCCTTATCCTCATCCTCCTCCAAATCGATGACTCATCCCTTTTCCTCTTCAACCCCTTAACCTCTCCCTTGCTCTCACTCCCCATTTCTGCATCCGACCTCTCCTCCTCCTGTTCACCCATCACTGCTCTGACTACCTCCTTCTCCGACTCCTCCACTCCTCTGACTTGTCCACCTCAACTTTCTTCCCTGCATCTAAGGCCACCACGACCCTCTCATACCTCTTGTTGTTAAGTTCTCGATGGTCTAAACAAAGGAAAGGCAGAGGGGATCCACGTCAGAGCTACATCAGAGTATGTCAGTGTCGGAGTTGGTCTTAGCATAACATATATAGACATAGGGTTGAGACTTCAGCTTCAACATGTGTGTTGTGCTCTGTTGTCTGGACGTTGTCTCAAATTTCGGAGTTGGATCAGAATGAGAGAGCCGAGTAGAGAGTGTGGATTGATTAATAAACAATATATGAACTAAGGTACCTAATAATAGTTCTAAAGTTTTTATACTACAGAGGAAACTAAGTAGAGACCATATGTGTACTAGTGAGCAGGCAGATGTGTAAGTTATTCTGCACTACTCAGAGTTGTCTAGCTACATGTAATCTAAGTGTCTATGTGTTCCAGGACTTGTAGTATTTTGAGGGGATCATGAGGTCGGAGTTCATATAGTTGGAGATTGGAGTTGGTTGGAGGTGCGTATATAACAGTATTTTCCCCTTAGGCTGAACCTTGAGGCCTGTGCATGGGAATGGTCATGTGCTGGTTGGTTTTGGTTGTTTGAAATTTTCATTTGGTCTTCTCTTCAATATTGTCATTCTACCTCCCCCCATCGATATGTCGCACATCAATTCTGACTCAGAGGATTTCGAAGACCTCAAAGATCTCGAAGCACAGGAGCAGAAACTCACACTCCAGTAGATGCAGGGAAGAAAGTTGAGGTGGACAAGTCAGAGGAGTGGAGGAGTCGGAGAAGGAGGTAGTCAGAGCAGTGATGGGTGAACAGGAGGAGGAGAGGTCGGATGCAGAAATGGGGAGTGAGAGCAAGGGAGAGGTTAAGGGGTTGAAGAGGAAAAGGGATGAGTCATCGATTTGGAGGAGGATGAGGATAAGGATGAGGATGATGGAGGATTGGAAGGAATGAGGATATATGAGGCACCAGCAAAGAGTAGATAGTAACTTTGTAGAGTTTTGTTAAAAATTTTCTTTTCTTGTCTTTTTTCTATATACTTGTCTTTCTTGTTAATGATGTTTTTTGGTGAATCATAAGCTAAGTGAGAGATGAAAGGGGTCCGGGTTTGTCAGGGTAAGCAGAGTGAAAGTCAGAGATGAGGTCAGGCACATGTTCGAGTTCAGTAGTTGGGAGCCAGGATTGTTCTTCATTGGTGCCTTCATAACCTGACCAGCGAACCAAGTACAATAGCTTGCACTTGCATTGTTGATCAAGCTTGGAGTCGAGGACTTCAGCAATTTCATATTCAATTTCACCTTCAACTCCAACAGGCAGAGCGGAATTGAGTCCAATTCAGAATCATTCAGAGTAAATGGTTCCAGCATAGAAAACATGGTAAATGGGGTGAACACTGTGCATGGAGTCAGGAAGTCATAAAGTAAAAGAGTGTGTGCCGGCTTTGGATGATATCAAAAGGACCGTAATATTTTTCGGAGAGTTTCTTGGAGGGACGTGTGGTGCGGAAGAACTTTGCTTTGATGAATGCTTGCTGTCTGACTTGGAAGTCAGGGGGCAGAGTGCATCGGAGGTCAGCGGAGACTTGATAATGCTTTTGTGATTCAGTGATAGCATTCTTGAGTTCTTTGTGTAATTCATCTAGATCAACAACAAAATCGAGCATGAGTGGAGGAGGTCACATTCAGGGTGGATAGCCATGTTAGGGTGGTAACCTTTATTAGCGAAGAATGGTGAAATGCCAGTAGTAGCACTAGGAGCATTGTTGTAAGCAAACTCTGCAAGAGGTAATAGACTTGACCAATTATCTTGCTGATAGTTGCAATAAATTCAGAGGTATTGCTCTAGTGTCTGATTAGTGCATTCAGTCTGGCCATGCCTTCAGGATGGTATCCGGAAGTGAAATGGAGTTTCATGTCAAGTGCTTTTCCTAAGGATGAAGAAGGGAGATGAATTCAGGTCCATGGTCAGAGGTGATGTGTTGGGGATGCCATGCTTGGAGAACACATGAATGATGAAAAGCATGGCAAGGTCTTGGAGGTGCAAGCAGAGGTGGTCGGAATGAATATAGCTTGCTTGGTGAGTCAGTCAACAATGACTAGGATCATCATGTCTGTCGGACATCAGAAGGATTTCGATAAAGTCCATTGATATTGAATTCCAGGGATTCAGGGATGGGAGCTGTTTGAGCAATCCGTAGGGTTTGTGTCATTGAGGTTTGGAATGCATACATGTCATACATGATTTGCAATACTTCTTTACAAAGTCTTGTAGTCCAGGCCAGGTGTATTCATGAAGGATAAGACTAGTCATCTTATTTTGTCCAGGGTGTCTGGTGAGGATATGATCATGCTTGTGTTGGAGGATGCAGAGTTGGAGGTTGAATGCATTAGGAACGTAGATGCATGATTCATGATGGAGGTAACCATCTGGATCAAGGGACCAGTGTGGTTTTGGTTCCTTCATGTGAGCAAGGTAAACCAGGTCAGAGGGTAGTGCAGTGAGGATGTCATGTCAGAGTAGGTTGGAGTCCATAAGAGATACTGTGCAGAGGGTGGGTTTGAAGAGTTGGGTGGCATGGAGGGATGCAGAGAGTTGTTCTTGGGTGAAAATAGGTTGGAAGTTGCTTGGGTTAATGCTTGCATAGTCACTATTTCCACCTTTGGGGTAGATGTCCCATCATCTAGTTAAAGAGTCAGGTTTCATACTGAGATGTCCAGGGTGGAAGTGGATAACAAGGTTGAATTGGCAGAGATATTTGGACCAGCAGGCTTGTTGGCAAGTAAGAACTTTGGTAGTTGCAAAATATGTTAGATTCTTGTGGTCAGTGACAATGTCAATTGGAGCAGTGGAGCCTTCCAGATAATGTCACCATACTTTAAATGCATCAAAGATAGCTAGTAGTTCCTTGTCATGGGTGTCATAGTTGATTTCAGGACCTGTGAAAGTTCATGAGTGAAATGCAACAGGGTGAATCTCATCATCAGAGGTGCAGATGGAGAGGATCGCTCCAAGCACATAGTCAGAAGCATCAGTTTCTACAATAATTGGCCAGTTGGGAACCCAGTTAGTGAGGATCAGAGCAGTTGTAAACACTTTCTTGAGCTTGTTGAAGGCTTTTCTATTGAGCAGTAAGTGGTACATACAGTGGCAAACCACTGTATGCACAATGCGCTCTGCATAGTATCATTGTAACTACTAGCTTACCTGGGTTGTTAGAGGCTAGTGCTAAGGTGACTACTTAGGCTACTACAGAAGTGCAAATGACTTGGATTAGGATGCTGTTTAGAGCACCCTTATATACCTACAGGACATGCAGTAACTAACTATGTATGAGTAATGCATAAGGCAATTACTCAGCTAATTACTATGTAATTACTAATATCTACTCATAGGATGAGTAATTCACTCACTAAGTGATCACACATTTAGTCATATAAGATGACTGTGATACTCTGTCATCACTGGATCTAGTCGCATATAGATGTGTCTGATCACATGTGTCATGTGAGTCATGTGATGTAGTCACATGGACACTTATCATGTTAACACTCCCCCTCAAGTAGTGCCACATTAGTGCACATACTTGTTTCTGATATGATGTGTCAGTATTCTATTCTAAGGGATAGAACTCTATGCCTAGAGCCTGTCTGTGTTTAAGGAACAGGGTAGGGCCTAGATTTTTGGTGAACATATCAGCAACATTCTTGTCCATAGGGACATGTTCTATTTTAATGTTCCCAAGTTCTATTTGTTCCTGGATATAGTGGTAGCATATTTCAATGTGCTTTATCCCTTTTTGAGTGATGGGATTTTGTGAGTTAAAAATAGCTCCATGACTATCTCCATATAAGGGAATGTATGGGATTGACATCCTGAGTTCTTGAAATAGAATCTTGAACCATGCACAGTCACATGCACAGTCAGAGAGTGCCATGTATTCTGCCATAGTGGAAGACATTGATACTAGAGTCTGCATCTTGGAGTGCCATTTGATACTCCCGCTCACAAGGGAAAAGAAGAATCCCTGCATAGATCTACATTTGCAATCTGGCTCTGTTCTGTCATCACCATATGAGGCATCACAGTAGGCATAAAGGCCTGTATCACTGTTTCCATTGAACACAAGTGCATAATTGCACATACCATTTAGATAGCGCATAATGTATTTAGCACAGTTCAGATGTTCATCAGATGGGTTTGCAGTGAACTTAGCCATCTGTGTGACAGTGAAGGCTATATTGGGTCATGTTCCTAGCATTAAATATAGCAGGGAACTGATCACTGATTGATATTCCAACTGAAGTAAAGCTGAACTTGTACCTGTAAAGGGTTCTGGCTTGTACCCAGTAGGTAATGGAGTCTGTGCCGCTTTCGCATTCATCATTCCAAAGTGAGTGAGAATCTTATTAAGGTATGGCATTTGATCAATATAGGTCTTGCCTTTTATGTACCTGATTCTCATGCAGAGAAACTCCTGACATATGCCTAAGTCACAACATTCCCATGCAGTCATGAAGAGCTGCTTTTTTTGTCAGACTAATTCAGCACTGGGACCTGGGATGATGATATCATCAACATATGCCAATATAATGACAAGGGTTAGACTGGTGACCATCCGTCGAATGAGGTGTCGAGTGAACAGAGAACCTCGATTACAACGACTGGTACAGCTGAGTTTGAATTAGCAGGAAATCAATGATGATCGAGTTTTGACAGCTGGAACATTCTTAAGAAAGTCCAAATTGAGCGAATGCCTTATGGGGTACATTCCCAGTGTTCCGTAAATTTAAAAATAGATCCTGCCATTTCTTTCTCTCTCTCCCACATCACGTCGTGTCCTCCCCCTTCCCTGTCGTGTCCTCCCTTGCAATGGACATGGTCCCTGGTCTGAAAACTCATCTCGAAGTGCTCAGAACATGTTCTGCTACATGCTTGGACCAATTCATATGTGATTTCTCGCTGGAGGCTGATGATAGGATACCAAGGACTTTTCTGAATGGACTGAAGGACTCGGACGAGCTTGTCTGCTGGCGAGCGATTCTTATGTGCTACAAGGTCACTCAGGGCCAGCAAATACCTCGAGAAATGCAACTTCATGCTGTGCTGGCAGATTTTCATCATCTCGATTCTCTTATTTCTGCTGGGACTGGTTCTGGGAAGACACTGCCGACTGCTCTTAAGATTCTCTTGGACAATCCTGCTGATAATTTGGTGACAATAACACTATCTCCCTTGAAGCGCCTTCAAGTCACCCAAGAAAATGATTTTAATTCACGATATGGAATTCACACAGTAGTCATCAATGAGGATACCCCTCGCCATGAGGCATGGTGGGATGTAAGTTCATACAATACTTCTTTGGTATAGGCCGTAATTCTTCTCAGAAAAATATCTTCAACTGAAAACATGAATACCTGGGCTGGCTTGCCATCTTATTGTTACCGTGGAACAGTTATTCAAGTCCCGAGAAGGGCATTTGCCTCGTCTTGGCATCCTGCTCCCAATAGTCACTTTCAACATCGAGTTATCCACATTATTGTTGATGAAGCCCACAACATACACTTTGCTGGACTTTCTCAATATGGCCTTGATGCATTCTGACTGGCCTGGGGACGACTCGACGAGCTTAAGGCTATTCTCCTCCAAATGACTTGCTGGTGTGCGTGCTTGGCTACTTTTACACCCCTTGCTCTCCAGACTGTTCAAAACAAGGTCTTGCACTCAAATTATGTCTACAGTGAGGGACAAAACTGTTCCAATGTTTCAAGCATCTACAATAAAACAGGAATACCTTGGGAACTAAGAAAGGTGGAACCTTGAAATTTTAAACCTAGGTAGCCCTGGATATCATCTATCCAAACATATACAAATCATTATGTAATCATGTTCTTTTCCCACACTACAAATCATTTAAAATAATAGGTACATTGGAATGGTTTTGTCCCTCTTGAAGATTATATACTATTTAGGGTATTTAGTACTCAGTATAGCCTCCCTTGGCCTTTGCAACAGCTGCAACCCTCCTTGGCATACTTTCTATCAAATTCTGACATACAGAAGCTGGAATTTCATTCCACACTTTCTGTGTCCTCTCCCAAAGTTCTGCTATGCTAGAAGGCTGGGTTTCATACTCTGCAAGCCTAGCCTTGAGGTAAACCCAAAGGTGTTCAATTGGGTTGAGGTCTGCTGATTGAGGTGGCCATATCATAACTTCCAAACACTGTCTTCTAGCCACTTCATTGCCTTTTTACTCTTGTGCTTGGGGTCATTGTCTTGCTGAAAAATGACATCTTCAGGTTTCTTGTTGAAATATTCCAGGCTTTGCTGGAGTTCCTCTTCCAAATAGACACATAAAGGTCAGCATCCATCCTCCCATCAATCTTGGTGCCATATCCAACTCCTTCCCAAAACATACAGCCCCAAAACATCAAGTTTCCTCCTGCAAACTTTACTGTGCCTTTCACCAGCCTATCAGAAAGTGCTTCTCCTGGCATTTTCCACACCCATTTCCTCCCATCTGATCCCAAATGATTGACTTTGGTCTCATCTGTGTAAACCACCCTCTTCCAGTCCTCAACAGTCCAGTGAAGGTGAGCCATTGCAAAGTCCATACATTCCCTTCTATGTTGTTTGGAGAGAAAAGGCCTTTTTTTCTTGACAACAGCCTTTAATCCTGTGGCCTGAAGTGCCCTGCAGACTGTCTTTGATGAGAGAGGCTCATTGGTAATGTCTTTCAAGGTTTTGGCAACCTCAACAGCATTTTCAGTCTTGCGAAAAGTGATAAGGCATAGAGCATATTGGACATTGGATGGTGAAAGTTTCTTTGGACAGCCACCAGTGGACTTGGCAAGATCAGGACAGTATTTGGTGTGAATCCTGGATATAGAAGTCATAGAAACACCAGTGGTTGCTTCAATTTGGTGAGCAGAATGTCCTTGATTAAGAAGATGAATAATGTGGGTGCGTTGGGCAACAGTAAGTCAGTGCATGGTGAAATAATGAGTGGGGGGAAGTTATGAGCAATGTACAAGAGTATATATACTCTTTGCAATTCACTCACATGATTTTATTTGCTGTTATTTGTCTGTAATCAACAAAGTCAGGTGATTTGACTGAGAGGGACAAAACCATTCCAATGTACCTATTATTTTAAATGATTTGTAGTGTGGGAAAAGAACATGATTACATAATGATTTGTATATTTTTGGATAGATGATATCCAGGGCTACCTAGGTTTAAAATTTCAAGGTTCCACCTTTCTTAGTTCCCAAGTTATTCCTGTTTTATTGTAGATGCTTGAAACATTGGAACGGTTTTGTCCCTCACTGTATATTCATGTCACCTCAAACCATCCCAATATGACATATGCAATGCATGAAGTTGTCAATGGCATTGATGACTTATGCAATTATCAGTGCTTTCTCATGTCTCCATTTCACCCTGCTCTCCAGCCTCGTGTCCTCATCTTCATCGATAACAAGAAACTCGCTGCTCGAATTTCCTCTCATCTTGACTTATGCCTGGCTCCAACTCTTCAAAACAAAGGTATCATTGTTCATTACCACAGCAAAATGTCCGAGAAATACCTTCAAATCGCTCATGACTCTTTCATCCGAGAGGATGGTGTATGCCGGATAATGGTTGCAACGTCTGCCCAATCAGTGGTGAGATTTTCATTCTGAAGTTAAGTACTCTATTTTGTTGAAAGGTTTGCAGGGCATTGACTTTCTGAACATGAAGATTGTTTGCACTGTTGGCCTTCCATCAACAACAACTGATACCCTCCAGCGTGGGGGGTGTGCATTCCAAAGCTCTAACGAAGATGCACTCTTTGTTATGTTCCACGAGCCCTGGGTACACGAAATCAGTCTTGACGACTTTCAGAACTTTGATGCAGCTGATCTTGACTGCCCTCGTGTGCCCCTCAAAGCAAATTCTCAGTGGTGAGAGCATGCCCCATTCTATAGTGTCAAGATCACCCAAGAATGCTTATGCATCCAAAAGGGATTTTCAACCTACCTCGGTGATGAATCGATGGACAGTGCAGCATATATTATACTCATGATCTGACTCTGCAAATTGATTACTTACTCAGCACTGCTTCATTCAATGATATTCTGCTGTGATTCACCAGACCATTCTGGTGGTGCCATTTTTCACTTGCAAGACTTTCTTCCCGGCACTATATTTGTTGAAGCGCCTCCTGACAACGCAACTGACAATGCACCCCACAAGCAAAAAACAACCTGCTAAAGTGTATTGCCCAGTGAAAGATTGACACCCGCTCGACTTCCGTCTAATTCAATTCCTTGAGCATGAAGATGCTTCTGATCCACTTCGTGCATTTTGACTGCCATATTTCATCTTGTCTGATACTCAATGCATGAAACTTGTTTGTGCTCACCCAAAGGAAATCAAGTCTGCAGAGGATGTACAACACATTCTCAAAGAGAGCGATCAGTGGTGGCTGAAATGGGGGGAGAAAATATATACCATAGTTATGGAGTATGAGCAGGACTTGGCTACGCTGAAGACTCGGAGCCAGACAAAAAAATGTATGGTTACACTTCCTCAGGCGAAGAGGCCAAAGAATTAGCAACAAAATACATAATTATTCTGTATCCTCATGCAACGCAGATTCCTCTCCAGCCTCAAACTCATCTTCTCCATCAGCAAAATTTGTAGTGAGCCTGATTGGTGCAATGTCGTCGACTTCATAGTCAGGAGGAATGCCATCCTTTGATTCTTGGATCTTTTTGTTGAAGGCAGCAAGTGTGGATGATTCAAATTTCTTGTAACCCACATTATGCACGTCAATGACTGCCTTGACCTTGTCACCATCTATTCGGCTTGGAGTCCAGGTCTGTAAGCCTGTGTCATGGACCTTTTTGGCAATTTCCATGCAAGTACACCATCATTAGCATATTTATGTGAGTGGCTTTTATACCTGGCATCAGTTGATTTTGCGACCTGTCTCTTAATTGTTTGGAGATGTGGGATCGCAGCAGAAATGTTTCCGAAATGGTCCCAGTTGGAATAGACACCCTTTGCAACAAATAAGCGCTGTCAAGGAAGTTATTTAATCTTCAATTCATGTGCTGAAATCATATATATGACATACCTTTAGGTACCCAATAAGATGCTCGATGTTCAAATCCATTGCCATAGCATGTCCAGGCAACCCGGAAATATTGACCAGCATGTTATCACACATAATGTTCCTGTTCCTCATTGTCAGTGTTAGACGCTACACAGATAAGGCAGTGTGATGAACGTGAATTCAGGTGTCCAGACATTTTTGATATTATGTAGGAGATGAAGGATCTCTGTTGAGTAGTTATTGGAGCCAGCACCATGGAACATGCATGCTAAAGTTGGAAGCATATCCTCCACATGGCCAAAGTTGCCAGTCTGAATTGCATTCACAAGCTCAATAACATTGAGAAAGTCCCGAGTAAGTAAAACCACATTCTCATGAGCAGCATCAGATTTTGGGATAGTCTTATCAGGAGTTGGGCCTGACATGCTGGGCTCCGTATCAGGCTCGCCTTCGCTTTCAGAGCTACTGCTATTAGAGTTATTGCTGTTCATGTCCAAATTCTTGAGGGGGACTTTTGGATTGCTGGGAGGAAATATACACTTGGGAATGGCATATTTCTGTGTAATCTCTCATGCTTTGTGCAGAATAGACTCCAGACTAGGATCTGTTGCCACAAATTCATGTAACTGTCCACACTCCTGCTGCCATGCATTCAGGATAAGTCCTTCAAGAATCTGGGTTAACGCAGTAAGCAAGGTGTGATAGTCAGGGTGGTCAGAACCAAGTCGAGTCTTCTCCATAATAGAAAAGAAGTATGCAAGACTACCAGCTTGCTGGACGGTACCACAATGAATAGAAAGTATGCTCCATATCAGGTTCATAACAAGATGGAAAGTCCCAAAGGCCAACTGGAAAATTTCACGTCGTTCCCAGGCAGACACATTTTTGCGACGCTGATCCTGTGCTCCACGAATCCGGGCATTGGTCAACTGATCATTGATGCATGGTATCACCCTTTTGTTTAGATTCTCTGGATCCATGTCAAGCTGAACAGTATAGATATCATTGTGTATTGCAAGATTTCCATCAACGCTTGCTTCTTCAATGGTCATTGCTCGAAGTGGATAGAACTTGGTCTTATGACCAATTGGAATTGTGCGCCATGGGGGATGTTGAAACAGAGGGCTATCTTTCAGTTGCTCAAAACCATTGACATGTTTGAAGAGAATATTGCAGATATTAATTACCGTCTGATTCACATATGATTGGAGAGCATCATCAGTGGGACACACATCCTCAAGTGTCATGGGCAAAGACTTTTTAAAGTTTTCAAGCATCAGTTTGATGTCCATATCCTCTGGTCAAGCATTCAAAAGCTCATAAACAACTGCAAATGTTCCAGACTGAACTTTGTTCGGCATTCCAGGCTTCTGCTCAACAAAGATAGATGTCAAAATATTGATGTTATCATAAGCCAGTGCATGAGGTCCAGATGCAGCCTTTTGAGCCTTTTCAATGGCGCTATCAGCAAGTGAAGTGACAATAGAGTTTATGCTAGAGTACGACATGGAGAGGCAAGAGTGGTGGAGCACCATCATGACCTCTTTCGAAGCGCCGGAAGCCCATGCAGCTAGTCCAAGACCTACTTGGACTTTGCTTGATTTGAGTGAGCAAAGAAAATGGATGCCTGCATGAAGGATATACATTCCCTGGGTTTAAGCAAGGTTTAAGTTAGCCTTTACTTTAATTTATGTGGTCAGTTACCTTTTTGCGATTCTTAGATTTGGCAGCCTTGACCTTTTGCTTCGAAATTTTTGATTCGGCTGCTGCTTCAAAGACCATGGAGAAGGTCGGCATATTTTGAACTATTGGTTCCATTATCTTTTCGAGATCCCAGTTGTCAATGAAGTCAGCAGTGACATCTTTTGAAGTCATAGTAAGATGAGGCTTGACCGCCTCCATCTCTCGGTGAATTTCCTCACAAACTAAATCAATTGATCATGGCAGAAGAAATTGGGCTTTATATCAGTGCAATTTTCATCATCAAAAATCCCTGCCAAGACCTCTTGAAGAAGAATTGATTTTTTGATGAGAAGACCACCTTTCGTTGTGATGCAAAGCCACCTTCTCCAGAGAGTGTGAATTTGAGGAGGTCAAGGACATTCAATCTCACTTCTTGTAGAAGTTTAAGCACCTGCAATGTGGTGCCAATCTTGGTAACTTTTGGTTTTATCAGCCTTGGAATATAGTTAGGGCAGTCACTCGACTCAGTCTTGATTTGGTCAAGGGATGAGGTAGAAGTAAAAGGACTGTTGTATAAAAGGTTGCTGACAGGATCAATGGTGAGAGACTTGGAGGAGAGTTGTATGAATCAGCACTAGGAAGAGGAGATATCGAGATCGCTCTGAAGCTTGAACCGACTGCCAAGAAAGGGACATGGATTCAGGAGAAGCGACAGCTCAAAAGGACACAAGGCAGGTGAAGCATCATTATCAAAGGAGGTGAGGGGAGAATCGTCATGGGCACTTATATCTTTGCATGCAAAAAAAGAATGCAGGTGCACTTTGGTCATTGGAGTTGAGCGATAAGAGGTACCTCCTAAATTAAGCACTTCAAAGAAATGTGAGGGCATGCTCGGCTCAGTAAAGTTGCCAGGCTGTCCCAGAGTTTGATTGTATGGGCTTGCAAAAGGGTAGTTGTTTGTTCTCAAGGTACTTTTAGTGTAATAAGAAAGAACAGTGTAAGCAAATGAATTACGATCAAGAAAAACCTCAAGTACTCATTGGCATAAGTATTCCTACGGTGTCCCAAGTCCAGACTCTGCCTCCCTTCGATGTCCCAGACACAAATTCACCACTGCTCCTATGTCCCAACACATTGGATGTTGCTGGTTTGATGGAGAAACATGAAAGACAAGGGATCTGTTTGCGAAACTGTGAGGCTCCACGCAATTCCACGGTATGCTGGAGGCATGCTGATGTTGGTGTCGTGGCTCAGGAGCTGGAGTACCATCTGCTGTAAAAGCAGCAAAAAGTGGCGAGGATTGGTAGGATCTTGTGCATCAGGTACAGGACTGACAGAAAAATGCGAAATTGCCATAGGAAGGTGCAGGCATGGTGGCGAATAAGAGAACGTGAGGCAATGCGGAGAAAAAAATGACAGGCTCTATTTTTAAATTTACAGATCAGCAGTCACCTTCCTTACAGAGCAGTCACTCAAGATGGAAATTCTTAAGAACGATCCAGCCATCAAGACATGCCAAAACTTGATCATCATCGATTTCCTGCTAATTCAAACTCAGCTGTACCGGTTGTCATATTGAGGGTTCTCTGCTTGCCTCGTCAACCTCATACGATGGGTGGTTACCAGTCTAAACAAGGGTCTCATTACTATGTCTTGTGACAAAGATACCAGCATCGGCATATAGGCATGTGAAACCAAGCTCTTTAAGGGAGCAATCAAGTTCAGTCCACCATGCATGTGCAGCTTGCTTAAGCCCATAGATAGCTTTGAGCAGGTGGAGTACTTTCTTCTCCTGTCCCTTTATGGTAAAGCCATCAGGCTGTTCCACGTATATCTCCTCATCAAGCTTCCCATATAGGAAGGCTGATTTGACATCAAGGGACTCAATTTGCTATTTCTCAAGAGCTGCTAAGACTAAGATAGTGCAGACTGACTCAAACTGGACAACCAGTGAGAAGATCTCATCGTATCTAGGCCTTCAATTTGGGAAAATCCCTTGGCAACTAGACAGGCTTTTTTACATCCATCAGACTTAATATTGAAAACCCAATGATTTTTGATGGCCTTTTGGCCTGGAGGTAGGTCAGAGAGCTCATAAATGAAAAGTTTATGAAGGGCCTCTAATTCTTTGAATTGAGCCTCATGCCATTCCTGTTGTTGATCAGCAGATAGCCATCTAAGATCTTTACTAGTCCAATTTTGGATGTTCCATGGATCTGGAAGTGCACTATCAGAAATTGCCTTAGAAAGTAAATAGGCATGCCAATGTGCTCCCCCTTCTGCTCCCATATTAGGATTGTATGGGTACTCAACCATGTGGTCACTAGAGGCCATAGACAAATTTGGAGCAGATCCAGTTATGTCTAATCTGCATCAGTGATCTCTATCAGTGGCTGTACCAGGAGGGTATATGTTCCCTTCTTTTTGCATACTTTTACTCTCATGAGTGCTCCTTCTTGGAGCATCATCAGCAGCTCCCCCTGATGGACTGGCACAGGGTTTCCGCAGTGCAGGTGGTGGGAGATTAGATCCTTGCCTAGGAGTAGAAGGCATACTGGGACCAGTAACTGCTGGTGACTTGGGAGGTGGAGTCCTGGGTGGCTTGTCATCATGAGGTCCCTCAGGCTCACTTGATGGATTATTTGGGGGTGGCCTATAGGATGGTTCATCACCATCATGAGAATCACTATCCTCCACTTCCAAGACAGGTTCCTCCAGGGAGGTGCACTTACATATTTGGATAAGCAGTGGTACTTTAGCCTTTTGGCATTTACTGTACATAATCAGGTACTCGGTCACATCAGGTAATCAGTCACTGCCACTGTCGAGCAACAGGGAGGTACAGAAGTCCCAATTTTTTTGTGTAATCCTGTAGGTACCATGGATGTCCACCTTTTTGTCAAAAAAATTCAAGAAATCTCATGATTCTGTTGTCAGAGGTGTTGCCGATTGTGTGATTTTGTGCTTCTCAAGTAAATTTCCTAATTTGGAAGGTGTTTCAAAATAGTACTACCCAGAGTTTGTCCGCAAAAGCTCACTCCCACACCGAAACACATGTCCCTTGCAAGATTGAAGCTCTTCAGAGAATAAATGAACTATACTTACACTCATGTTCACTGTATTTCACCATCTTTCACCCCATTTGAATTGACCTGTTCAATTTTTGCCTACAATTATCCTGTCTGGTCTAATCTAGGAGTACTCAGTGAAAACATGGCCCTGGGCTCTGGTTTTTTTAGAATACAGTCTTTGCATGTTGAAGGACAATTCTCATAGGTTTTTACAATTTTTGGGATTTTTTTTCCATGTATATCTCTCAGCATACCCTCATATTCATTTTGAAGGCATTCAGAATTTTGTTTGCAGGAACCACCATCCTGCTGCCTCAGAGTATTGAAAAGCAATTAAAAAATACAATCCTAAGTTCCCTTGAGCATCTCTGATATGAAAAGTTCCCGAGATAGCACCAGTTCTGGAGTTGTGCTGTGCTATAAAAACCTCTATTACCCCGGTTTTTGACATCACTCATATCATCGGAAAAACAGAGTCAGAGGATGAACCAGACATTAGAGCACCTTAAATTTTGTTTATAAGAAAAGCAAAGTGATGCTGAAGTTTTCTATCAGTTCATAACCTTCTAAACCACTGATCTACCCAATGGCCGACTTTGACCTGAATATCCCTGATGACCTCTCTGCTCTTGACACTGAAACTCAGATAGAACTTGCCTTGGCTGGCTATCACAAATCTCGAGCATGAACCAACATCCCTAACAAGGAGAAGCTCTCTTTATGAAAGGCTGCTAAATTATTTGATGTACCTAGCTCCACACTTACTGACTGTTTCAATGGGAAGAAAACACAGATGCAGTCACATGAGCACCAGCAGAATCTTACCGCTGCTCAGGAGGATATTCTTGTTGAATGGGCAAGTTCTATGGGTCGTCATGGAGTTCCTCTCACCCCCACATCTCTTGCTGATTATGCATCCCACATTTGCAGTTTCGACATTGGCTCAGTTTGGCCACATCAGTTTCTTCAACACCACCCAGGGTTGAAAACACGATGGACGCAGAGCATGGAAGCCTGCCGGGCCAAAGCTGTAAATTATACAAATGTGCAAGGTTAGTCCAATGTTACATCTGACTATATGAACTGATTGTAATCAGTTATACCAGGTTTCTTCAACATTTACGAGGAGGTTGTGGTGGAATACAACATTGTCCCGGAGAATATTTACAACTGCAATGAGAAAGGCATCCAGCTTGGTGTTGGCAAGCAAGTCCATGCAATTATTGACAGAGATCAGAAAAACATATACAATGTTGAAGATGGGAATAGGGAAATGGTGACTGTTATTGAAACTGTTTGCGCAGATGGGTCAGCCCTGCCCCCTTCAATAAATTTTCCAGCTAAAAAGACCAATGCAGCATGGGCTCACAAGAACCCTTGTAACACCAGGTAACAAAATCTATATTTACGAGATACTACCAACTCACCATATTCTCATGACTAGTATTTTGAGCTCACCAAATGGCTGGACTGATCAAGAGCTAGGCACGATCTGGCTTGAACACAATTTTCACCCTACAACTGCTGCATGGAACAAGTCAGATGGATACTGATTGCTTATTCTCGATGGCCATAACAGTCATTGCACTTACTGATTCTGCAAATTCACCAAGGTGAATCATATCATTGTAATTTGTCTTCCATCCCACACCACCCACGTTCTCCAGCCTTGTGATGTTGCCATATTTGGACCTCTGGCATCATGCTGGAAATCCGAGGTGAACTGTGCTATGTGACAGGGGATTGTTACGACGTTGACGACAGAACCTAATCAGATAAGATAAGGTCTGGCGTAGTAGTCGTAGAGTTCGTTCGATGAAGTTCACTAAGGTATTGTCTTCGACTGAAGAATGCCTTAGTGGTTCAAGTTCGTCTTGGTTGTTACAAGAGATGTATTATTCTCAAGAACAAGCTAATGTACATCGTAGACTAGCTACTGTTTATATACTATTTGTGTTTGATAATAATATGATGAAACGATAACAAAACAGGGGAATCGGAAAGGGGTGATCATCATCAGGGCGATACAAGGGATGATGATCAGAAGGAAAGGCTGTCCGCATACATGTAAGAAGGTAAATGATCGTCTTTGCAGGCAAAGATGATCATGATGAAACTATAAATAATGAATCATCGATAATGATAAGAAAAGAAACGAGAGGCGCGAGATAAGATAACGAGAAAGAGAATCGTAACATTACCCCCCTACTAAGAATTGAAGCCCCTGGCTTCAATAATGGGGCTCACCGCTCATGTTGTTTTCCGCCTCTTCTCCCTGCCAGGAGTCGTGCGCTGCTCGTACCAGTCATTTGGCGTGTTGTCGATGTCATCGACGTTCGCCAGTTGTTCCTCTGTGAATTCGTAGGCATAGCCTACGAACTCCCCATCGCTTCGTCGGATCGGTCGTCGACTACAGTCGATCGAGTTATGGCCAGGATGATACTGGCGGCAGTGGCGGCAGCGGTAGCTACGGCAGTCTGCCTGCCAGTGGTTCGCACTGCTGCAAACAAAGCAGCACGTCGTGGACTCGGTCGGGGTTCGTCGGGGTTCGGGCCAGTCGGAAAGGAGTCTGGGGTCAGGTGGTAAAGAAGGGGATTCGGTGTAGGAAGGAGGGTGGTTACGGGCGGCGTTCTGGGCAGAGGTCGTCTGCATGGTAGCGAGTGGGTGTCTTCGGGGGTGGTGATGGGTGGCGTGGTTGGGGGTGGTGCAGGGAGCGTGCCGGAAGGGTCCTGGGGAGCGGTCGTCGACGAGACGGTGTTGACGAATCGTTCGTTGCGAGGAGGAATGGGCGGATGGGTCTGTGGGGTGACGTTATAAGAGGAAGGAGGGAGGAAGGGTTCCTCTTCGGACCTAATGCAGATGTCGTGGTGGGAGGGCGTTCTCCTCGTCGTCTGCTACTGACGAGGAGGGGGTTGATGACTCTTTCGAGTCGGAAGCGCATGAGAGTCTCGAACAGTTGTAGTGACTTAGTTCGAGATGCCTTCACTACTTCGCGGTGGCGTGCGGTGCGGTCTGTTTCATGTTTGAATTGGCGGAGGGTATCCCTGAGGAAGGGATCTTTTGAAGGACCTCGAGGGCGTGGAGTAGCGGCGGGGGTGGTTCAGGAACTGTTCGAGTTCCTTATGGGTTAGCTGTTGGAAATCGACAAAGTCGAGTAAGTTGAGGAAGTCCTCAACAGAACGGAGGGGGCGTGTACCGTAGGGATCGGAGGGGGTACCTTGTAGAGGGAGCGTCGTTCGGGTCGGGCGAGTCAGAGGAGGAGTCCGTCTGAGAAAGACGGACTTCAGTTCTAGCACGAGAGGATGAAGGGGCGGGGGTTGGTTCAGGCGAAGGTGCATTTGCTTGGGCCAAGCGAATGCGTATTGCGGAGGGAGACGAGTTGGGAGCGAAGCGGCAGCGCGGGTTCGAGAAGAAAGATGAGGCATTGTGGTAGCGATGATAAAGGACTGGGAGTACTGGATGGGTGGTTACCTTTTATAGTATTCCAAGTACTCTTCAAGGACCGTCCGCAGTTTCCTGATCAGGCGCCTTGAGGCTTTCTCCTTAGCAGGGGTGATTGTTTCAGCTCCCATCTGTCGTTTTCTCGATCGATCATTCTGGTGGTCACGATGGCATTCCATTCTTGTTCGCTTTTCCAGGTTATATTATTGGGTATCAGTGCGGGAGGTTCTTGTGCGAACTTCCATTCCCAATAGGTAATCTTCATCTGTTCGGGTGTGGGTGGCGGTTTCGGGAAGGTGAGGGTGTCGACTGTGAACGTATCATTCTGGTGAGAGAGGGGCGCTGTGTTCGGGTTTACAGTGAAAAGGTCGGCCATGAACGTGTTGTTGTAATAAGAAGGGGATGCGGCGTTCGAGTTCATGGTTGGTATGGTGGAAGCGAGTGAAGACGTTGGTATTCTTCAAGTTTTTCCGGTGCATTGGCGAGATTTGATCCGGGTTCCCACGAAGCTTCGGTTATCGGATAACCGGCCCACTTGACATAGTATTGATATCGTCCGTTTCTGTACTTTCGATGATTAAGAATCGTTTCAATTTCATATTCGGATTCTCCATCAATCGTTTCAGGGGGTGGTTGTGTGAAGTTCGACCATGAACCAGTGTTTCCGTGTAGGGCATCAGCAACGTTGCATGGAAGATGTCATGAATTTTCCATGTCTTTGGCAGTTGCAGCTGATACGTGAGAGGTCCTAGGACACGTTTGATTTTAAACGGTCCTTCTCTTCTCGGTGCCAGCTTCTTATTGTACCGTGTCTTCAGGTTCCTGGAGTCCAGCCATACCTTTTGTCCTTCTTTGAATGGTGTAAAGTTGGACTTTCGTCGTTCAGCCATTCTTGCTCTAGCCAGTTCGTGCGCGGCAAGGGCTTCCTTTCTGTCCGAGATGAGGTTTTTCAGTTTTCTTCGACTGAAGGAAACTTCGTGTTTTCAAAAGTGGTGGGAATTGCGACAGGATTAGTTCCAAACATGAGTTCGAATGGGGTCCTTTGCCTGTCAGCGTGTCTTCGATCGTTATGGATGAATTCCAGGGTGCCAACGTGTTGTTTCCAGGTGGTCGGGTTCGAGGAGCAATAGATAGCGAGATACGCTTCTATTTCCTGATTGAATCGTTCCGTGGTACCATCTGACTGAGGATGATATGCCGTTGACAGTTTCGACTTGATTCCAAGAAGTTTGAGCAGTTCTTGGAAGTTCTAGCAGCGAATTGGGGTCCTCTATCGGAAATGATACTGTCCGGTAGGCCAAATCGCTTGAATAGGTTGTCCTGTAGGAGTAATGCCGCTCCTTCTTGCGAAAGAGTTTTCGAGCAAGGCATGATAATTACCCCCTTTGTAAGTCCGTGATCGACCAGATCAATAAGGAGTCATATCCGTCAATGCTAGGGAGGTCCGTGATCATATCCATGGAGCATTGTGCGAATGGTCTCATGGATTTGGCTCCTTCGATCGGGTGTAAAGAGGGATTCGCCGGGTTCGGTTGATCTTGAATTGCTGGCATTGTCGCATCCTTTGACGTAATTCTTGACGAACGTTCGCATTCCGGGCCACCAGTACAGTTGTCGTACAGCGTTGTACGTTTCCAGTTCTCCGGGGTGTCCTGCGGTGACCGAGTCATGGTACATCGCGACGATTTTCCTGCGTAGTTCCTGGTCATCGGGAATATAGTTCTTTTTCTTGTAAAAGATTAATTCGCCGATGCCTTCCATCTGCATTGTTTCCCAGTCATCTAAGTCTTTTGCAAGACTTCGAGGTCCTTCTTGAGTGAGAAGTTTTAATGCTCCACTACGTCTTTGTCCTGTTTCCTGGATTGGGCGATTTCCATTTGGAGATCAGCGTCAATCAAATTTATAAATAGACTCTCTGGAAGGAGAATCTTGTCTTCATTGTCATGATCCTCATCGGGGATCATGTCCGGTCTTCGCGAGAGGGCGTCCGATTGAACCATTTTACTTCCGGGGAGGTGGACCAGTTGTATATCGTATTCCGAGAGGAATAGAGACCATCTTGCTTGGCGTCTATTCAGTTTTTGAGTACTTCTAAAGTACGTCAAATTCTTGTGGTCGGAATAGATGATCGTTGTGAATGTCGATCCTTGAATGTAGTGTCTCCATTCTTTGAGGGATCGGATCATCGCCAATAGTTCTCTGTCATAAATCTCGTAGTTTCTCTCAGTGGGAGAGAACGTCTTCGAGATGAATGCCACCGGGTGTCGGTCTCCGTTACTGTCGAGTTGTGTCAAAACTGCTCCAGATGCGTATTTTGATGCGTCGCATTCAATCTGGAATTGTTTTGCAGTGTCCGGCATGGTCAAGACGGGTTCCTCAGTGAATTTCCGTTTCAGCAGTTCGAATGATTCCTTGGCGTCTTCATTCCATTCGAAGCTGCGGTCCTTTTTTAACAGCTCGTTAAGCGCGCGAGCTATTTCCGAGTATTTTCGAATAAATCTTCTGTAAAAGTTTCCGAATCCTAGGAAGGATCGGACCTGTTTTACGTTCTTCGGTTCCGGCCAGTCAGCTATACCGCTGAGTTTGGAAGGGTCCATCGATATTTTTCCTTCTTGGATGATCATTCCAAGATAGTCAATTTTCGTTTGGGCGAATGCACATTTTTCTGGTTTCAAATACAAGTCGTTGTCCTGGAGTATTTGAAGTACTTCCTTCGTTATCTGTTCCAGTTTCTTCTTATCTTTGTGAAGATAAGAATATCGTCCATGTAGATGATAACGAATCCTTGGTGGACGACGTCTTTAAACATCGAGTCCATCATTGACTGGAAGGTCGCGGGGAATTGCACATGCCGAAAAACATGACCGTAGGTTCAAATAGTCCCTTGTTCGTTTTGAATGCCGCTTTCCATTGGTCACCGTCCTTGATCCGAATGTTGTTATACCCCATCGGACGTCAAGTTTAGTGAAATACTTGGCTCCTTTGAGTTTATCCATGAGTTCGGGGATCAGAGGAAGGGATAGGTGTTCTTGACAGTCCATTCATTCAGGTACCGGTAGTCTTGACAGGGTCGAAGCTTCCCATCCTTTTTAGATACGAAAAAGAAGGGGGAAGCCATGGGCGATTTCGATGGTCGAATATATCCTTTCTTTAGGTTCTCCTCCAGGAATTTGTCCAATTCAGTATCCTCTGAGGGCGTCAGGGGATACGTCTTGAAAACCTTCTTTGAGTTCAATCTTATGATCCCAAGATCGAGACTCAGGGAATCGGTTGGCGGTGTCCTTATCGAAGATGTCCAAGTATTCGTGGTATTCCGGTGGGATCATTTCCTTGAGCGGTTTCTCTTCCTTCTTCACGTCATGCTTCTGAGCGAAGATTTGCGAGGAAGTTAGTTTCGCGTTGATCCAGATTTCGTTGTCTCCTCAGGGATATTCCAGATCTCCTTCGTTTCCGGAAGGGGTTCGTTACCTAAAAAGGAAATGATTAAGTCCGAAGAGTCGTCCAATTGATTGACTTGTTGGATTTCCTCATCGGGCACTTCTTCTATTTGGGAAGTAGTACTAATCTCCCTGTTGAGTTTGACTTGTCCGTTTTTCCAGTTGATGTCCGGGTTGTTTTCTTCGAACCAGGGAAAACCAAGAATTATCTTCTGTTTTCCTAGGCCGGTGACCAGTAATCGTTCCGTTCGGGGTTGTCCGTCAATGTCGAGCTTTAGATCGACGTAGCGCTTGATGGTTCCCTTTTTGTTCGGGGTTCCGTCTACGTTGAAGACTCGAATTTCCTTTTCCAGTGCCTTTGTTACCAGGCGTGTTTCTTCGTGAAGTTCTGGTCGATGAACTTCCCTTTTGCTCCAGTGTCTCCTAGAGCGGATCCAACAATTTTCGTTCTGTTCTCGGTCTCGAATGAAAAGGGCAATTGGAGTGATTATTTTCAATTCGAGCCGAGACTACAGAATAAATATCTAGAGAAGGAGTTGCATACGTTGGTCTCATGCATCTCCTTATTGAAAACCCTCTTGGTCTCCCATCTCGTACACTTCTTCGCATTCTTCTTCAGTAAGGTCCTGCATGAGGGACCTGATGTGCGCATGAAGCGCTCTTCCCTTGAGGGGGTTCTTCTTTGGTGGAGGGTTCCTCCTGTTCTTGCCTTTCTCGGGGCAGTCTCTTGAGACATGCCCAGGCTTCTTGCATCGGAAGCAGAGCCCTTTCTCATGAGCTCGCTTCGTTCTTCCTGGGTCATGGCATTGACGTCAATCTTGTCAATGTCCATGGCGTTCGGGTCTCGGTGGTTCGTTCGGGGCGCCGCATGGTAGTGCGGGGCGGAGTTTCCTCTGGCTATGTTAGCCCACCAAGTCTTTCGTTCTTCGGTGCTTGGGTGGTGGTGGTCTTGCCCAAAAGGCGCGCTAAATTCGTTTGATGGGTGTCATACTCGACTGCCTTTCGCTGCCAGGCAGCGAGTGTGGTTGGGAGGATGTCAAGTCCCATAATCTTTTCTTGAAGCCAGTTGTTCAAGGCGTTCATGTAGTAATCGATTAAGACGCTCTCATTCCCAGTAGTGGGAATCTTGGCGGTCTTCACAAGTTCATTGAACTTGGTGTTCAATTCTGCGGCTGAAGCTTTTCCCTGCTTCAGGTTTCGGAGTTCGAAGAATGCTTGGTCCTTTGTCTCTGTTGGTTTAAAGGCTTCATTGAAAGCCTTTTCAAATTCGAGGGCGGAGCCGTAGTTCTTGGTGATAGCTCCGGTTGGTACGCCTGCAGCGTCTTTGACATCTGTGGTGTGGTCTTCTCTGAAAGCCTTTTTCCAGGCTTCCGCTTCTCCTCCTTTGAGAAGTCCAAGGGTAAATACGATTTTCTTGGCGTCGGTATTGTAAATATCGCCATTTAATTCGAAGTAATCACCCAAGTCTTGGATGAAGGTTTTGACCTTGGAACGGTCTCCGGAGAAGGGGGTAGGAATGATTCCTATTCCTTTTCCGGTGGGGAGGTGGGGGCGGCAGGGGAGCGTCAGAGGATTCTCCGGGCATTTCGGGTTCGTTCGTTGGGTAAAAGACCGGTTGAGATCTAAGTAGGGTGTCTAACAAAGATTCAAAGTCAGGTCTTAGTATTCCGGGTTCTTGGAGGTAGATCCAAGGAAAGTTGATCTGGTTAGAGGAGGTTCGTCTCCTTCAGGTGGTGTTTCAAATTCGTTGGACGCGCCTGCATCAGAGGTTCGGTCGGTGTTCGGGTCAGAGAATTCTTCGTCACTAAAGCTAGCGGCGAATCGTCCTCTTCTTCGAGCCGTAATGTCGGCGGATAACGCTTGCTAGGCAGAAGCGTTGATTGAGGTAGAAGCTTGTTCTTTTGTTACGACGTTGACGACAGAACCTAATCAGATAAGATAAGGTCTGGCATAGTAGTCGTAGAGTTCATTCGATGAAGTCACTAAGGTATTGTCTTTGACTGAAGAATGCCTTAGTGGTTCAAGTTCATCTTGGTTGTTACAAGAGATGTATTATTCTCAAGAACAAGCTAATGTACATCGTAGACTAGCTACTGTTTATATACTATTTGTGTTTGATAATAATATGATGAAACGATAACAAAACAGGGGAATCGGAAAGGGGTGATCATCATCAGGGCGATACAAGGGATGATGATCAGAAGGAAAGGCTGTCCGCATACATGTAAGAAGGTAAATGATCGTCTTTGCAGGCAAAGATGATCATGATGAAACTATAAATAATGAATCATCCGATAAATGATGAAAGAAAAGAAACGAGAGGCGCGAGATAAGATAACGAGAAAGAGAATCGTAACAGGGATAGTGATTGATAAAACGAACCTAATAGAACATTATTCAATTGCATGTGAACAAGCACTCAAACCTACAACAATTAAGGTGGCCTTTCTCAAGACCGGAATTTACCCATTTGACCGCACTGTTATCCCTTCATCCCTGTATGAACCATCCCTCAACACCATGACTCAATCAGCCCAGCCAGTTCCTGCTACTATTCCTTCTGACATTATTGCTGCTTTTGAATCTGCTGTAAATCTTTCAGCCATGACAATTCAGTCAACTGCAATGACACTCACTTTGCTCTCATCGGCTGAACCTACTCCATCACCTTCGTTTGCTGGGCCCATTGTTGCGGATCTACCCATCATCAATCCCGATCTGTCACTTGACAGTGATATTGATGCCAACGCAGGTGCTGAAAGTGGCGGCGAAGCCACCGAACATCATGGTATTGAGTCGAGACCTTGTATGTGCACTCGAACCCAAGATGGGTCCGTGGTCGAAGCACATGTTGAAGCTGGAGAAACTCAGGCCACATCCCATGCTCCTTCAAGTTTGTCATTCAGCTTTGCCATGCCAAAGGTTTTAGGATGTGGTGTGACATACCAGGATCTGCAGGAGCAGAATGCAATGCTTATTGGACTCCTACGGGTGACTTGTAACCAAATCCAGAGGGACTTTGCTCATAAATGCCTCATGGAACTTGAGAATGAAAAGCTATGGACAAAACTGTTCAACAAATTGCAAAAGAAGAAAGATAAATGGGTTACCTCCAAGGCTCGTCATCTGACTTCAGAAGAGATTCTTGACTTGTTGGTGAGAAGCATCTGGGATGATTGGATGAAACTCATGTTCAAGGAGGCAAAACCAGTTCTTCAGCAGTGGGCCCAAGATATAATTGACCACTACAAGGCACTTGCCCTTATGGAGAAGGCTCAGGAGAGGGCGGAGGAGCAGGCAGAACAGGAAAGGAAAAAGGTGGCAGAAGCGGAGGAGAAAGAGAGGGAAAAGGCACAGAAAGCTGAGGAGAAGGCAGAGAAGCAGGTCGAAAAGGTGAGGCAGATGGCAGAGATGAAAGAGGCAAAGGCAGCTGAGAAAGCCACAGCAAAGGAGGAGCACGCAATTGCCAAAGCTGCCAAAGATGCCAAATTAAAAGAGCAGAGAGCTGCTGCTCAAAAGGCAAAGGAAGCTGCAGTTGTTTGGGGTAAAGGGAAGCAGACAGGGAAAAGCTATGATTCTGAAGAAGATGTGTCTGAGGATGGGGTCAATTCTGAATCCGCAAGCAAAATGGATGTTGGGGTTGGGGTTGTGGGTGGTGGCGGAAAACGAGGTCAAGGTTGTGGACATGGAAATGGGCACAGTCACGGATGTGGACATGGATCAGGACAAGGAGGCTCAGCAACATCTGAACCTCAGCTGCCCTCTGATTTGGAAGTTGCTCCAAGTGAGCCCATTGCACCTCCTCCAACTCAACCGTGACCTAGGCCTTGGCCAATCGGCAGAGCAAGACTTCTACAAGGTGTGGTTGATGTTGAGGGGTCCATAGGTAATGTTGAGGGGCCCGTGAATGCTCCCCTGCCAGCAGAAGACAGTGGGCAGGCCTTGCAGTCAGCTGAAGATGTGTCAGTCATTGCAATTCTGCCCTCAGTCACAGATCCTACTGCACCTGGTGATCGCTATCCCCTTCGAAACCGTAAATAAACTCTCGAGTGTAGATGTGAGGGTGGTAGTTGAAGTGCAATGGATGTCGACATTGACAAAAATCTTGATTTCAGTAATAAGGAGCATTCGGAAGTGGGAAGATTATGGTCAGCTCTGAGCAGCACAGCCCAGTTCTCATGAGTGACTGAGTACATGGTAACAGGCCTAAATTGGGCCGTGTTGCCAAAATATTCATCAGTAGTCATGTAGGTATTGAAAAAATCTAAAATTGGAAGACACATACAGAACATCCTATAACATCTATATGCAAGGTTTTGTGAGGTTTCATTAGGTATTACATGAATGGTGGCTAGAATACCAGTTGGTGACCGAGTACCTGATTACGTACAGTAGAAAACAAATGTTCATCAAAAAGTGCCATGGCAGCTATGAATAGAACATTGTTGGGGCTTCGCATGAACATCATATTAGAAGAATGTCCACGATATCTGAGGAATATCATTAACTCGGATTTGGGCAAAAGTTTATTTGCCCATGTATCCTTTGGAAGGAACACATATGCCCCACATCCTAATACCCGTAGGTGTGACAAATCAGGCTTTTCTCCATTGATTAATTCAAATGGAGATTTCCAGTCAAGTCGATGCATGGGAGTTCTATTGTATAAATAGACTGTGTGTATGATGCAAAACTCCCACCAGCTGTCAGGAAGACAGGCTAATAGGTGCATGGACTTGGCTTTCTCATCTAGAGTCCGATTGAAGTGTTCAGCTCAACCATTCATTTGGGGCTGATGAGGTACACTTCTTTGGATCTTGATCCCAAGATCCTTAAGGATTTCAATGTATTCCTTATCAATGTATTCACTGCCATTGTCAGTCATCCATTCTTTGACTTTGGCATTATACTTGGTTTTTACCATGGCTAAAAATTGCCTGGTAGCATCCTTTGCATCACTCTTTCGTTTGAGGAGCGTGACCCAAGTATTTGACATGTGATCATCAATAAAGGAAATGAAATATTTGTACTGGTGATACAAAGTCACCAGATACTCCTTAAGGTCTGAATGGACCCACTGGAATGGTTTGGTTGCACATTTGACATTGTCTGAGAAAGAGTGTGAGTGCATCTTTCCTTTTGTGCAACCCTCGCATATGCCAGCATCCTTCAGGACTTTAATAGATGGGAAGTTTTCGGAATTAGCCTTAAACTTCTTGAACACTTGAGTGGAAGGGTGTCTGAGTCATCTATGCCATAGATCATAATCTTTGGCATGTACCAATTCCATCACAATCAGGTTCTTTCCAGAGATGATCTGTGACTTAACCCAAAACATAGTGTCATGATGAGAATGCTTCAGCAATGCATTTAGAATGGTGCAGCTATTCTCTTTGGATATGAAATTAAGTGATCATGAATCACCTAACACAATATTGTTTGTGCTGAGGATTTGACCCATCAACAGAAGTCGTACAGTCACATCAGGCATATAGAATACTGGATGAAGTCACAATGTTTCATGCATCACAGTATTATCTTTATCGGTAACTTCTGTTTTAATAAAAACAGTACCAAATCCATCAACAAAGGCTATGCCATTAGCAGTTTGGACCTTTGGTCTTTCTCTGCTTGGAAATTTGGTAAGTTCTGAGAAGTCGGAGATTTGTCCAGAAAAATGCATGGATGCTCTGGAATCTACTAGCCATTCCTCAAACATCTTCTGATGTTCCTTTCCCTTACAGTTCACACAAGAGACAACATGATCAAGATATAATTGTAGATAGTAAATAAATTTAATTTACTATCTACCCCGTACAGATTATTAATACCTGTGGGTTGATCAGTTAGTATCTTGTCAACATGTGAACAAGAAGGTACTTGCCAGTCCGGATGAGGGAGGAGCACTGAATCGCCACAATTCTGCTCGATCTCATCCTCATAGGAGATCGGGTCTGAATCCCACATCATCTTGTACATGTCATCTGGTCTGTTGATCATTTTGTTGACGATTCCATCACACCAATATAGTGTGATCCAGATGAGGGACTCACCAATCGAGTGGTGGGTGGAACATCTTCTTCCCCAAAGGAGATATACTCCTCATCATCGTCCACATAGGCGAGATCGCCTTGTGACACTACCCCATTCATCTGATTCCAGTCTTCCGCCATAAGCGGTTCGAATCAACTGCCATATGAGAAGGATCTGGGGTCAGTGCCCGATAGGGCTCAGGACCAAAGAGATCATTATAGATCTTGGTCGTCATCGACGACCCTGATGCAACATCCTCTGTGGTGGTGCTACTGTGGATATGCACAGTGCTACTCATTCCCACATTCTCGGCAATCCTACTTGTGCCCGTATTAAGGGCAACTTCCTGAATCTACTCGAGGTGGCAATAGTCGGGGTAACCCTGATCCGAGACATCAGGTCCGTGATTTCCTAAAAGAGGGGTATGGTGCCATTCCCCGAGTGGGGTTCTTCCAGGCACCTTCACGACTTTGTGAGAGGTAATAGTACCTTCCCACTAATCTCAACAACATTTGAGTAGTGGGGACTGGGCGCGATTTCTCTAGTGGTGGGAAATGCCCAATGATGTGAGCATAAATGGCTCTTCATCGGAGTCCTCAACAAAGCACGCTGACTTCAGTTTGAAGCCAGAGCAGTGGGTTTCCTCTTAGGATACTCTTTTTCTGTGAACTGCTGGGGTTACCAGCATTCTGCTGATCAGAGTGGCGTGGTTCGGGACCTTTCGCTTTGATCGCAGTGTTACGCTGTGCATTCGCATTGCTAGCCTGTTGGTTTTTGGGCTGGCTGTCCTTAGGTGGGTTGAGCTGCTTTGGCACATAGAATGTGCTGTGCTTGGGTTGCTCGTGCTGCTTAAGGTGCTCAAATCGGGCAGCCCATGTGGTGCGAATGCTGTCAAAGAGGTCTTTCAGTTCCATATTTGGAACTGAATTTTGCCTAGTGAAATCTTCCATCATCTGCTGATAAACAGATGCTTCAGATGTGGCATTCGTAGCAAGTAGAAGATTCATGAGTAGGATGAGGCATGCCATGGATTGTGAAACCATGGGTGGATGTTGTTGTGGCAGTTGTATCATTGACAAATGGGAGACGCCCATAATGAAATTGGAACTTGGCGAGCTGGGGGTTGGGATCAGAGAGATCGATCTTGAGATTCATAAGGACCCTAAAGTCCTCAAGGGTCTCAACGAACATCTCCTTGGAGTACTTCGTCTTGATCCAGTCCCATGCTTCAGCTGCAGACAGGGTTTTAACCTGGTCCCATATACCAGTTTCGAGGCACATGGCCAAAAGGCCAAGCACCTTGGCATTCTTGGAGTTGTAATTCTCCAGTTTATGGTGGTATACTTCTTCAGCAGCAGTCCAGCGAGAGAAGCGGGCGTTGTACAGGATGATATCACCCTGGGCAGGCCCGGTGGCAGGAGTAGTGTCGGTGGCATGAGTGCCAGTAGGAAAGGCAGGTTCCCTAATTGCTTGCTCTGGAGGAGCGGTGAGGGTCCCTTCAAGGATGGCTTTAACGTCCATATGGAGGATGACAGCCTCCATCTTAGATGCCCATTGGCGGTAGTGATGACCATCAAATTTAGGAAGGTCGGAGGCGGTGAAGGAGATAGAAGTGGTGTTCTTGACTGAAGACATTGTTGGGATGTTTGGATAATTGGATTTCTGTTAAGAAAAGGGCTGGGTTGCATCAGTGACAGGTGTGTAAGAAGTGTGCTAAATAAGGAAAGCACTGCTAAAAATACCTGTGCCAGACATGGAATTAACCCCTTAAGGGCAATTTGTCCAGACAGTGCGAGATGTCTGGGCCCACATGACAAGGCCCTATACAATGTTGCGCATGGTAGCGAACAATTGTGGGAGAGCATTCTGTCTAGCAACAAACAGCTGTGGTCGATGTTCTGCCTAACGGCGAACTATCTTCCCAGGTAGAAGTAAGCTACAGACCGATGCTAAGCAGGTTCTGCACAATGGCGAACAATGCTGGACAGGTTCTGCCTTAAGGCGAACTCAATGTCAAGCAGGTTCTGCCAATGGTGAACAGCATGCTTTGCTATCAGGGCCCATAACCTATTGAGCAGCAAGTGGTGCATACAGTGTCAAATACTGTTCTGCATGACGCACTCTGCATATAGGGTTGCCGAAGTTCAGTTCAGTTCAGTTCTTTGGCCAATTTTCTGAACTGAGAACTGAACTTCCCAGTTCAGTTCAGTTCTCAGTTCGAACCAGTTCGAACTGTTCTGAACTGGCAATGGCCAAAACATAAAAATTTCCTTTCATCTGAGGCTTTGAAATAGTAGACAGACTACAGATATGTCTATCTTCTATCATTAGACATTGCTATATGTACAAAACAGTATATTATTTACTGATTTTCAAGCATTGGGTAGTGTCATGTAGCTCATGTCCTCACACAATAAATAAAATCATTTTAAGAAATTATTTTATGTCATTTAGTGCTTGGGATTAGTGCTAAGGAGTTCTCTATACATTATGGGAATCTAATGGTAATTTTTTGATGCCAAAATAATCACTTTTGAAGGTCAAAATTTGATAATTTTAACCACACCCAACAAACAGTTCAGTTCAGTTCGAACTGACTGGCCATAGGCCGAACTGAGAACCAGAACTGCATCCGAACTGCAGTTCAGTTCAGCCAGTTCAGGTTCAAACTGTCAGTTCTGAACTGAACTTCGGCAACCCTATCTGCATAGTATCGATGTAGCTACTAACTTACCTGGGTTGTGAGAGGCTAGTGCTAAGGTGACTACTTAGGCTACTACAGAAGTATGAATGACTTGGATTAGGACGCTGTTTAGAGCATCCTTATGGAATTGGAATTGTGTTTTATTTATATCATAGGCTTGTTTTACATGACATTGTTTATCGCCTATGTAGTGTGACACGGTATGACTCAGTTAATACTCTAAGTGTCCGTGTTTATCTACTTTTGTTGTTACATCCCGTGGTTTTTATCTAATCATGGCTTGCGATCCGATATCGCTATCGCTAGGGTTAGGAATGGTCACCCTTGCTACTCCCGGAGTTAAGCTATATATAGCATCCTACATCATTCTACGCAACACCCCGTCATGCAGGTAATCGTTGTCGGCAGCGTGATCCTCGGCAGCCAGTTGCCGTTGAATCCTGAGCAGTTTAGTCCTCGCAGACTTGTCCTTTCGGGTCAGCTTTAGCCGTCTTTGATGTCGGAATGTCAAACTTCCACCTTGTGGTCCAGTTGGTCTTGCAGACAGGGGACTGGTTTACCAGCCTCGGCAATTACCAGGTCATTTGACCCCGTCCCTATCCTTCTAGCTCCCCACGTGCTTCTCGGCAATACCAGCTTTTCACTGGCAAGGAGAGTAACATCACCATAATTTCATCAACAAGGTCAGCAAGCGTGGGTACGTCATTATCGGCCGCTGTGGCTCTATTTGGTCCAACCGCACCTAAGTATACCGACAGCATTCTTAAAGCCTTCCCAAACACAAGCTATTTTACCATGGTGTCACCCGGGGGCGTGTGAAATGTCACATGGTGTCTAAAGTGTTTTAACCATGTAACCGGCAGGGTTCGAACTTGTGTCCTACTGACTAACCTAGGGTTATTCCGCGATGGTGCCACCTGAGCCACCGCGGCCCACAGAGCATCCTTATATACCTACAGAACATGCAGTGACTAACTATGTATGAGTAATGCATAAGGCAATTACTCAGCTAATTACTATGTAATTACTAATATCTACTCATAAGATGAGTAATACGCTCACTAAGTGATCACATATTTTAGTCATATAAGATGACTGTGATACTCTGTCATCACTGGATCTAGTCACATATAGACGCGTCTGATCACACGTGTCATGTGAGTCATGTGATGTAGTCACGTGGACACTTATCGTGTCAACATTTTTATTTTACTTTACTTTATGCAATGCTAGCATGAGTACCAATGTAGCTAATAATTTTTCCTGTTCCTCCTACCCGGAGGCAAGCACGATGCGGGGTGTGCGCACTGCGCAATAGTGCCGGCTTTTGTTGTGGCTGGAGTCTGGACCCGGTCTACCGGTCACGTTCTCGCTTACATTATATCTAATTTCAAACTCAGAATCCGGTATCAGTATTCCCCACAGCCATGAGTAACCAGCCCAAAATGGCGCATAAATGGCATGATCCAGTAGTCGTTAATGGCTCTAGGATGCCAGTGCTACGACCCAGCATCCTACCTTTGCTTTACGTCCTTCCCCACATGTCTGACTTCTCTGTTGTTGAGCTCCTTTCTCACGACGACTTCGGTCTTCTCCTTGACAGGCTGAAGCTGCTTCTGGACAACCTTCCTGCACAGCTTCCTGTCAAAAACGGCGGTGACTCGGCCTTTGCGCTATTCCTGGATTATCACCCCCGACCTTCTGGAGAAAACGGGCTGCGAAGTATCAACCCTGAGCGAGCAGCTAAAGCGTATCTTTGGATGGAATGCTAGGACGACTGGCGGTGGTATAATCATGATTGACGAACGGGGTCCGGCTGTGTCTGCCATGCATGGGGTGTTTGTGGACACGAAGAACCACTATAGGTCACCTGGTCCCTGGAAGCTTTTGGTGAGTTCCTACAAAGCAATACCTCACCATCGTCTAATGTTCTCAACTCAGTCACCCGTGTACCCGAAATACTAAGGCCATATCATCGGTCCCTGGCATTGCACGTTGTGTTGGTAGATGGTCTCCGCAAACATTCTGTCGGCTTCGAAAAATCCCGTGAAATTATTAATAAATGGGTTGAGCAGCCTTGGTTAGAGGGCGCAGGATGGGACGATGTTTGGGAAGACATATGTGAAGCAGAGGTCGAGCGCTGGGGTCGTTCATGACGGTATACAATTGCTACTACAAATTAGAATACAGTTTTATACCCCTACATGTCCTCCTCATCAGAGATCTGAATTTCATCAGCATTAGCCGCTGGTGCAACAGGAGCCCCGTTTTGGTCATCCGCAGCCTTCTTGGTGGATGAAACAAATGCAGGGCCATTGGTAGCCTTATGGGCCTGCTGCTCGGCAGCCGCCATAGCATCCTGGGCCTCCGTGGCAATTTCGTCCCCTTTCTTTGCGCCTTCTCTAGCGCTGATGGTCTGCGCTGCCAGATAGCTCGCCTCCGTGTTGAATTGAGCTTGAACACTCCGCTTGATGCGTAACATCTCTCTGAAGGTGTCTTCAGACCCAGTTTCGATCTCGAACGTGTTCCACTCCGTCCAGAATTGGGGGTTGACACGAGGATCGCAGAACTGAGAGGCATGAGCATAGATAGCGCGTGCTCTGTCGATTTCACCAAGTTTGCGTTCCAAAGCTGCGAAACGAAGACACATTTCGGCGGTTTGGCGATCAGGCAAGACTGAAAATTGGGACGTTAGCAATTGAACTATATGATTTAAACAGCTTGTCGTTCACCTTCCAAGGCTCGTTCGTATATCGGCCGTGTCGCTGGAAGACCAAAGTTCGCAGTGGCCTTTGCAATGTAAATCGAAAACATCTGAAAATAGTCATAATCAAAATTCCCACTCGAGGATATGTAACCGATGTAAGACTTACCTCGAACTTGTCCTCGTCAGCTACCACCTGAGTTGCGCGCTCATAGATCGCCATAGAACGTTTAGCAAGGCCATAATCTTCTTCCAGTTGAGCATACATGAGAAACAAGGGTTTGGAGGATTTCGAGGGGCATTTTTCCAGAGCTTGTTCGAATAGGTCGCGTGCCCGCTCCAATTTCGAACCGCCCTATATCGCTACAATCAGGACTGAACAGGAACAGGGATCAAGGAACGACTTACATATCTCTTCACGAACTTGGAAAGGTAGATATTCCAAATTTCGAAAGAAACGGGGAAGGTAAAGAGTTCAACACCCCTCTCGTACACCTTGAAACATTCCTCGAAATATTCGTGCTCTTCGAGGAAAGCAGCGTAATTGATAATGATTTGGGCATTTGCAATGCGAAGTTCCAGGATCTTGTCATACACAGCCTTGGCTGACTGAACAGTTCCAATAGACTCTTCCAAGTCAACGTAGAATGACCAAAGCTTCAGGGACTTGAATAGCCGAGCCTGGACAGGCAGTGACTACATATGACCCAATGTTAGTATCAGGACTCCTGGAAGACGAGGAAAGGACGGACATGATCGTGGTAGTTGACCTTGGTATTCTTGGGAGTAGCAGTGGCCCTCTGCATAACACGTGCAGCTTCATCATAGTTACTAGCACCACTGTCAGCTCAAGATTCCCTAGAAGACGTGAAGAACTCATACTCGTGGCGCAATTCCATTTCCGCCCATTCACACCAGATTTCAGCGAGGTCATCGACGGCCTTGAAGTTGACTTTGGTGCCCTTTTCCAGAATCTTGCGTGAACTGATTAGATCAGGATCTGCTTGACCGCTGACACCCCCCTCTTCGTAAAACTTGGCAAAGTTGACATAGAGCCGATGGAAATTCGATGTTGCTTTACGGGGGTTGATAGTTTCAAGCGCCTTGGTGTATGTTTTGATAACCTGAAACAAAAAGTTAATGGCCTGCCTGAGCGATTGCAAATAAAGCCATACCTGATCATCATCTTCGCCCCACAGCGCCACTCGTTTCTCCCACTCTTGGACATCATTAGGATTCCTCCGTAACATGACATCGTTAGACAAGAAAGGGCGTCGATCCGTCAAGTTCTCAAGCTCCTTCATACGTAGATCTAAAGAAGCCTCCGTTTCAGCAGTATCTTCTTCGTCTTCGTCTTCGTCCTCGAGAGCCTGCATCATGGCACTAATCAAGGACTCCAAGAACTCGACATAGGTATCAAAGATTTGCGTAAAGTCCCGTAGCGTCAAGACACTCTTCAAACCCTTTTCGAACACATCCTTTGCTCTATCAAACTCGCCCCTTTTGATCCAGTAGGTGGCCAACCCCGTCCACAATCGTCCAGCTTGGTCTTTGTACACTGCTAGACCGTCCTTTTGTACAATGTTCTCGATATTAAGTTTTTTCGAATTTGTAGGATCTTCATCTTCTGTATAGGGTTCGGATTTTTTTCCATCGGCAGTGACAGGGACTGCAGGTCCCGCAAGTCGAATGAGTTGACCATCAGGGCTAGATACAACTGCAGCATTATCAGGCTGTTTTTCTGCATCTTCTTTCGCAATAGCATTATTGGACGCGTCAGTCTCGTCAACGTCCAAGCCAACCTCTTCTGAAAATCTCTCCACGACTTCTATCCAGTCTTCCAATAGCTGGTAAGGACTTTTGCCTTCAGGACTTATGTAATCTCCTCGCGCAGCTTTCCTTGCCAAAGACAACAGGAGTTTCGCAGCTTCCAGCGGCCGAGGGGGCGAATTGCTCGGGTTAAGCAGTAAATCTGTGAAGCGCTCTGTTAAGCTGGGGTCAACTTTAAGGTAGCGTCGATAAACAGCGACGGTTATTTCTCCGCCTTTTCTTTCGGCCCATAGAAGATACTGAGTCCAAATACGGGCATGCAATGAAGGAGGTAGCGTTCTTAATGCCCGATCAAACGTCCGTCTCGCGTGTGTGAATGAGATGATCGAAGGACATCGGGGGTGGAAGAAGACAGACATGTACATTAGCCATAACCGAGGAAGCTGGAAAACCAAGGATATAATATATTAGGTCACTCGACGAGGTAAAATCACAAATGAACACGAACCTTGGGTAACCACATAAGAGCGCGTTCAAAGGTTGCAATAAGAGATCTCCACTCCTCCCACCCAACGATTGGATCCAGAGGTGTTTCCCATTCTTCCATATCTTCCAGGGCCTCCTCCAAAGCTTCCTTCATCTCTGGAAACTTTTTCTTACCGCCAGCACGTTTCTTGACCACTTGTTTCCCAAGAACGAACGATACGCGCATGGTCAGATAAGACTTCCATAATTTGAATGAATTAGGAAATTGAGTGAGTGCTGCTTCATAGATATATGTCAGACGTTGTAGGGTCAAACGCGCGAGGGGCGATGCGAGGGGACCAAGAACAGCCTGGACATCTTCCGGAATGTTTGAGGTCCCAAGGTCCTTCTTGGAGAGAACAATGTAGTTTTCCCGTGTTGTGTTTATGGCAGTCCACCATGCGCGGAAAGAGTGAGGATTGCGTAACAAGTCCTCTTCACGATGGAGGTCATTTGTCGAGATGAGGTCGGGGTGGGTTGTCGGGGTGGCTATGGGGAATGTGAGGGGGAAATATGAGGAGAGCTCCTCCAGCGCGGGCCTCTTCGCTGCCACGGATGGCATTTTTGGTGGATGTTGGAGAAATACAAGTGTGACCGCTCCCAGTCTCAACTTTCCCACCTCTTGGCGGACCGATCTTATCACCAAACCAAGATGGTATGTGCAAGTCCCAACTCCCCAAGCCGCCTACTGAACCATGGCCTCTAGCATGGCATTAAGCGCGCACGTCTGACGGAAGAAGAACGCGAGGCCAGAAGGCGTCGTGAGCTATCAAAGACAGACGAGTTTACCAAACTATCGGATGCAACTCTGGCAAGAGTATGTACCGAAATCATCTTTGTGTTTTCCATCAGACATCTATAAGAAAAAAGAACGAGACTGGTCTCGCGACGCATTTGATCTTACCACACGACTGCTCCAAATCAATCCAGAGTTCTATACTACTGTTGCATTTCATTCAATTCACCACCCCTGTGACCTGTGACCTGCCCGGTGAAATGCCAGGTTCACCAGGTGGGCTTGGGACCTGTGACCTACCTAAAATTTCACCAGTCTTACAGAGTTGTCGTGGTGGACTGGTAGTATGTGTCAAAGTAGTTCAATGACTGCTCTAGGCAGTGGGTTTGATTCTCACCTGATGTGTTCTTTTTCGACTACTTACGTAGCAATCATCTGTCCGATTTTGGTAGCATGATATCAAACCCAGTTATGAAGACTCGGACATTGACCTCTAAGCCACAAAATACTTAGTTTAACTAATTACAGTCTCACAACTTTTATTTCTAGTAATTTAAGAATGCCAGAGTGGCAGTTCACCAGTTCTGGGGTGATTTTTGCGATTTTAAGCGCAAAAATGACCAAATTTATGGCCATCAAATGGTTTCGCCACTCAGCCTTGTGACCACGGACAACTGTGACATTTCGCCGATTTTGGAGGGCCTGTGACCCGTGACCGGTGAATTGAACGAAATGCAACAGTACTGTACTAATTCATTCAATTCGGCGGTCACGGGTCACAGGCCCTCCCAAATTGACGAAAAGTCACAGAGGTCACGCAAAAATCGGTCAAAAATGCCCCAAAAACACATTCGGAAGGCCAAAAAAGCTTACAAATCCATCAAAATCGCACCAAATATGGTAATTTGCCGAAATCAAAATTTCGTCAGGTGGGTCACAGGTCACACAGCCTGCCGAATTGAATGAATTAGTACAGTATTTGGAATTACCGTCGCCTGATTCTTCTCAATGGCCTCTTCGTGAATGCGTAAGTCTTTTCTTACTGCCACCCTCAAAGTTAACCAATCGAATCAGCCCTGCAGAGCTCGTTAAAGACATACTCTTGGATGAGTTGGGCATGACCATGTCTGCACTGAAAGCCCACCCGAAAGTATACTGGATATGGAATCACCGTAGATGGTGCCTTGAACAAATCCCATATGGTCCTGGACCAGTATCTGAAAGTCATATGCTATGGGTCCAGGTCAACTTCACCGTCTCCATTCTAGTTGTGACTCGATCTAGTCCCCGTTCAATCCTCGTCCCCATTCGGAATTAGAAGCAGCTCCGGGCGGAGTAGGAATCGATCTGCAGAATTTGAAATAGACCAAAGCTCATAGATAGGGAAACGCAATGAGAGGAGGGGATTGCATATTTCTTTCCCAAGAATTGTGTCGACTACCTATCGGCAACTTCCTAAGGTTCAAAGAAAGGTGTTCGAAGTCCAGCTTACCAAAGTCTCCGAATGGCAGAAATAGAGGGCTTTGAGTTTGTTTAATATATCTCTGCTGGCCTTTAGAAGTCAGCATCTGCCAGCGGATGATATGCGGTACCTTTCGTTAACGTTGGATCAAGAAGTACAAGCAGGGGTTCAACGTTCAACGCTCATTAGTCACTGATGAAGACCTGTAATAGCATACATATGTAGGCCACGCCGATGCAAGTCGGACTCCGAGCGCAGTCGGAGATTGATAAATAGCTCTCCTTGCGAAATGGAAATAGAGCCATTCAATTGCATATACCTGGGTACTAAAGAATACACTAGTCATAACCCAAGTACTCACACTAGCGCGGAAGGTCCAGGAGAAGCTGCTCCTCTTGAGAATATACGGCATCGGTATTCTAGTCCGAAATACTCGAAGCAGAGGAAAGTACTGGGTACTCTGACCCAGAGTGCGATATTCGTAAACTGCCAACTGCGCACGCGCAGTATTGAGTACTCAACCTTGAAAAAGATATTGTTGAGGGACACAATAATGACGACCTAATTTAAATGACCCTTTTTGTATTACATCCCTATACCTATTACTGCTAATATGTTGAACTTGTCAAGCTCATTTAGAGGCGCTTCAGGGAGTCGAGACCAAGCACAATAGGTGGTCGAGACTGGGATATTAGTGCCTTAATGTTGGCCTAGAGGGAGTTGGGGCGTACAGAGTCAGTAGAAGGGATACAGAGCGCTGATTTGTTGAAATATAATTTGAGTATAATTAACAAGTACTTTATCAAAAGGGTCTGAAATGTATATTATTCGTAAGTTAAATGATCTAACGTCTACGTATCGCTGTAATAGCGTGATTGAGCACGCCTAAATGTCTTGCAGAACCAGAGGAATATTTTTGATGAGTAGGGGAATGACGAGATGGGGATGCGCACTATCTAATAACTGGGCCTGAGGACGACGGCGCAAGTACGGATGGCGAAGTTACCCTGTGAGAGATGGATAGTGAATCACAGCCTCCAATGGCTGTTATGAAATCCTGGTTGGTGTAGACTAGGCAGCAAGATAGGTCTTGTCCGAAATTTGGGTTAGGATCCGGAAATGATAAGACCGATGAAGGAGTTTAATCAAAGGCAAAATCCCAAGAGACGATGGTCTGGCCTTGCATACTCGTATAACTGCGACTCGGCAAAGGGGGTATTAAGGACGGGAAACCGTGATAGATGATGATGTGTCGTGTGTGTGCGGTATAGAAATACAAATACATATGCGACGAGGAATTAGGATGCAATTGTCCGAAGTTGAAGAATGGTATAATGACCGAAACGGCGGAAGGACGAGACGATAGTCAGAAAAGAGCTGCGGAGGTGGTATGTGAAAGGTAGTGCAAAGACGCAAGAGAGAGCTCCAATCGGAAGTGAAGTGAATGTATGAACATGGGATCTCAAGACCGGAAGCAGTCTTGCCGTGTGCCCGTCATCGTTGCATCGACCTGTGAGCCATAACATTAACTGGTGAAGTCCCATTGCGTTGGACGTGACCATGCTTCGGCGAATAGCTATGAACGCCACTCCACCGTGGGTTTGTGAGATTCCTCATTCTCTCCATTACGTTCCGGGCGAGAAATACAGTTTCATTCTCCTCTTCGTATCGTGTGAGGTGCTGGTCGATGGGCTCGAGTATGCAGATGTCAGAAGGATGCAGTGTACGGAACTCGGAGAAACGGAAGATGGAGATGAATTCGTGTCGAAAAACTTTAACATCAACAGCTGTCAGAGCAGAGATCGGGGTGGCATATGAAGCTGGAAGGTAAACATGAATGAAACTTAAAGCTTGAAGTACGATATTGAACAAAAGCACGGACCTTGGACGAGACATAGGTCGCCTTTGATTCTTGCAAATGCGAAATAACCATCGCTCGCGTGATGATCATCCAGACCACCATATTTTGAGTTCGGTTGTGAGAGCATAGTAGTAGTCATTTTAGAGGACGCTTATAGAGGTAGAAGGACGACAATTTGGGCTAGTGGAGGGATTAGTGTGCAACCATTTTGTGCAGACTTTATATGTAGCTTCCATGCCTAGGGCCACGAGGGAGTGCAGGACCTGAGACGCCCAATTAGATTCGGAACAGAAAACGGCCTGGACCCTAATCACCCCGTCATGGCTAATTTTAGATTTCGAAGGCCTTTGATCGCTTCATCCTTTGCCCTCTCAGAGTTCTGGTCCTCTCAATCCTTCCTTCTTTGCCTCCAGATTCCGCTCACGTGTGTCGCTCCCGTGAACTTCGACACTCCCTCTAGCTCTTTTGTACGGCTGCTGGCTCTGTATATACTACGCGTTGAAATTCCAGAACATCCTCTATGTTTAGCACCATGGAATATTGTTCTGGAACCTCCTTGGCCGAGGTTCCAGCAATGATTACGATTTTCACTCTTTTTACAGTTGGGTCCCCCACCGGAACATGTAGACAGATCACTGGCGGTTTTCTCATACGGCAGCATTACCATCTATATCGGTCATCTCCCCAGCGTACTTCGTTTGTCACCATGGAATTTACCATTCACTTCTGACTCGGATTCAATTGAATACGCCGTCTACAAGCTTCACTTTCACCACCGCATTTGCTCACCCACTTACTCCGTGGGTGCTCTGTAACTCCTCTCGCCAACTACATAAACTGTCCTCGAGAAGTCATCGAGAAGAAGCGGAGACCTGGAACGGGGTACTACGGCCATTCTCCCAAGGCTTTAGGACTTTCTAATCTATTCCTATCTTGAGCTATGTGCATAGCCATCCTAACGTTCCCAAGACGTCGAATTCTTTGATCGCTCAATTCCGACTCTCCCGCCGACAGTGATGACCGGAAAGTAGTCCGATTTCTTCAAAATTTGCAGTGCCAGAGGACTCTGCTGCATGCCCAAGTGAATGTTCTAATTTTTCCCAGTCATAACCAAAGCCACCCCACTTCAATGATGCTTTCAAGGTCAGGCGCAGGCGTTGCTTCAGATACAATTACAGTCTTTTCGGCCGACGTCACTAGTGACGCCAGCGGGAGCTGCAGTATGTCGTGCTGTCCACTCCTCGTCAAATCATGTTCTCTATTGCAACCCGCGGGCGTCAGAGTAGTTAGTGAAGTTTACCGCGTTTACCTGGGCACTTTACTAGAACTACTCGCGTGCATGACTCGCAAATGCTGTTCTATCCCTGGTAATTTCGGCTCAGGTATTTTACTTGCTTTCTGATGCTCCCAGGCTATCCTTGGTCTTTCAAGCTTGCTACTAGGCTACGTACTGACAATATACTTATTAACGAATCTTATCACTCTTCGGATAGGCTCAGAGATGGACTGCTAGACTTGACCATGCCTTACGTCACTCGTAATGGAAGCCTCGTTCCGGGAGATATCAACCTCGGCGCGCTGCAAGTGGCAGATCTACGCATGTCCTCTTTGATGCCTCGAGGCTATCGTGCTCAGCTGTCAAACCTCCATTTAAAGCTGTCTTTGATAACCTCGAAAGGCTAAAAGTCATGCGGCAGACATACCAAGAAACCAAGTAGCTGTTGTTTCAAGCATGGGATGCGCCTTGCTCTACTGTCATCGCTGTGGCGTGGCCGGTTGTTCTCAGCATCTTTACAGGCGTATATATATATCTTCTACGGCTCTTTCTCCCAACCTGACTATCCTTAAGGCAGTCAGGAACGTTCTTGCTAAATCGGTTTCATACTCGCATTGTGGCCGATGTCAGACTGGAAATGAACGAATATTGAATAGCCTTCCACCCTTCGGGAGCCTGCATTATAAACTATATTACCGGGCTATTTACTTTCAAACTCTTTTGGCCTTATCTTTCAAGTTCAGCGTCTTATCTGAGTGTTCTGACCTTCCAGCAGGCTTATCCTCCAGATTGCCAATATACAATGAATTATATGTCAACTTCATCCTTTAGCTTCTCTTTCAATTCTTCGCTTATATCCTTCCAAGGTCTCCTTGGCAGAGTGAAGCCTTCAGAAACCTTGGCGTACGTCAAACCTCCCATCCTTGCGATAGGCTTTAGCTTTCCTGGGTCGGCAACCCCCCGTTCATCTATAACGTCATTTCGGATATGGATGAATTTAACGAGACCGAGGACAAGAGTTGATGTGATGATGTCAGTCTTGGGATCTCGGATTTCTACAGCTTGATAAAGCTAGACGGGTTCGTCAAGCTTACGAGTAGATTGACCAGTTAGTTACTTCTTGGTACTCACTTCACATTCCATTGAAAATGCACTCTCTTTGACTCGAGGAGCTTTAACATGTACCTTGTGGAAAAACCATTAGGTTAATTTAATCCCTTGAAATTTAAAAAAGCGCTCACACTAGGGGCTTTTGTAAGGCCACTTATGGCCATTCAGAAACTTCAAAAGGAGCGTTCGTTGAGGCAATATTCGAATGCTCGACCCACGGCTCGCTGATAATGTTGACTGTGAATCCTGTTCCTGCATGAACGTTACGAACAGTGTCTTTCGCGGCGCCAGAATTGTGCGAGCATGCAAAGGAAATGAGAGGTGGAGAATGGGTAACCTAAGAGTTAAACAGAATGAGAAAAAGGCATAGAAAAGGGGGAACGAAGCAGTCGATTACTTGATTGAACCAGCTGTTGGGTTGAAGAACTTCTTATGAACATTCAGTAGCAATACAAAAAAAAGTCATACCTGAACGGGGCCAGGTTTTCAATTCCATCCGCAGATATGGACGAAACAAAAGCAACAGGCGAGGAGCGATACCCGACAACATGACTGAATATATTCTCCTTTAAAGACATCAGTAAAATAAGTCCCTTTGTGCACCTTGGAGAAAAGTGCTGACCCTGGTTCCTCTTTCGCTGTTTCGATTACTGTCCAGCCAGCACTTTCTCCTTCTGCCCATGCTCGTCCCTCTGGCGTAGCTTCAATGCCTTGACCATAAGTCCATCCAGGATTTGGAGAGGCGGTGTATTTAAACTCTTTGGTGGGTGCGAATGGCGGAAGATCTGAGAAGACATTAGAATCTGGAGAGACGATGATTACGGCGAATATGTTCAGGTAAGATATTGGAGGTCTTGGACAACAAGAAACGAAAAATGAGATAACGAGGTATGGAAATAGTATTACTGTGAGAGATTATTAATACTTGGGTGATCATCGATCAGTAATCGCCAAATGACGCGATACTTTGGACGCTATGGGTTGTAAGGCATATGGACACTTAATGCTTAGTTCTTACTAACGTTCTTAATGCAAAACCGGAAATTGAGTGATCAAATCCTACTGCTACTAGGCTAGTCGCAAGTAGGCGCTGCGGCTAGAGCTGCTAGTACTAGCAGTGTCACGTCTGTAGGCAAATATTGAATAGCATTGAGTAACCGAGGGATAGAATAAAGTCGGCTATTTCATCGTGCTTACGTCGAAGTCAAATGCCATTTGCACCGCATATCCCCTTAGCAGTCCAATATTATTTTTCCTGTGTTTGAATTTTAACAGCTCTTCTCCGGATCTCAGAGTTCCATCCAGATATTACCTAATGGTAGGGCACTGGCAAGTTTTGTCGGACCTTCACATGATATTATACAACAGCTCAGTATAGCGAAATCCAAAATATGCGTGCGGGGACTTGGCCAAGGTATGGATGATCATTGTATCGAAAATGGGAGGTGTAAGATTCGAGATGACTGTCAGAAATTGATGTAATTTCTCTACCTTCTTTTAATTTGGTGGTTATTTAAATAGTGTCTACGATGAGCAGAGTGAAAAACGTATACACTCTGCAGAAAAAGCTAGATCCACCTTTGTTCCTTTTTTATTGAGTAATCTTCCACTAAAAAATCAATTAAAAAGTTTCTTTGCACCGTTAGATAAGTATATTCGGAAAAATAACGCTTGTATTCCTTACTGCAGCCTGAAATACTCGTACTGTAGAGTCAAATAGGGGCTTCGAGTCGCGTCGAGGTAGGCTCACGTGACACTGACAATAAGGTGACTCTGAATCAGAAACATCATCGTCCTTAGTCTTAACCATCGACGTTAGACGAATACTTACAGTAAAATGTCTGTGCAAGACTCTAATCCCTCCTCTGCTTCTCAAATGACAAAAAGGAAACGCACCTCGTGCGATCCTGAACACCCCACCGAGTCTCGTCTGGTAGAACCTGTGAAAAATTCTGACTTTTGGTTTGAAGATGGGAATGTCGTATTGCAAGCTCAAACCACCCAATTTCGTGTCCATAGGAGCATTTTGGCTCGCCACTCAAACGTTTTTAAAGACATGAATGGAATGCCGCAACCTGCAGAGCAGGAATTGTTGGATGGCTGTCCCGTGGTCCATCTCTATGATGACCCAAAGGACTGGTTGAACATTTTTGGTATTATTTATAACAACGATGCGTGAGTTTCCTGCAGATCAAACTTATATTTCCCCGCGTGCATATATAATTGACTTGGATTATTGATAGTGACTATAAAGATCTGAGTTGGCTTGCAATACCCTTGATCTCCTCCATGCTCCGCCTTGGAAAAAAATATGAATTCAATGACCTGCATACTGCAGCAATGGACCGTATCAAACACGAACTTCCACATAATATGTACATCTTTACTAACCAGCTGAAGGCGCGTTTTTACACGGGCCACGAGATCGACACCCTGAATCTCCTCCTCGAGATGAACATTCAATCGTTGCTTCCTGTTGCGTGTTATCTTTGTGTTAGAAATCTCACACTAGTATGTCCTACCTCGATAAACATTGTTGATACTAACGATAAGTAACAGAAAGAGCTATTTCGAGGTACCAAGCGACGGGAAGATGGTATCGCTCAACTCCCGCCTGTATGGATCGAGAAATTGATCATAGCGAAAGAAAAGATGGTCAACGACATCAAGCAACGTGTGCTAAAGTGGGTTCTAGGCGAATTCACGTCTCACGAATACATTCAATTTCCAGCGAGTTCTTGCACCAAACCTGCTCAATGTTCGGCATCTCAATTATCGACATGCCAATTGGTGATATCCTCACCCTTACAACTTGATTGGATGTTTCTACCTTTTTCAGATTGCTGTCCGGACGAATACTGCAACGAATGTCTACAAGTAATAAACAAGGTATATCTAACTACTCAAGGATCGTTATGGAACGAACTTCCGAGGTATTTTGGGCTTCCGGACTGGGAGCAATTGAAGGATGCTTAGGTATCGGACAATCTCAGCAGCTACTGTTGTATAGTGCTTCGTCGCCAATAAAGAGGATGCGAAGGTTGATTGACTTTGTTATGGGCAGAATTTACGGACCGCACCGGAGGAAAGTCTATGAAGGATAGTTAACTTGTGAGTACTGTACTAATTATATATGGATTCAGACTCACCCACTATGAAATTGCATTGAGAAAGAGGTCAGGTAGCAGTCAGCAGACTTCTTTCTGCTTTCTCAGTACACTAAATTTGTGCTTAGCTTCAGCTACTGGTCAGTCAACCATTTTCGGAGTCGTTAGAATTGGAACGTAGTGAACCTTACGCGTACGGTCCATCCTGCAGCTATTTTTAGACCATACATGTCAGTTTGCACTATCGCCAAAAGAACATGGCAAAGGCATCTGCTTCCTTTTCCCAGAAAAGTCAGGGTTTGTAAGGCTCACATGGTCTCACTCTAGCGGACGATAATGGGTAAAGGCTATCCACCAACTTACTCCAAGACTTCATGGAGACAACAACGCATCATTTTAGTCCTTCAGTTGTCGAAAACTGAAGTCTGAATCACCAGAGGACACTGTCAATGACGGAACACTAGACATCAAACATCCGGAGGAAGAAAGACAGCTTGGTATATTCCATAAAGTTACTCGTATTCTCTTGAAATGGGGGATAGAGACTCATGGGTCAGCCATTTTGATATCGTTGCTAATGATGTCGTATCTAAATGTGTCTGGGCCGTAGAATCGCGCCCACTACTCTAGATGAGCGAACAGACAAGCGAATCTACCAAATGTTCTGGTTATGGTTTTCTGTCAACTTCAATATTCTTGCTTTTGGCACGGGTAGTGCTGGCCCTGCATTTTTTGGACTCGGATTGAAGACTTCTCTTATTGTTCTTCTTCTCGTTGATCTCATGTGAGGAATAATCTCTGCTGGTAATCCTTATAAATTTCTCACAGCATTCGTTTTATTCTTTTCGTCAACAGAACATGTGCTGTGCCAGCCTATTTGTGAGTCGCTAACTCTTTTTTGTTCCTGGTTTTGGGTAAAATTTGATTATAAACTCAAGTGCAATATTCGGGCCCAAGCTTGGTACGCGTGGAATGGTACAATCCAGGTTCTCATGGGGGTGTGTAAAGCTCGTCTTTATCCTTGAAAGGACGCTTTCGGACATGTCCTCCTTTTAGATTATATGGAGCTATGATTCCTAGTCTCCTCGATGTCTTCTCTATGCAGGGTTTCTTGATCCTGAACTGCATCATCGGCGGACAAGCACTGGCAGCCGTATCTGATAGGCTGAATGATACTTTAGGTATTGTCATTATTGGGGTAATATCTCTGGCGGTATGTGACGCACACTTTTCCCTGTTATTCCTCTAATGTACTATGAGGCTTCAAGGTTACATTCTGCGGATACAAATTTTTGCATTGGTATGCTGACAATTACGTGCTTTGTGGAATTTTTGTCACTAATCTGGCCGTAATCTATATAGGTTTGAGAGTTTCGCCTGGGTACCAAGTGTTATTTCGTTCCCTATTCTCATCGGTCTCGCCGGGAAGCACCTCAACCCATCGACCTTGCCATCGCCTGGTCCAATTTCTCCAACCGATGTCCTGTCATTTGCGTCATTTGTGGCATCAAGCGTTATCAGTTGGTGTACCCTCACTCCGGACTACGGTGTTTACCATGACAGTAATGCTTCTGCGTATGTGCGCTGTTTTCTTTGAATTCATTCGTTCCAACCAAAAAAAATTCATTTAATAGCCTGAAGATTTTCTCATATGTATACTTTGGCTTTCTAATCCCAAGCGTATGGCGGTTCCTTATCAATCCCATATTGCCCTTAACGCGCTGACGTTGACAGATTGCATGGCATATGCTTGGAGCTGCTTTTGCGGCTGCCGCTCCGGGGATCCCATCCTGGAATGATGCATTTGACCAAGGAAACAATGTTGGCGGCCTCCTCGAAGCTGTCCTTTCTCCCGCCGGAGGCTTTGGAAAGTTTTTGTTAGTGCTCATAGCATTGAGCACCTCCTGTGCCTGTGCGCCCACAATGTATACGTTCAGTCAGTTTCTTATTATCCTCCCTAAGAGAACCTTCATAATCAACACACCCAAACTCAGGTACAAGTCTCATGGCCGTAGGACCTTTTTTCTCTCGTGTTCCTCGATACGTTCTCGTCGTCATTTCTGAGGCAATGTAAGTGTTGATCTTGCAAATGCCTCGGAGCTTAACACCGGATCATCGTCTCTATAGACTTTTACCATTAGCTATCGTTGGCGCCAAGAAATTCTATTCAACGCTGGTCGACATTCTTAGTGCGTCAATGCAACCTTGCCCCTTACAGTCTAAATAATAAACAAGCCGCTGATTCACAGGTGTTATTGGCTACTGGTCGACTGCATTTGCCGCCATTGTTTTGACGGAACATTTCCTATTCAGGAAATCTTTCCTTAATTATAACATCGCGAACTGGGATAAAGCAAGCTTGCTACCGCCCGGTATTGCAGCAGTCCTCGCTTTCTGCGGCTCATTTGGTATTATTGTACCCAGTATGAAGCAGACGTGGTACACAGGCCCAATTGCGGAGGCAGGTACGGGAGACATTGGCGTCTTCACCGGCGGCGCTGTTGGCGTTATTTTGTATGCTGGATTGAGGTCCGTCGAGAGACGGATATGGCCTCGCAGGTAAACTTGCGCGGCACCTAGACCATAAGAGTACGTATATATGTATTCTTAATCATATCTTCTATCTTGTTTATCGTTGCAATTTTCTTTTTTTGGCTGTAGTCATTTTTGAGTCCGCTTACCAGCAGAAACAAGGGGAAAAGGCCGTCAGATATATAATCCTCTCCAAATTCCTGTTAATAAATGCCTGCCTCCGTAAGTAAAATACCTTACATATTTAGTATATCACAGCTTGAACCCTAGCCCCACGAGAGATTTCCCGTCGCCTTGATATTCATTCTGTCTCCGAATCGAGAGTTGCGGCAGGACATGTTCATAGACGTGAGCGACCCACTGAAATTAATCACAAGACAAAGTCATCAGAATAATAGCAATGAAGATTGTTAAGCTACTTACATCACAAACTAAAGGCCGCGTATCCCGAGGGTCAATTATTTCCTCAATTCCAAATCTATGCGCAGTCTTCAACGGGCTCCTGACGTCTTCAAACTTGTCTAGTAACTCGGCCATGAGCTTCTCTCTCTGTTCAGGAGATCCAGCTGCCTCGAGTTGGCGTTTATAGGCAGCCTCTATGCCTCCTTCAAGAGGAAGACTGCCCCAATCGCCTGAAGGCCTGTAATTTCCCGAAAGGGAGCAGTCAAGCTCCAAATTAAATGAAAGGACGAGGAAATGAAATTAGCTCACCATGCGACACGGATACTCGATCCATCATCAGTGTCTCCGAATGCTCCGCCCGCCACGCCGAATGCTCGCCGGATGATGACGGTATAAATGGGTATCGATGCTTGGTACAGAGCAGCCATGGCCGATGCACCGTGGCGAATGGTGGCCGTTCGTTCAGCCAAGGAACCTAAGTGAAGTTCAAATGAGAGTTCCTAAAACGTCAATCTCAAGTACGAACCTATGGCAAAACCGGGTTGATCGACAAGGTTTAACACTGGAAGACTTGTCATAGAAACACCTATCAGCATAGCGCGGAATAGTCAACTGGCTGGTCGATTACCCGAAGTGATTGCAGAGATTCAAAAACTTCGTTGTCTTTTGACTTCCAAGGGCATCAATTGCACCTATGAAGCGAATGTCATCAACAGCCGAAGTTCAAGTAAAGAACAAAGACCTACCACCATTGACCATACAGTCACTCGTCAGCAGACCAACTGGTCGCCCATTAAGACGGGCAAATCCAGTAACTATACATCTTCCCCACGTTTCCCCGATTTCGAAGAAAGAAGATGCATCATTATAAAGATTGCCATCCACATCGACAATGAGATGAATAAGCTTTCGGATATCATATGGTCTTGCACGGCGCCTAGGTATAATTCTGATCAAATCTTCCTCTTTACGTGTGGATGGGTCAGAGGAGGAAACGATAGGCGGTAGTTGGAATATGGAAGAGGGTAAATACGAGAGAAATGCCCGAATTTGTTGAAAAGCGTCGAGTTCCGTAGTGGCAACATTGTCAACTGTACCATTTGTAGCGTGGATTTCCCAACCACCCAAGGCTTCCTTGGTTAGGTCTTCAAAGGTCGCCTGTTTGACAACTGGAGGGCCTGCGGCAAAGAGTTGACTCAGACCTTTGACCATAACGCTATAGGTTAAGATTCGTCAGATCAGGGGATTGTATTGGAAGAAATGACACCTACTTAAAATGACTGAGTGCCGCTTTTGCAGATGCCAACCCAACAACAGGACCAAGCAGAGCCGATGTAACGGGAACTGCTGCCATTGCGTCCATGCTCCTACCTAATCCAGCAAGCCCCGGAATATATGTGGCTCCTATGTTTAAGTCTTAAGACACGTTCACAAATGAGATTTGAAACGGACCTCAGAGAAAAAGAGCACTTACAGGTCGCTACACTTCCTCCACCACTGGAGCCGTCCAGAAGGCGAATCTACAGTACGTTTTTAGGCGAGCGAAAGTAAGCAACGGCATTTCACTGACTAAGGGAACCTTCATTTTCAGAGCAAGGGTCTAGGACAAGGAAAAGTATAGGTATATTGAGTTGGATTAGATATTGAAAGAGCATACCTCTCCATATTGTGCTTTCCCCGCAATGCCACCATCTGCATGACCCCCGCGTACACTGAAGTCGTCCGCCGTAATAAAGACCTTGCGGCCTCGTATGCGACCCCAGCCAATAACAGCGTTGCTGGAGTGATTCGAAATTTAGTGAACGTCCATTCCAAGATGTCGGGTCCCATACTACTCACGCAGGAACAAAAGACACTAAATTACCCTTCTCGTCCAGGACAGGCTTGCCAGTAATTGAACCAACTTCATTGAATGACTCTGAATCAAGCAGCGCGGTGATACGTTCTCGAACCCAGAGCTTCTTGTTTTCTTTCTGACGCGTGTATCCTGGGTCCTTGAGATTTGGGGTACGTATTAGACGTTGCTGGGCTTTCAGATCTTCCAAAGGATACTTTAGGCAATCAAGCTACTTTAGGTGATGCGTTAAGGTCAAAATACTATGCACATACCTCCCAGCTGGTGCCATCATCCTTCTGTTTCTGTTTCTTCGCGTCGTTGCCCTTCAGGTTATCTGGTGTCCGAGAGTCAGGGGGCATTCTTTGGGAGACTAATGGGTATTGCTGACAACTGGGTAACCTAGCCTGTTGGATATCGACACAGACGGCAAGGTGGGTAGCAAGATTACCGAGTAGGTACCCATGATATTATTGATAGCTCGCAGGCCTTGTCCCATGATCAATGACTTCGGTTCTTGTCGATTAAGGTTCTGCTATTTAAACTCAGATACACTCCGCACAGTCACAGTTCTCTGAAGAAATTCAACCATGAACTATTCGTTCCTAAAGCCTGTTCAACCTCTGAGTATCTGTTCTGAAATTTTGGGAATCCCCGTTCTCAAAGTCAATTCATTCTCTGAGGACCCTGTGTAGAGTCTCTCTTCTGAACTGGACCGCCTGATGGACTACTGATAAAACAATCACCTGGCTGCCGGGATCAACAATTGCCGGTCAACTCATCTATCCACCCCTAATCCCCCCACGGGGTCTTATTTCGCGTTATGTTGAAGAACTTGCGTTGAACTTTCTTGCCGAATTCTACTATACTTTAGGTAGGAGGAAGTCTAAACCGTCGCCAAACCTGCAAATCTTTATTGCCACCTCAGGATAAAATCCACACTGAACTTCGACGATGTCGTTCAAAGTACTTGTCGCCAATCGCGGAGAAAGTAAGCACAACCTTTTCACTGAACAGAACTAACGCCACTAAACTACTCCTAAAGTTGCTATTCGCATATTACGTTCGGCTTCTGAGCTTGGGTGGAATACAGTGACAATCTACACCGAGGGCGATTCCAGTCATGCAACCTTCGCAGATGAAGCCGTCAAGTTGGAAAGTGCGGCCGACTTTCTCAATGTTAATATCATTGTCGATGTCGCTACAAGGTGAGAAATGGTCAACTACGATAAGACTTAGGTATACCCTGACATCATGTTATAGCACACAATGTACCCATCTCCATCCCGGCTATGGTTTCCTATCGGAAAGTCCCTCTTTGCCTTTAGCCCTTGAACGAGCCGGTGGATCTATCGTGTTTATAGGCCCTTCTCAGTCGGCTTTAAGGATTGCATCCGACAAGATGTTGACTCGCGAATTAGGCGATTCTTTGGGCGTTCGTATTGCGCAAGGTCGACGTGTCACGTCTGTGACCGACGTTCTTACTTTCGCTGCTGAACAAGGACCTGGTCGTGGATATCCAGTAATAATCAAAGCATTAGATGGGGGAGGAGGACGAGGTATTCGTATCGTAGAGGATGAAAATGGTGTCGGAGAGGCATTCAAAAGGTATTTCATTCGTCACGAATCAGTTGTCTTATCAAATATCCTGCCTTAGATGCCTTGGAGAAAGTCCGTCGAAACAGGTCTTCGTCGAAAAAGCCTTAACTGGCCCTGGGTGGAAACATATAGAGGTCCAGGTGATCGGTGATGGCAGGACAGTCAATCACCTCTGGGAAAGGGAGTGTAGTGTCCAGCGAAGGTATATCCTTTCTGTATCCTTTACGAAGGACCTTTGGAGTTTTCTGACGTCGTTACAATAGATTCCAGAAGATTGTGGAGGTTGGTAACTCTTGCTTATGTTTTCGAGAAGTACAGTATAAAGGTGTTAACCGTTACTAATCAGATCGCACCTTCTCGGCTCCCTCGCTCATCGATTCAACCCTTATTGGATGCTTCTCTGAAGATGGCTCGCCATTTGCAATACAGAGGTCTCGGAACTTTCGAGTTCCTTTTCAATAGTCATTCCTTCGAGTGGGTGTTTTTGGAAATCAATCCAAGAGTTCAAGTAGAACACACCATTACAGGTACCGTTTTAATCTTCGCACAGGTTATCTCTCGACTCACATCTGATGCTGCAGAGGAAATCACCAACATTGATCTCGTTCGCTCTCAACTCCTCTTGTTCTCATCGACCAATGTCACCCTTTCAAGTATCTCTTTAGACAGACCACTAGACATCCCTACTTCCTTCGCCATTCAACTCCGTCTAACGGCTGAAGATCCTCGGAAAGGATATCAATTATCACCTGGGTTATTACGTGCCTCTGATATCTTTTGGCCCGGAGGAAGAGGTGTAAGGATCGATACGTGGCTTACGATTGGGCCTAATAATCCAGATGACGGCGACGTGGAATGGACTGTTGGGACCGAGTTTGACTCCTTACTGGCCAAGGTCATAGTTACCGGAGCTTCCTTTGAGGAAGCGACACAGAAAGGCCTGGGTGCTTTGCGTCAACTCCGCGTTGGCTCCAGAGGGAAAGTGAAGACCAACGTCGCTGTACTCGCAGGAACACTCGCCCATCTTGATTGGGCGAATGGGGCCGTCGATACTCTCTGGCTGGAAAGGAAGGCCAAGGACGTTCTGGACCTCGGCGAGCAAGCATTACGGCCTAAACCAAATTTGGCTTTGAAGACGCGTATGAGCTCATCGGATGCTAGTCCGTCGGGTGCTCACGCCCCAGCTGCGGGACGCAATAACGTAGTTCTGCAACCTGGATCCTTATTCCACCTAACCTTAACTCCGCCCGCCTCTTTGTCCGACCAAAGCAGTGTCAGAAGCGAATCTCAGAGCTTGAAACATACAATAACATTGAAATCTATTGCCCAAAACGCATTCCCAGATGCGCTGTCAGGTACCTTTATATCGTCATTTCCATCGATATTTTCTGCCAATCCTGGATCGACGGAAGTTTCATTCACATTAACTCAGTCGACCTCTGTGTCCGTGTCGACAGGACACATGGAGCTTGCAAACCCAAATGATCCACAGCACGTAGCCGCACCCATGACAGGGAAAATCGTTGAAGTTCATCCTGCCTTGGCAGATATACTATCATCAAGGTTGAAACCAGCTCAGAAGTCGGACTCTCGTACCTTACAGGCCGCACTAAAGAGCAGTCGTGTCCGTAAAGGAGACCCTTTGCTTATTCTCAGCGTGATGAAGATGGAGAACGTCGTTGCTGCCCCATTTGATGGCGTTGTTGGGCGTGTTGGGAATGGGGTACAAGTGGGTGCTGTGATGGGTGAGGGAATGCTTATATGTGTTCTTGAAAACGACCTCCTGGACGGTTCTGGTCAAGGAGTGGAAAGGCTCAGTCGTTTGTAGACCAGTCATCATATATGATGCATCGTTTGACACGATAATGAAGCCTCTCGCTATCCGCAGCTGCTGAGTTCGAAGGTTGGTTTTCAGCAGCTTGAAGGTGCTAAAAATAGCAAACGTAAGTTGGTACGCAGCACTATAAAAGCAGCACCACCTTGAACTTTATTCCTTCATCTTGAACTACTTACTCTTGACCCCGACCTCTCACACCTTAGTTGAGTTCGTCACCTTTTGAGCACACTCTCAATAAATGCCCATGCTTTCTGATTAGTATGGGCTCCGATATCCTACCGCATGAACTAGAAGACCGGATCCTAAGCTTTTTGCACAACGACACATTATCCCTCCAAGCCTGCGCCCTGTCATGCCATCGGTTTTCAATCATTTCCCAGAGATGCCTCTTTCGAAAATTTCTCTGCGATATTCTATAAACAAGGCCAACCAGGCAGAGAAATTTCTCCGCTTACTCAATCTTCACCACACATCACAACTCATGCAAAGAATGGGTGATCGACGCTCCTCCATCTATCACCTTTAAATTAACCCCGAAACCTTCATATCAATCCTATCTCTCCTCAAAAATTTAATGGAAATCAGCTTGTCTGGTTACTTTACGCCCCGACAAAACTCTATGGGAGTCTATAAACAGCACACCTATTATTCAAAACATCGTAAACCTCAGGGTTTCCAGGGGTGTTCAGTTTCAGCTTTCTCGTATCGCTGAACTTCTACGCTTGGAGGGCTTATTCCTCGACTATTACACCATTTCTAAATCGCTGGATGGCAAACAGGTTGCCCCACTTTCTCCCCGAGGGCGGCAGGCCATTTGTCTACGATCCCTTCGATTGTGTTCCACTGAAACTAATATTGAAGATGTTGTTATGTGGCTAAGCAATATCGGCAGCCGCTTGGACATATCCCAACTTCAGCGTTTATCTGTTGTATCCACCCTTGGAGAAGGTCATGTTGATATGCTCAGCAATCTCATACAAATCTGCAGCAAGTCGCTGCAAGTTTGATGCTATGCCCGGTCCTCAACCATCCGGTCAGTCGATGCGATTGACTTATCCTGCCTGTCCCAACTGCGTGTCCTTCGTGTTGCCTTGATCGTACGCGTCTCCGAATCAGTTAACAAAGAAACCGACCCCTGGCTTATGGCACTCCTTAAACAGCTCCCGAATTGTACGGCCATTGAAGAAATATACATTGAAGGGAGTATCTCCGAATGGAGAGATAAGGGGTATCTCGAATTTGATAGTTCAACAAATCACATCTTACAAATAGAGGAAGCCTTGCTGAACATTCCCCTTGCGCGTCGCATCAGCTTCTTTGTGTTTCGAGACAACTTCACTGAAGTTCCAAAGAACCTCAATGAACAGTTTGATCTCAAATCCAGGAATTTGACTTCCAAAGGTGTTTTACATACAATCGTTGCAGATGGTGAGCTCTTTGTACTATCTAGCAAGTGTCCATCGTGATCATTTTTAGCCCCAATAAAGGACATATTTTTAATCGCCTAATTCTAATTGGGAAGAGCAACATGACGAGGCACAAAGCCATTAGGTGTTGCAGGGGTTTACTGCATCTATTTAAAATTATAGCTATCTAATACGCATTAATGAATGCTCGTTGACGCAACCTATCGGCAAGTTCGCAATTTATTCGCCTGTTTTTGGTCACCTTCGTGAGTAGTAACTTGCGCTTTTTCGGCTACTTAAAGAATTGGGTAAGTCTCTCCGGTCAGCTAGGAGTGATGACATGAATGATTGGTGATCATGTTTCCAATCAGGTTCGCTCCTCAGCCTCGGCCGAGCAGGCCGATATACTTGTCGTCATCTGGATTAGGAAAATTATCCTAATTTTGGCAGTCACTGCAACTTACGCTTTGCATCAGTCATCGTCCGAGAATCCGGAGGACCTACATATTGGGATAGTTGAAAAGCTACCTCATCAGGCTGACTAAGGGAACAATTTCTCGATGACCAATCCATGCCGTGCATGCACTTGAACGCCAACGGTCAACACACGGCCGGCGAAGGCTTTTCATTATATTATGTAGTGATCTCGGAATAGTCCTCAAACCTTTGATCTGCCTGTCGGACTCTTACGACATGTTCTTCGCTTTGAAAGTCCATCCAATCCAATCACTTCCCAGGCCGAGCATCGCCCTACTCTTAGCCCTCGCCTTAAGCGCTTTCATAGCTAACAGGGTTCTAACACGGGTCGTTAAATCAGATATCTTGCTCTTACCTGTACCGGTAATAAACTCATCTTTTCATCGACCCTTTGATTAATATTAACTGATACATTCTCTGCCATTTGGGTTATCTGCAGGAAGGAGCACATTTATTATGGGGTCATGAAAAACAGGTTTTTATGAAGCAGCCGGGAAGTGCCTATAGGCGTTGGATGCGTAAGCTGGGTCAGACATTCCGTATTAAAGCTGCTTTTGCTGTAAGCGAAGCCTCTTCAATGATAAATACTGTACTTATTTCTATTAGGGCCCGGACATCGTTTGTATTCACATCCTGACAGCAACGAATCGAACTAATTCGAAATTGTAATTGGTGCTTGCAGATCCCGTCAGCATTACGTATCTACTGCGGAAAAAAATTTACGATTATCGTTGAGTGCTTATGGTTCTGTCCTGAATCCTCATGATGACACCCGCTTAAGATCACAGCGCTGTAGTCTGCACTCGTATTGGTCGGTTGATGGGAAAAGGTCTGGCGTGGATTGAAGGAGAAAAAAAGCATATACGAATGCGTCGGCTTACCATGCCGGCACTAACGTACGTTCTGCGAGATCTTACCTTAAAGTTTGCGCACGAGACATCATTTGCAGGGCTGATAACATTGTGGCATTCTCTCCCAAGTCAGGGAATCTGTTGGAATGCAAGTGTCTACGACTTGAATCTCGCAGATGAGACATCGTTAAGTCGTTCTTTTAGGTAGTGGATGATCTGGTCAAACTAGTTGAGGATAATGGAAACTGGGCGGAAGTCAACCTTCTCAACTGGACTGGAAAAATGACGTACGACTTTACTTTCCAAGTCCTAATGGTTGCAACCTTACACATGTTTGGTTATTAGATTAAACATCATCGGACGAGTGGTATTTTTTCCTTTCCCTTAGCAAATTAACCCTCATTTTTCACAGGCATTTCTTTATGACTTCGGCAGGGGAATAGTGAGAAGCCCGCAATATACTGAATGCAAGAAATATGTCCATATCTTCTATTGCACGTTATGCTGGATTCTTGGTATGACTTTGATGCTTGAACAAAAACTTGTGTTGTCATAATGATATCAGACTCTGATGCTCCTTCGACGATTTACGTTTTTGAATTCTCTGCCGATCGGTGTAATCCAAGGGCAGGCTTTGGCTAAAGAAACTATACAGGTAAATCATGTTTCCTCAAGGATGAATTTTCATTTTGTAATCTATTCTATTTCATCAGAGTGGCGTAGCACGTCAGCTTGTTTCCAGGAGCGCTGACAGTCTAAATGAATCTCAGACAAATGGCGCTAAGGATTTACTTACCTTGCTTTGTGAGTGTGCCTTTTGCTTGATCTACTGTGTAGTAATTTAACTCGTATCCTCATTAAATCTAGTAAATGCGGCTGCAGAAGAAAGAATATCCATTGAGGAGGTTTACGAACAGGTTAGCTTGTCGTCATTTCTGGGATACCATCGCTAATCCCGGACAGATATCCACGTTTATGTGAGCCTGCAAAATCCTATTACTGGTCCACAATCTGATACCAGGATTATCAGGATTGCCGGGTTCGAGACCACGACAACAACTGCCGCATTTGCCGTATGGGAGCTCGCTCGACACCCAGACAAACAAGATCGCCTGCGCGAGGAACTTGCCACTATATCAGGCGAGCCTACAGCAAAGGACATGCAGGACAGACTACCATATCTAAATGCCATAATGAAAGAAACGTGAGTCATTTCCCCTTTATATTTTCACTCAAGACTGGTGCTGAGAAGCTCATAGTTTGCGCTTATATCCTGCTCTACCCTATATGGAACGTACAGCAACAAAGTTCGACATAATCCCTCTTCGTGATCCCGTCAGAATGTCGAACGGAACAATTGTTTCTGAAATCTCGGTCCAACCGGGTCAAGCAAGTTAAATTTCCAAGTAGATGTCTATTATTTCTTATCCTCTATTTTGCTAGACCGTGGTTATACCAATAATAGCTATTCAATGCCAGGACGATGTCTGGAAGGACGCGGATGAATTCCGTCCTGAGCGCTGGTTAGAGGAATTGCCCCCAGCCGATAGGCTACCTTCTGGATGGGGAAATATGCTGGCCTTCAGTGACGGCCCAAGGAATTGTATTGGGACGCGTCTCGGTACGATATACATTCCTTTGATGCTCCGTCTTAAACTAACTGATTCCTTAGCGATTTTCAACTTTAAGGCAAGTTGCATTGGACAAAATCTCTTGATTCAACTTAGAGCTCACGCCTATCAATCGTAGATTATCTTGGCTGCAATGACGACTCGTTTTCATTTTGAAAGTGGAAACGGGGACATGTCACTAAAGATATCTTCCAGCTTACAGCCCTGGATTTATCATGGTAAAGATGATCCAGGAAGTAATGAATTGCCAGTTTTCCTTCACGTTGTAAGTTAGAGCTATATGTTCGGCTTCACGTAAGGTAAAAGCTGCAGTGTAAGAGACACGCGTACATGGTCGTACCGAAGGGTACACGGAGTTCTAGAGAGATCATTACTCATCTTACTTAAAGAAGAAGAGGAGACAAATAGAAGAAGCGGCGTGCACAAGGCAGATTTTGGCAGAGAATGCACGAGAAAGAGTCAAGGGAGAAACTTAGGATTAGAGGCTGGAGCAAGGCAGTATAATAATTTTAAAAACATCTGTGCATAATTGCAAAATCCACGCCCAACTTGAAGGAGTGTGCAATTCGACAGTGAGAGAGGGTGGCTCAAAACCGTTTCAAGACGTAGCAGTTCAAATGCGCACGTGATATTTAGGGTACTCCCGGCTCCCCCAGGACCCTATGCCATGCTCATGTATGTCCGATCCTGATGCTGACGGAAACTGGTCCTAAAATGACCTGATGTCCGATCCTTATGTGTACGGAAATCCGAAAAATTTGCGGTATGTCCGATCCCGACTGAGTCCAGAATCGGCCAGTCGCCAGTGATGTCCGATCCCATATGCGTACATTTGTTGACCTTTGGTAGCTTGATGTAGGCAAACATAAGCAACCAAGGTTTGTTGAAACACTTGATCGATTTCTCACCTGCGTTCCGGGCCATCCTTTCTCTGTCATTACACTTGATCAGCCATCCGCCTCGTTATTAGCTTCGCTCAAGGAGTCTTGCCAATCGCTCTATCTGGCGATTGATTGTCTGAGAGGGAAATCTCGAAGGGGTATGTCGGAAATCACTGTTGGCATTATTGCACACGACGAATCCAGTGCCAGCGAGGAGGAGGAGCGCGGGGAAGGTGGAGAGGATGAGCGAGGGGTGTAGGATGGTCGAAATCAGGTTTTATGCGTACATTTTTTAGGGAATTCTATCCTCGATCCCTTATGCGTACATTTGGTAGCCTTTTTAATGTTATATCCACTATGCTGACGGCAGTTGGCCGAAAAACATAGCCCCGATCCTTATGCGAACGGAAAAATCCGAAATTTTCGTGTACATAACTGGCCAAAAAAGGCGTTTTAGGATCGGACATCTGACAGCATAGAGTAGTGTCCTGCTCCCCCACATCCATTCCGAGTTTAACGTTAAACTATCGAGATTCGACATTCTTGATCTGCACGTACCTGCTACCTACTTTCAAAAACTACTGTGCCATGTACAGAAAATGACTCTGCCATCACACCCTTCTTCATATGTTTTTTAAACTCGCCCCTCTCATAGGCAATGTTCGACCTTTCAGCTTCAGTTTTAACCAATTCCCGGCGGCGACATAGCCCTTACAGCACACCTTCTCGGAAAAGGAACGAATTACACGTCTTGAAGAACTTCAACGTGCTGGAAAATTTGAGATATATGTATTAAGGGCTCAGCGCTCAAGCGTTCATATTTCATTCGCGTCTCCCTGGTGGGAGCTCCAATGTCCATCCCGCCGCTCCTGATATCATATATGACCAAAACGCGTAGGAAACATGCATATCGATGGAGCCTGTCGAAGTACTATTACGTTTGGTCCCTGCTAGTGGGTGACATCGTAATATCAGCATTGCCCAGCCGCCCACTTTTGCCCGCCACCCACCAATCGCTTCCTTTCCTCTCAACCTCGACTTCGCTGTTAGGAGCACCATCTGTCTCCGCCTGCGTTAATCCTGCACGCCATACGGACTGCTATCTCATCCAGAACTTTGGTCATCACACTCATTTCACCCGACTTCGGCATCTTCAAGATTTGTCGCTCACCATCGCTCACCAATGCAGTCGCATAAAGACCACTCAGAAGACGAGGCACCGCCCCATCAAAATGCTCCAGATTCACTGGTCTCTGGCCATACACATTCCTGTGCTATTCTTTCTAATGAAAGCACTGAGTTCTTGACTAGGCGACAGCCACCACTCCTCTGGAGAAAGTCGACCTATTATGGTGAGTCCCGCTCTACGTTGTCTCCATAGATTTCTTTTCTCAACTGAGTTGAATATCAGGGATCTCGTTGATTTCGCTTTTCTTGGCAACGGTACTTGCTATAGTGGCGTTTTCCATTCGGACCTCATATCGCGGTGGTGCTTTTCTGGACAAGGATCATCTTCGTAAGCTATCCGTTCCGATTTATGTTTGAAACTTGGTGGATGAGATTTCTTTAATTAGCCGTTCTATTCTATGCAGCAGCCGTGTTCATAGGAGCACTCCCTCTTTCGGGCGTTTGTGCTCTGTGGGTGTTTCCTGAATGCATTTCGTGGTTTCCGCTGAAGTTGGCTTCCTGTCATCTAGGCTACGATATGAAAAGGACGTCGCCATTGGATGGGTGCTGTTTTTTACCCTCGTCTTTAGCCTCCTCTCCCTAGGTCAGTCCTTCCCATTTTCATGCCGGAGCCGGAACTAACTACGTACGCCTATCTAGGGCCTATTTTCATATTTTCTATCGATTCTGCGGAAAATACAGTCTTCATAGAAGATCACACCAGCGCGACTTTGGCCTACGTAATGGCTACATTTTGCGTCATCTCGTCAATAGCATGTAAGTGCGGTTGCCATTCTTGAGCACAAACACTTGTTGAGTATTTCCGACATTTAGTATGCGTGGCGGCAGGCATCACGTACTTGACCATGATCAGAATACAATCTAATGACCGATCCAGAATCAAGGACATCTTCGCATCTGTTACTCGTACGTCTGGTCATTACCTGTATACCTAGTCAGTACTAATGTCTGCCTTAGTGAGCATTGCTTCCCTTGGTGCTTTCAGCAGTGCCCAAAGCGAACTAAAACGCCGATCGAAATGGGTTGGGAATGCTCCCTCGTCCGCTATGGGCGCGCCGGGTTTGGATACGACATGCGATCTAGCATCGCTCTCTATGTCACGAAAATCTGAAGGCCTCGAGGAATTCCCTTCACCGGTTTAGGTGACGGCTAGATCACGTAGGAACGCTTAGACGTAGACTCAAGGCTGCAACTTTAAAATGATATTGGGATTTGTACGAAGTCAACTACCATTCTAGAACTTGAAATTTATGAAGACAAGTGTACGGGCCATAATCAATCTTCTGAATTCTACACATTTCTGAACGTAAACTTTAAAGGGTAAGGTTGAACGAACCATTTCATTATTCACGGCAGCGCCGGCACCCATTCTTACGTATAGGCCACGAGTGACGACCCATGCGCCTCATGCGCTTCCCAACCCCAAGGTTAAGCTGAACTCAAAATCCAACACAGAACGTAATCTTCGCTGGCATACAAGTATTAGGTGAGCAATAGGTCATTTCAAGGCAGAATGGTTATGGGAATTTATAGATAAGGTTTAGAGAAGCAAGGTCCACCGGCTCGCCTCTCATCGTCACCTGATTCAATCGACGATGTTGAAACTCAAAAATTGGTTGGAGCAAGTTGATTTCCCACCCTTCCTTTCGATAGGCGCTCATCTCTCCATTGTAAGAGGATGGCAAATCTACTGGTGTGGCCAAGCAAATACTTTTTCTATGCCATAGGCAATACTAGTGCTGTAGCATTGACTACAGATCTCCCCCCGGAAGAGCCTGCTCGCATCTTGCTTTTAGGTTGCGGCGACCCCCGCAATGTTCTGCATACAATCTTCACTGAGGGCCCCAATTGTACGTCTTTACTTTCAATTTTAGGAGAATTTCAAACTGACGATAAATATGGGGATAGCTGGTCGTACTCTGGACTTTACTTGTTCTGATTTTGATCCCGCCGTGCTTGGTAGCTTCTTCGCCTTTTTGCCCTTGGCCTAATCCCTTTGCTTACAATTTTTGTTTAATCAATAGCACGAAATGTCCTGTTACTAACCATGATCATTGATAATAAACCACACTCAACGCTTTGGAATACGTTTTTCCATTTCCGCCTCGACAAAGACTCCCATATTGCCCTTATCGACCAATGCAAGAAGCTGATTGGGCACTCGGAGACTACAGAGGAATGGAAGGCATCTCCATACGCACCTTTGATTAAATTTTGCACCGATTACACTCTCAAAGAGCTCAGGCGTCATTGGACACTTTATGTCGACATGGAAGACCTGCCAAGCCCACATCTCGCAGCCATCCACGAAGCATTCGACCGACAATCCAAAAAAAACGTGAACGCAAAAACCGTGACCAGCACTATCATTCGTTCCCTTGGACCTCTTGGTTTACGAATGTCTGCAGCCATTTTTGAAAGCTTCAAAAACTTTTGGAAGACGGGTGTCACTTACATTGATGGCAAGCGCATCTCAGCTGCAACAATCCTTAACCCGACCTTCGTTTACTCCCTGGGTGGCGAAGGCTGCTGCCTTCACTATGGCACTGACCCTCTGATTCCCTTCCATTTTGCACCGTTATTTGGAAATTCAAAGGGAACAGTATCCATGCCCGAAATCTTGAAGGCCGCCAATCAAGAGTTCAAGGACTGGTGCTCCTCTTATTTTACGTCACTATCTTCCGGTTCTCCGCCTATCATCCGCTTTTTCGTCGGTGAAGCAACGGCTGTCTGCCGTGCACTGCGGATATTTGATGCCACGGGCATATCCAACTCAGGGATTCCAGTCGCACAGTGGAAGACACAACTCATACAACTCAACAGAAACGAATACAATTCATCTAGCCCACGCAGTGCTCCTACAAGCTTCAACATCATACACACGTCTAACCTCGAGGACCACATTGGACTGTTAAATGTACTCATTGCCTCATCCCCTCTCCTTTCTGCTGACACTTCTAGTGTCCTTTATACCGAATCACTTCTTTTCCTCGGCCAAAATGCAACGAAGGAATTTACGGAGCAGCTCCATGTCGACCTGTCCGTCTTTGGGCTTTTGTCCGGCTTATCTCCAATCGACTACCTTTGTGGATTCACCAGTCGATCAAATACACATGAATTGATGAGGTACCAGGCCATGAAGAAAGACCAAAAAAAGGCACCAACGGTAACACAGTTCTACCAGGTTACAACTTGGAAAAGACCAGGTTCAGGAGACACCATCGCCTCTCAAAATACAGACAGCATCTTGCCTCCTGTATTCGATGGATATCAGTTGGGTACTCTATTATACGACATTTACCAATCGCTTTTCGAGCAGGAAACCTCGATGAATTTTTGGAAAGCGAACCAGAATCTGAAAAACCTGGCCAAAGCAATATCTGTCTCCAACTTGGCGCATTACGGCCGCGAATCCTTTGTTCTCTTATTGCAACTTATACGGCAGCGACTGCAACCATCTCAGGATACATGGTCGACCACCATGGAACGGTTCATGTCGCTACTGCTCGCTGATTGGTCAATTCAATCAATGGATACACTTCATTACCAAGACCTTTGTGGACAATTACTTCGACACAGCTTATACAGGGCCCCTTTTCTTCAAATGAAAGCTCCAAAAATCGGGCGCTTTGCACTCTGGGATACAGTCCCCGATCTTGTGCGGATTGTCCTCGTTATTCCACGGGAGAAACTTTCAGTACTCGAAGATTCCAAGGCAGATGAAATCGGGACCCCACCATTGCACTTTGACATCTTCGGCAAGACGACCCATAACGTGTTCACCGCCGCACACGTTGCATTCGGACGTGCGATTTCCGTAGGACCTAAATCTCGTCCACAAGTTGTATTCGAAGAGGATACAAAGGGCAGGGCAGGAGACTCACCGCTTGTGGCGTCGTTTGTTCTGCCTGCTCTAGTCCTTACCAGTCTCGAACCTCAAGAACGTTTGAATGTCGGTTTCAGCGTTCGTAACACGCCTGCCGCATGTGCAACTCTAATCAAGAAGCTCGGTATCTTGCTGCGTGTCTTCAGCGCTAATCTTATGGATGAATCCCTTGTCCACGTCCTTCCGGAACAACCCCTTCCATTGAGTTATTCCCCCGGCTCACCAATGGTTCGAATTCATTAGGGCGCGCGAAGCCGGGTATATCCTCTCAGATTGGCGATTCCTCTACCGCATCAGTGGAACTCGATGAACAATGCGAATTAATTGCGTCTTTGACAGTACGGGTATCCATTGCAGATGAGAGGTCTGCAGAAATATTTAGTGAAGCTGGCGGAAAGGCTGTTCCTGAAATCATCCAGCTCTCACCCTGCGTTGTCAGAATTACTCTTGGAGGCCGAAATCAGGACATTGTCTATCCATTCCTGTGATAGGCAGTTCTCATCGGTTGCGCCTGGCTCGGAAGTCGCGATATATAGAGGTATGGATATATTAGTTCTTAACTTCTCTAACTAACCACGGATTCTACCTCTCAAAGCTCATTGTGCCGACATCTAGATCACTCCTTCCGGATGGAATGAAGCTCACCCCATTTCCTGTCATCAAAACAAACGGATTTTTCCACCCTTGGACCTTACATCGCGTCAATTTGTCGACGTTGCCTGTCCTTGACCTCAAGGCCAAAAAAGTTGATGAATGGTTCAACGTCCACGTTGGCTCTATGATGTCCGCTCGCGAATTGTCACTCAGAAAGAAGAACGAGGTTGACACTTTGATGTTCGTCAAAGACAGTCTCCATTCCATTTTTGTTCGTGCAGCAGGTACCCAAGGAGGTGCCGCGTATCGTCTCTTTGCACTGCGCGACAAAACGACCAAGAATTGCGATACATGCCTCTTCATCAGCGAGCTTCGTTTTGACCTAGCATCTCACACAATAGTCTGTGATGGATATGTCCTTCCTTTGACGGTCGCGTTGTTAAAGAAGATCGAGAAGCCATTTGCCAAGTTGGTGCATCAAGGACGGATGGTCGACGTTCTCTTGCCTGATGGGGAAATCCAGGCCTGGAAGCAGCTTCTTCCCGCATTCGTGGAAAGATGCCGATCATGGACACATGGACCAAACTGTGAATATATCGCCCAGGGACATATACCGCTCACGGAAGGGATGGAAGCAGATCCCTTATGCAGTTGTGGGAAGGGCAAGGATGTCGAGGGCATGAATAAAGTCGCATTATGGAAGGAAGTAGCGCCGTATGTCACCCGGGTTGCGCTCTCGCCATTATTCGCAGTGTCATATCTTGAGACTGTGGGTCGACATCCAGATGCTCATAAGTGCTCGGTATGCAGACGCAAAGGGAATCCAAGGCTCAAAGAATGCACTGGGTGCAAAAAGGTGAGATATTGCTCTGCTGAGTGTCAGAAGAAGGATTGGAAGACGCATAAACCCAAATGCAAGCCTTGAATAGTGTTTTGAACATGCTGAAAAATAGTTTTGCGAAGAAATACTTATTGTCTTGCGAATCTGAATCAGTATGTCCTTGTGTGGAGTACCAATTAATGCTACTTGAACTCAGAGAGAACGAACAGTGATAAATAATGGTCGATAGATATCGTGGCCTGAGGTCCAGTGTACTGAACAGAGTAATTATCATTGATCTTTAATTAATAAAACAGACATGAGTGTGGCCTTGTAACGCAGGTCGATTGACCCCATCGTCGAGTACAAAACGGGATTTTGGTATTGCGGTACATAATTACTATCATACAAATTCACTATACAGCTTGTAATACACTTCCTAAAATAAAGACGAATTAATTTGAACGAAAGGTATCCTAAAAAGTGCCCAATTATTACGCTTCAAACGGCCCATATCGTTGCAAGCGCCCAACGCTCAACCGTCATGCTCATCCGCCGTCGCTAATCCCCAAAAAAGTGCTGTTTCAGGCGACACTGCAATAATATCAGTGCCCCGAACTCGAATTGCTTCACGACGGGTGATCCATGATGCCACTAATACTAATTTAAAGCAGATCAAACGGTGAGTAGATCCGCCTTACTATATCAAATATGAGATACATACATGCACCGCCGGAAATGGCACCCAAGGTGCCCAAGCCCAGAGACATGGCGACCGAAGTGATGTCGGCCGGCTGAGGGCATTCCAGAAAGAATCGAATTCCTTCAAAGAAAATGACGCCGCAAAAGCCAGCTTTGTATAAAAATTTGACTCAGAGAAGAACAATTCGGCATTGAAAAACCACTTACTAGTCGCATATATGCATCCCGTCTGGTATTTAGCTACTTGGATCACTGCAAGAGTATTAGGATTCCAGAAATAGTACCTGGGTGACAAAGAAAATCAGAATGAATATTGAATGGAATAACGACGCAATACCGCATGCCATTAAGTAGAAGACCTGCTGAAGAGGTGTAAACCACCAGCGCAAGTGGAAAAACTGATTCGGCATCAGATAGGTAATGGATTCGATCTACGAAATAACAAGTTTACCTAAATGGTCCTCGTATTTAACGAGCCCAACCAATCCCAGGATAAGTTGGATATACAGGCACGTATTCGACAGATCTGAAAATTCCAAACAAGACAGCCCAGTCAGTCTTTTTATATTTTTTTGAAAACATTAGACGCATACATCCCAACACCGTTCGATACAGTGACACCGATTTAGAGAACTGCACTGGTCTCGATAGTTTCCAGGCGGAATACCTTGTCCAAGTTGGGTCCGCAGTAGCATCTTGCTTAAACTCGGGCAACGTGGTCGGACAATCAGGAGTCGATATATCATTGAAGAACCCAAGTTCGGTGAAAACAGCAACTATACATGCGGAAGGATAGACCGATTATTACCTGCCTTGAGAGAAAAAGAGCAGGCTTACCACCGACGACCAGAAGGAAGTGGACAATTGCATTTCCAGCGAGTAATTTCGGTCTGCCCGGGGTCTGTTTTACAGAGAGCAAGCTCCAACTCTGGCCTGCACAAAATTGGTCAACAAAGCAGCATTGAAAGGAGAGATCGTGGAGCCTACAGAGTGAAAAATATATAGAGTTTCTGACAGCCCTATGGCGTCGAACATCGCGCAATAGTGGAGATTTGAGTTCACTATGGGTGGATGTCGCATGTAAGAAAGCAAACTTATATCAAAGAGAAGGGCGTACAATCTCAGAAGAAGCGTCATCATAACCAAACTTATGGTCGTACACCACACAAAGTTCGAGCCTTTATTCAGCATACGGTTTTTGAGTAAAGGAAGAATAAGCGCTAAAGTAAAATGGTTTACGCACGCCGTCCTACGTCGTTTTCCATGTCATATCTGGCAAGTTTTGATATGTACCAAAGCACCAGGCTGCACGCTGTTATTGTCTCTATGAACGGAATCTTCGCAGGCCGGTTGGACAAAGTGGACTGCACATTAAAAATAAGCCAGTTGAAGCGGGTATATGACTTTCGATCTTGGCGAGGTGACACCTGGAACATACCTGGGATATGGTACCCTGAACGGCTTCAAGTCCAGGACTCCCCAGGCCCTCTAGGTCAGGCGTTGCTTTATCAGGTGAGATCGCTTTGTAGTCGGAATAAATGTTCGAACTAGCAAGAGGGCTAAGTTCAGAAGCTTTAGAAGTCTGTTTCTCGACGTTCGCCATGAAGCTTTGAAGCGTTGTCCGTGTGCGGCGTTTCAAAAGTGGGAATCTTGAGTCCTCAGCCTTTCTCCAGTCGGACTTTCAAAGGCTTTCGACTCGCGCTTCGATTATAAACCACGTGACCGCGTCTTCATCAGTTCAACCTTGCAGTTCCCGAAGTTCCCTCAGTCACATAAAAATCCGTCTTATGAATCAGGCCCCACTTACGACCTGACGAGCAACAAGGAGGATTGAAGGAGGATAATCATAATTATGTATTTCGAATGTTAACGGGACTTACGCCATGGGTAAGTTGATGGGTAAGTTTTGCTTCACGTTGTCTTCACTGTGTTAATGTATCTGTGGCACCTGAACAGCTGGAAGGGACCTCCAAATAAAAACTCATACCTTGACGAACTTGGAGAATGAGTGAATAACAAATTTGTTGTGAGCGTGATTCGGACCTTTTCCTAATAATTTAATTAACTGATCATACTGAATGGTGGCAAGTATGCATGCTAGGCTGTATAAGGTTGTATAGAGGGGTACTTATGCTACGGAGATGTATTGCTCAATAAATAGGTAAACAAAGCAAGGCCTACCCTCAGCCTGAGGCATCTCAAGATTCTCAACTGGAGGGCTGAAAAGTCCAAAGTCCGCAAATAAGAAACCACGCTGCAGTTCCGAAGTGCACACACCCATGACTCTCTTGTTTATTGCCGATTCTGCTCAACGATTCAACGTGCCTCTTGATGAACTACATGCCCAGCACCCTGGAAAACGTCTGGTAGTCGGCGTAGCTATCACAGCACCCATGGTCGCCATCACACAGGATTTCTCTGACCCCAATAAATCCCAAGCAAAAAAGCTCCTTCTCTTGCAACGAGCAGAGACTGAGAACGTATATCCATTGATGTATGAATTACCCGGAGGCGGAGCTGAACCGCAAGACACGAGCCTTCTAGCCACAGTGGTTAGGGAGACAGCAGAGGAAACGGGATTATCAGTGACCAGAATCTTGGGTATCTTTCCAGGCTTTGAATACGAGACGTCCAAGAGTAAGGCGATCCAATTCAAATTCTTGGTCGAAGTCGATCGAGCACCTGATACAACGATAAATGTCCACCTTAACCCACAAGAACATTGTACCTTTGCGTGGGTCGATGAAGCTGATGATCTATCTCTTTACCCAATGACGGAGGCGATGCACCAAGTTGTTTTGGATGCTCTGTCTTCCATGGCAGAACAAACAGCTTGTAAGTTGAATGCGCTTCAATGCCCTGTGCACAAGATCTGAAGCCTGAGTGAAATTAGCCGTCCACTATTCAGATTGAAGACATCAAGTAAATGGGCGTGGATGACGTATCGTGCTTGCCCACCAGTATTGGGGATTCTTCCTCTGGTACTTGAAAAATTGACGCGACGCGACGAGTCACGACATGCCCAGACTTGCGTTGGGAGGTGAGAAGCAGCCCTTTTTTTCGAAAGCTCTATGTAATTCAGTACGTCCAAATGATAAGTATCTACGTATAAAAGAAAAAAAGAAATGCGCGCGTATAAATTACAGATTACACAGCAAGTAAGCATATATTGTAAATAAGCCAGTAAGCAGTCGAGTCGAGTGATTGAATGGGGATTCTCATGTATCATATATCATCATATCTCCTCCTCATGAATTAATCAGCCACCCTCGCCTCTAATCAATATCATTCCTCCACCCATCCCCACCCGACCTACTCCCGCTGCCACCCCCGCTCCTCGACCCGCGCCCCAACCAAGGCGCCCTGCTCACTCCCCGATCCCCACCCCGATCGCCCCTCGGCCCAACACCGCCCATCTCCCATCCACTCTCGTGCGTCCTGGGCCACTGCTTGGCTTTTGTGAACCCCTGTCTACTCCCCTTGGTATATCCGTACCCATCATTCCCGCCTGGTGATCCCCGCGAGGAGAATGAGCCCGTGTACGGTCGTGAACTGGAGCCTGAGCTGCGGTCGCCGCGGTCGAACGAGTGGTAGCTCGAGCCGGAAGATCTATCGTTGGACCTGTACCCTCCTCCTCCTCCTCCTCCATAGCCGCCTGACCTATCACTGCTCCATCCACCCCGCGAACCACCACCGCTGCTGCCCCGGTCCCGATCCCTATTCCCCCATCCACCACGTCCACTACCGAACCCACCACCCCCGCTCATCATTTCCATCAACTTCCGGCTCACCGTCGGCTCGCGGTCTAGAGCCCACATCTCCTGCCACGTCTTCTGCAGCCCCTTGGTCATCTCATGCATATCCAACCCCAACTCCCTCGCACGGCCAATAAAGAACCCAAGCTGCGAGCTAAACGCCCCAGAAATATCATCCGGCGCGAACGTGCTCAGATTCGACGTGAGCTCCTGGGAGAGTTTCGGGATCTCCCCGATCTTCAGCTCGTCGTACTTGTGCTGCGGGTGCGCAGCGGCCAGCTCGGCGAGCTCTGTGGTGAGATCGGTGGAGGTGACGGGTTTCAGAGCGACGTCGCGCAGGTGTCGGTGCACGAAGATCATCTCCCAGGGCATGAGGACTAAATCGCCGCGACCTTGTTTGTTACTTCCTCTCCCTGTCCTGCCCACGCGATGGATGTAGATATCCTTTCCGCTCGGGAGACCGACCTGGATGACACGCGTGACGCCGGGATAGTCCACCCCGCGGGCGGATACATCGGAGGTGACCATGATAGAAGGATACGTGTCGTTACGGAAAGCATTGGACACCCTCGTGCGGGTCTTCATCTCGCGCTTCGCGTGCATCTCGTACAGGTTCGTCTTGCGGCCCAAGGGAAGGTGCGCAATGGCCTTGCGGAGGAGCTGCGAGAAGAGCATGACGCTGTTGGTGGTACTGAGGAAGATGACGACTTTGCTCCGCTTAGAGCTGGATTGGTGCTGCAGCTGATCGAGCGCGATGAGCTTGATGAGATGTGGGAGGAGTTCCTCGCCTGAGCGCAGGACGGTGTGGTATTGCGGGATGTGTGCGTGGACAGGGGAGTCGTCGGCCGAGACACAGTTCACGAAGCGGTGGTTCGCGTCCAGGGTCGATTGGGCGATTTGTTGGATTTGGCGCGAGACGGTGGCGGAGAACAGGAAGGTCTGGCGTTCGGGGGATGGGGCAAGGTAGGAGGATATCCGGGTGATGTCCTCCCGGAAACCCATGTCTAAGAGGGTATCGGCCTCATCTAAGATGAGCTGGAGGGATGGGAATAAGTATTGTATTATGTGCAGTTGACAAACGAATTATACCATTTTGCAACTTTTCATCAGGTCATGAACCTCTGGCTCTGTGTTGATCAAATCCAAAAGTCTTCCGGGGGTAGCAACGACAATATCCTTCCTGCCCTTACTCCATTCCCTCATCTGCCTGAACTTGCTCTCGCCCCCAAGTAAAATCTGCACCTGGAAGCCCCGATGATGCGCCGTCAAATTACTCGCCTCCACCGCAATCTGCGTGGCCAGCTCCCTCGTAGGAGAGATGATCAGCGTCCCCACCGACTTCCTAGCAAAGTTCGTCTGCGCGCGGGACACGTCCATCTGGGAGAGGGGTACAGAAGAGGTGGATTGCACGGACTCCGCGTGCGCCTCGAGCGCGTTCAGGCGCGACTCGATCGCAGGCACGAGGAACGCCATGGTCTTTCCCGTCCCGGTTTTGGCCTTGACGAGTAAATCCCGCGGATGCTCGCTGTCAGTACGTGCGGAGGCGTCGTACGGGTCTGCGAGCTGCGGGAGGAGGGGCAGGATCTGGGCTTGGACAGCAGACATGTGGGTGTACTTGAACGGGGCGACGGTGATGGCGCGCAGAGTGTTGGGGTGGATCTTGTCAGCTAAGGATTGGAAGGAGAGCGAAGCGTCTGGAGTTGTTTTTTCAGGGTCGACGGGGGTGTCGGGGACCGGAGAGGTCGTGACTGTGGCGGTGGAGGCGAATCTGTTTTGGGTCAGTGCAGTCAGAGCGCTCTTTTGTTGCTGGCGACCAGGAGTTCCGAGGCGAAGAGCCCACGACGACGGAGGGCTGTGGTAGGGTTTTTAGTGAGAGAAAAGAAGAGGTAAAGAGGGACATACGACTCCGTGTGATAGCAGCTGTGACGAACGACCGACGCAGGACAGCTCTCGCTGCACTTGCCGCTTTGAAAGTCGCCTGGGATGTCGATGAGGAAGCGACAGCAGCGGTGGATAACGCCCATGGATATGAAGGAGGCATGATAGAGACGGTGCCTTGATGTCGGAACTAACAAGCTCGACTTTTTTTAAGGAAGAAAAAGGGAGAGGACTACTGGAGGATGTCTCTTTTCCAGAGTCTGGGTGTGTGAGGAGGAGAAAGAAAAAATAATTTCGCGCGATCACTAGAAAAAATAAGCGGGCGAACGAATAAGGTATGTCGCTCCCACGGGTCACTCAAAACGAATTTTTTTCGTGTTTTGTGGTTCCTTCCCTCTGGGCATGACGCTTGCTTGCGGTCTAACTGCGAAGTTTGTACGATAAAGCGCGTCATTATATTCTTTTCTTCTCTTGCTTGCTCCTTTTCATTCTTGTACGACCCATCCTTTCCACATTTAATCGGCTTGCATTTCCCATCGACAACGACAGAAAAATTTTTGACGACCATTAGAGCAATCTTAAAAAAATGACAAAGTATATCCTCGTTTCTGGGGGTGTGGTCAGTGGCATCGGCAAGGGTGTTATCGGTCGTTTTTTCCTCTTTTTTTCTTTCTAAAAAGTTTCAGTGAGTTGAAGGACCTATTCGCCGCCAACAGCTTCATCCACGGGTCTCTTACTCAAAACTACCGGCCTCAAAGTGACCGCTATCAAGATCGACCCGTACATGAACATCGATGCGGGCACCATGCGGCCTACAGAACACGGTGCGTCTCCTTCCCCGTCTCCTTCCTTGAAATTTTGCTTGTTGTTGTTGTTCGGTCCGATCCTAATCAAATTTAATTTCGAAATGGTCCAGGTGAAGTCTACGTCCTAAACGACGGCGGAGAAGTCGATCTCGACCTGGGCAACTACGAGCGGTACTTGAATGTCACCCTCAGCAGGGACAATAATATCACGACGGGCAAGATCTATAGGGAGGTCATCGAGAAAGAGGTGTGTTTCATCCCCTCTCTGCCTATCTCTGAGATATGGTCGGTTAATCCTACTTCTTTTCTTGGTATTTTAGAGAAAAGGAGAGTATCTAGGCAAGACTGTCCAGGTGCGTTTCGTGTTTCGCGTCTGGGTGAGATAGGATTTCAACTAACAGGGCGTGGATATGTCCAGATCGTTCCCACACATCACCAACGCCATCCAGGACTGGATCGAACGCGTGTCCAAAATCCCCGTCGACGAGTCGGGCGAAGAACCAGACGTGTGCATCGTTGAGGTACGTCACGTCTTTCATTCCCCTCCCAACTTCCTATACTAACGTTCTCCTCCTCTTTCCCTTTACCCCACCTCTGACCTCAACAGCTCGGAGGCACAGTCGGCGACATCGAATCGGCGCCCTTTGTCGAAGCCATGCGTCAATTCCAGTTCCGCGTCGGCCACGACAACTTTGCTTTAATCCACGTCTCCCTGGTCCCGGATATGCATGGCGAACAGAAGACCAAGCCGACGCAGACGACGGTGCATGTCCTGAGAGGGTTGGGGCTTTTGCCTGATTTGGTGAGTTTGTTTCCCTATTTTGTTTCCCTATTTTTCTGTTTTCTGTTTCCTGTTCTCCTGTTTTTTTTTTCCTTCTTTATTTCCCTTGGATTGCCGTCGAAATATATATCCTTACGCCCCCTCAGACCTTCGTTCTCTTGCTATGGCACCAGCTCCTTTCTGCTTCCTTGGCGTGCTTTTATTTTTCATCTTTCATTTCATGACCAAACACGATCTGATGGGGATTTGGAGTTGGGCGGGGGGCTGGAGTCGTCATTTAACCGCATTTTATGCTGACACTTTCGGAGAAGGACGATGGCATTAAAAATGCTAGGTATAAAACAAAATTTCGGCCCCCCCTCACAAGCAAACAAATTTCTTTCTTTCTTTCCTTGTCGCTAATACTTTTCGTTGTCTATATTTTTGATTACTCTCGAATATTGATCCTTTCCTGCCTTCTCTTCTCTTTCGCCTCTTTTTCCTCTTCCTCACTCTCATCCTCCTCCTGCAATTCACGCTAACCCCCTGCTCCCCCTTCTTCAGATCGCATGCCGCCTCCTCGGTCCCGAATCCCTCAATCCAGCTACCAAAGACAAAATATCCATGTTCTGCCACGTCTCCTCCGAACAAGTCGTAGGCGTGCACGACGTCTCATCCGTCTATCACGTCCCCCTCCTCCTCCAATCGCAGAGAATCGTGGAGTATCTCACCAAGAGGCTCAAGCTGGACGAGGTGTATCGGATGCCTGTGTCCCTGGTTTCGAAGAGAGTGAAGGAGGTGAATGGAAATGGGATTGCCAGACCGGCATCCGCGGGTTCGGCTTCGTCGGCTGGAGAGTCAGATACGGAGTCGGAGAAGGCTGCGAAGGTTCAGCTGCAGGAGGAGATTAGGAAGGTGTGGGAGGAGAGGAAAGCGAAAGGCGCTGAGCTCGGGAAGAGGTGGAAGGAATTGACTGCTGGGTTTGTGACCCTTCCTTTCTTTATTCTCGTTTTTCAGGCATCTGACTGTTTTTTTTTCTCTCTTTTTCTCCAGCCAAGAACGTCTGTTCGACACTGTCACTATAGCCCTTGTTGGGAAATACACCGACCTCAAAGATTCGTATATGTCTGTTACCAAGGCACTTGAACACTCTGCGTTTAGGGTGCACAGGAAGATGACCGTTCATTGGGTTGAATCTTCCGATTTGGAGCCTGAGACGCAGGAGACGAATCCGAAGAGATATCATGATGCCTGGAGGGCTGTCGTCGGCGCTGGGTAAATTCCCTCTTTTTATTCTGCGTGGACAAAGAACTGACAAGTCTTGCAGAGGCATCCTCGTCCCAGGCGGTTTCGGCCACCGCGGCACAGAAGGGATGATGCTCGCCATCAAATACGCGCGCGAACAAAAAGTGCCCTTCCTGGGCATCTGCCTCGGCTTCCAACTCGCCGTGGTCGAATGGGCGCGGAACGTGCTCGACATCCCTTCTGCCACGTCGGCGGAATTCCACACCGCCACCCCTGAGCATCCGCTGATCATCTTCATGCCGGAGATCTCGCGGACGCATATGGGCGGCACGATGCGCCTGGGCTTGAGGCCAACAGTGTTTGAGCAGGGCACGGAGGGGTGGAGTAAGGTTAGGAAATTGTATGGTGGGAAGGGCAAGATTTGGGAGAGGCATAGGCATAGGTATGAGGTCAATCCGGTGTATGTGGAGAGGTTGGTGAAGAGTGGGATGAACTTTGTGGGAAAAGATGAGAAGGGCGAGAGGATGCAGGTGTGTGAATTGAAAAGTGGGTTTTCTTTTTTTGCCTCTTTCTTTCTTGGAAGCCTGGGGTTAAAATGATCTTTTCTAGACCATCCATTCTTTATAGGCCTTCAAGCCCACCCTGAATTCTGCACGCGCCCTCTGAACCCCTCACCTGCATTCCTTGGGTTCGTAGCGGCCGCTTGTGGTGGCGACGTGTTATCAGAGCAAATTGAACTGCAGTTGAAGACGTTTAAGCCACCCCATCCCGAGGGTGCGATGATCAGCGAGGCGCAGCTGAGGAATGCGTCAGACGCGAATGTGAGGAGCGCCACGGGCGGTGTGGAGGAAGGGAAGAAGGATGACGAGGCGGGGAAGGGAGCGAAGGATCCGGCTAGTGTGCATATGGAGGTTGTGCAGGCTATTAATGATGATATATGAGCTGAAGTTGGTGCGGGGTACACAAAACGGTCGATGCTATTGATGCTATGATTTCCGATTGGGATCTTGGTTTTTTCTCGCTTTCTGTTTTGCTTAGAGAGTCTATATACTTTGAAGATCTGTTACTTATAATAGCATATACACTCAACGTACATTTCGTTCTCGTCATGACATTACCTACTTACCTGTGCATCTCTTCGTATACTTTGTAGAGTACAGAAGGTACCACTTACGACTAGTCGAATCTCCCGCTTGCAGGATTCCCGGAACAGGAAGTACGTAAATTCTTTCTTTGACTGTTTTCGCGGCTTTTTTTTCTAATCGAGTGGTTGAAAGCTAAACCGGTGACCAATCCTCGTATGAATTACTGTAACAGTAAATTCATGATGATCGGTTAGAACAAGAACGTCCGCATTGAGTGACTTCCTTTTAAGGTAGGCTTCGTACGCTGATGTTGAATTGGGTTTTCCATATTCACACAGCAGAAGTAGTAAGACTGAGCTTTCATGTTACGTATGAATCCGTGGAGCCTCGCAGAAGACTCCATTTTTAAACAATATTACTTAATTCGGACGTGGTGTGACGTTTGGCCCGTGCGTCGCCATGCGCTTAACCTCTCGTCTTTGTCTTGTCTTAACACCCTTAGCTCAGGACCAAACAAACGCCATGAACGACGCTATCTCAGAAGAAGACGATATATACGAGCCCTCCATGCTGGATGACATAGAAGATATCGAACTCTATCGGCCTGGCGGCTTTCATCCTGTGCACATTGGCGATACATTTGATAATAATAGATATCTTGTTATTCATAAACTCGGATATGGAGGATTTAGCACGGTGTGGCTCTGTCGCGATTGTCATTCGAATCAGTACGTTGCCATCAAAATACTCACCGCCGATGAGTCGAGTCGATCGTCGAACCTTGAGCTTGACACCCTTCTCCATCTTGAACACGCACCAAAGGCCCTTTCTACTCATTCGGGCAAGCAATACGTCTCATCCCTCCTTCGGAATTTTACACACGCTAGTATGAATGGTTCTCACACATGCTTGGTTTTCCAAGCAGCTGGTCCATCCATATCAATGCTAGTTAGAGGGCGATCATCCAGGCACGGTTGGATTCGAGGGGATATTGCAAGGGCCCTCGCTTATCAAGTCACGGAAGGCCTGGCGTATATACATTTATCTGGCGTTGGACATGGAGGTTAGTGAAGCATGTCCGCGTTCTACTACATAGTGTCTCGACAACTGAAAAATCTCACTAGACCTTACGACTTCGAATATTCTAGTGAATATCAAGCGCTTCCACTCATTGACACAAGACGAACTCTACACCGTCTTCGGCAAGCCTCTCAAGAGCAAGGTCGAATTTATTTCCAATCACACACAATCTCTATATTCGACATCTGCGCCTTTGTATTTGGTCGAACCTATCGACTTTTCGAGAGTCGATCCGAAACACTTCAGCACAGAAATCCAGATAGTCGATTTTGGTCAATCTTTCTACCTCAACAAGCCACCTCTAGATGGCCTTGGAACTCCTATGGCATATTGCGCACCTGAGCTAATATTTGATCACACCGCAAGCGTTTATTCCGACGTTTGGGCTCTCGGTTGCTCGGTCTTTGAAATTCGAACAGGCGCGCCTTTGTTTGATGCCTTTTTTGGCAGTAAAAAAGAGATCGTTTCGCAGATGCTGAATGTCATTGGAAAATTACCCGAGCCCTGGTGGTCTGCTTGGAAGGGGGATAATGAAAATGCCTCCGAAGGGGGCATCTATACTTTACGCGACGTGATCACAAGAGCCGTTGGGGGAAGCACAGACGCTGGCGGGGGACACCCTCATACCGATAATAGCAACACGATATGGAGCGAAAACCCAGCAATATCTTCAGATGAAGTGGACATTATGAAGCGCTTTATAGAAAAGCTACTGATTTACAAGCCAGAGGCAAGGATGTCTGCAGAGGAAGCAAGCAAGCAACCTTGGATTTCGCGGACAGTACTCAATTATAACGTTCTTCAACTATTGAAGGTACTTGATAACGACACCAGAGACTAGATGTAACCTAGGACTGTAATTATAATTTTAGCCCAGCCCCAAATTTCACATTATTCATGACCGACCACAACTGCAACATACATAGGTGATGTCATATAATCAACCATCCATATCAACATCTTTGCTCTCTGACTGAGAAGAATCCTCTACCTGCTCTACACCCACGCTCCCGGCGGTCTCCATACATTACCGGAAGTAGCTTTCCATAGGCGAATACGGCCATCGTTGCCAGAAGACGAGAGAATTGACCTATCGAATAATTAGAAACAAGAAAGAAAACCCTGTCGTTTAAAGGAGAGAATGGAAACATACCCCGTTATATTCCATTCTACCCTTCCTACTGCAGACCTAGAATCAAGTTTTAGCAAATAAATCCAAAACAACCAAGATGAACAAAACCTACTTGTGTTGATCAAAATCAGCCACAGAAACTGCAGTCCATTTGAGATCCTCACTCTCTCCCTCCGCCATATTGTCGAAGTCGAATTCGTCCGAGCCAGGCTTAATTTTCCATATGCGCACATGGCCATCTCTACCGCCAGTAGCGATGAGATGGTACGACCGGCCACATGAAGGTGCCCATGCTACTGAGGTGATGGCATAATTGGCAGGGCCAGCAGGTGCAGCTGAGCGTGAGTCTGATGCATCGGTGGGCGCCGTTGTTGGTGCGGATGGTTGAGTGGCAGTCCCTCCGGAAGTGGGTGAGCCAGAAGAAGAGGTTGAAGAAAGGGTTAGGAGGGTGGTTGACTTTCTAGCGTTAATTTGAACGATCTGATAGGCCGAGTGAGTCACATGCATTAAACACGGAAGGCAATACGCAATACCTTGATAGTGCCAGTCGTCCCACATCCAACTGCAATAATCTCTCCCCAATATTTATCCTTACACCACGAAAGACACCAACCACCATCAGCCTCTTTATTTCCTGGTCCAAGTCTCCCTCCACTCGTCGACGACACGTTCTGCTGTTGTAAACCCTGCTGCAGAGCCTGGCTTACAAGAGAGGCTGAAGCGCCTTCAAGTGTTGCATGTGTTTGGGTCGGTGTAGATAGTGCAACGGTGTGTACGCGAGAGAGGTACCCAGGCGAAGGCCCTGGAGCGAGAATTTGCACGTCGAGTTCTTCGGTGAGTTGCCAGGATACTAAGGAGGGCTGTTCAATGCACTCGTATATCCGGAGCATGTTGTCCGTGGCTATCGTGGCCTATATCGGCGAGTTCATATGGTCATTCGACCTAGAAGATGAAAGTAACAACCATCACTCACCAGCTTCAAACCAAAATGGTGGGGTGCAAACTCTACACCTCTAATAGTCCCCTTCGCGTCTGCAAGCACCGCTCGTTCTATCCACCGTGAAGAGACTGGGCCTGAGCCTGAGTGGTTTTGCGATGAACCGTTGAACCCCGCAGGTGGCTGAGATGATGCATCCGAACCAGCTTGTTCCCAGATCTTCACCGTACGGTCAAAAGAAGATGACGCAAGTATTGAGCCAAACTCTGGGTGAGCCCAGCTAAGTTTTGATATGGGAGCGTCGTGAGCCTACAGAAATTTTTGTTAAGCTTGCGAAGCCCTTCAAATCGAACATCCGTTGGCGCACTTTCCAATCATCCTCGACAGTCCATTGGCTGTTTTCGTTACTTCCATCGAGTTGCCATATCTTTATCCTATATTTAAAACCAACTTTCGATGAGAAACCTACAATCAACACGTCGACGCGTTATTCAACTCAAATTCAACTTACCGTTGGTCTAAACCACATGTCGCCAAACGGAATCCGTAAAAATCATAGGCCGCGTCTGTTATTAAGTCCCCATGCGCATTTTGAATGATGCCACTTTGAATCATGTTTCAAGCCGTATTCGAGGGTAATTTTGGAAGGAGGTTATGAACAAGTTATAACAAAATGGGAGTGAGTTGCAAGAGTGTCGCGAAACTTACGTAAGCAGACGATGTTCAACTCGAGCTTAGATGAACACTTTTCTTCCTGATTGAACACGGACAACTAACGTGGACCTACCTCTCACTAGCGGTAGCTCCATGCCAGGACCCATTAAATCCTCTAATTGGTCAAGAAGCCTGACCTGGATTCCCCTGTCATCGTGGCGTGCACTCGGACCCACAGACCTCAGATGGTGGAGAGGATTGATCGGCAGCAGGACCACGTATTACTGTAAGCTCTGCGTTTTTATTGATTCACGTATATTCACATCAGGTACTCTTGTATTTTGGTAACAGGGATCGCCTTTTTGTCATTTTTTTTCAAGTTATCTTTGGAACTAACAGCCTATCCAATTATACAAAGTAAAGGATATCACAAAACTGAGGTTCAAGTTGTCCTCGGTAAGCTCCAAATATATGAACACGGAAAGTCTTAACTTACATGCGTAAATTCAGGTTATCTATTTATCTTTTTATGCCTTTGGAACCAATCATGTTTCTGGATGTTTTATAACTTGTAAGGGCTACCCGTTCTTTCTCAGCCGGATTAATGAAGCATAGATATTTTGTTTCATTTCAGTTTTTACTCTAAGTATAAAGGCTTGTCTGTCTTTGCTTTCAATGACGTCAAACTTGGAATGTCAGTTAGCGTCGCTTTGCAAGGTAGCTTCATTTTTCTTTTCAAGTAGCTTAAGTGGTGCTTTTTTTGATTCGATCCAGTGTTTCTGCATGGAGGTTTGCATATGGAAACGAGGTCGAACAAATCTAGGTACAGTGACACTGCCGGAATTCACTTCAAGATGCCCAAATGCTGCGGTGTTCTCCTCTGGATCTCTTTGCCTCTTTTCTTTTCCGGTCTACGCTGGGTTTTTCTGTCGTAGAAGCCTATCCCAAATCATGTAGCTCGTTCGCTGCCGCTGCAGCTCGGACGTAGCATTCTACAATGTATAAATGTTCTTCAAATTTATGCGGATATAATTATTGAACATAGAAATGGGAACTATTCCTGTTTCTGGTATTATACCTTGCGTTTAATTGTAAAAGATTTCGCCATCGGTTGATCTATAAACTCTTGTTGTCTTTGACTGCGAGTTTAAAATTGAAACTTAAAACTATGCCAGGTACTCAAACGATGTAGGAGGCCAAGAAGTGCTTCTAAGTGTACGAGAGCATTCAGTCCTTTTCTATAAATAGACGCACTCTGACCGGCTAACTCCGACTGTATACAGGTTGAATGTGACGACAGAGCGATCGACTATCCCTGCCACATAAGCCATAAAGTGCCCAATGGCAGGGCCCATTTCGCGTTTTGGTTTCAGCAGAAGGTATTCTTTCTCATCTTTTACACGCTATAGACAGACACGAAGCGCGTGGAAAGCGTTGATTTGTCAAACAGCGACATATTATTGTGAGCCGCTGCCTTTGGTCTCAATGTCAGCAGGTCCTTACTGTGTATCTTGGGATCAGGGCTTTCTTTTGCAACGCATTCTCTCTCGCTTTTCCTTGATGTAGCAGCTTACGGGGTGCTACAAAATAGTGGATTCGACGAAGATGAAGTGCAGCGAACGATTGGTAGGTTTCGTGACTTGCGTTTCGTGTCAGCGTAACGGCAGTGCTTAACTTACCTTATGGTCAGCCCTTTTATTTCTCTTACATCTTCTTTGGTCGTTATTTTTTATTCTGATGTATTTTATCAAGTAAGCACACTGCTATTTTATCGTTCTTCCTCTCAAAGAAGGTTGGTACTCATATTCTGCGCCTTTTGGCGTGTAGATTCACCTTCCAAGAGCCGATATTCGCTATCGACCATATAAAGCTCAGTCTATTGGCCTGCCTATCCTGCCAATGCAAGTGTACTTTTTTTCTCTTTGATCATCAAGATTTCATACGACATTGCACAGCTCCAATTATTATCTTGCTGTTACTCGGTCCCGCCACGCTTCTGAAAGGTTTCACAGCCAGTCAGACCACTTTAAAGTCCTTCCTCGTCATAGAAGGTTTATCCATTATTTCCTCGCTCTCGTGTAAGCATTTTGATATCATTTCTTCCGTCAATAATAATAACGATACAATTCTGCATCATGCTCACCAAAATTCAGTATGTATCGCTTCATGGATCACCTACACTGCCGCAGTCAGAGCTCGGGGAGAATGGTATTTACCTGTCGACCATGAACCCGTCGTTTCGAAGTGGACCATGGCTCCCCCGTCTGACTCGTCAAAGTGCTCAAACCTCCACATCCAGCTCTTTCTATCCGTTTTAGGACCAAATCCCTTACCAGAAGCTGCTCCAACTCTCGTCTTACGCCGCCTCATATTGTACTACCTTGAAAAAACACAAGGTCACAGCTTGTGGCAACCTTTCTATCATCGCTTGACGTATTATTGTAAGTTTTTTTCAGATCTTATTGTCAAGGTCAAGTGGTCGATTTGTATGCACACAGGGATAACTTTGATTTGTATATCAGTCTCCTTGATTTCAGCAATTCCAGTCCTCTCCATTCAAGAATGGGATAAAAATGGCGGACGTACGTTTTGATCCACATTTCTGAGAACCTCAAAAATTGATAAAGACTAGTCCGGTCCCTTCGTACATTTGCGATCGTCAATACTCTCTCTCTTCTACTTATATTCATTCGGTAAGTTTTTCGAGACCGCTCTTCAACTTTATTTCTCTCTTCCTCATTTCACTTCATTCTTAGCTTCTGGTCACACTATCAAAAGACAACATTACGAAAGGGTTTCTGCAATGCTTACGCGCAAGTCCGCATTGGAATTTTAAATACTTTTCTACTACGTAAGCCTAGTTCTTCAATTCCCTGAAATATTTTAAAGCTTGATGATTCTTTAGTCATTGCAGTTCTGGTCTTATGCCATAATTGCAAGGTAGCCAATGATTTGCGAGGTGTTTTCCTGTTGTTTATCATCTTCCCGTCCTCAATTTCCCCCTGTGCATGTAAGTACTTGCACCTCAACCTTTCAGGTGTTCTACCCACTTTCATGAAAAATTCATTACCACAATCTATCCTATGGGCTTTTGATAGCTTTAGGAGCTGCTTACATCACAGCGGTGGCCGCTATGGAAGCTCACGGATTTGAGCATTCGCCTGAGATCCCACGACCTACAGTCGCTGTGTGGAGGCTTGCACGTGGCTATGAACTCGAAGGCATTTAGAAGTGAAAATCCTGAGGGAAGAGAAGTTATGCATCGACGATCCAGCGCTTCCTTCAAAGTATTAGGTACTATACTTAATTATCTTACCTTTTGTCGGGGAGAGTACTGATTATTTGTTTGATTTTAGGTTTCTGTTGGTACCAGTTTTCGCGATTGGCCACAGGAAGATGGACTAAACGGGAGGCTGACCGAGCACATAAACTTCCTTCCGAACCATGATTGCGTTAAGTGTTGCCGACATTCATACTGACTTGACTTCCGTACTTTTGTTGACCGGCATGTCGGATTCTTAATCCCCACGTCTTCTTCTTCTATCATTCATTGACCCGCCTATTTTTTTAAGTGTGGGAAGGGATGGTACTGCGTAATAAACTTTACACTTTCAGAATTGCAGAAGTGACCAGAAAAAAATGCGGTAGCTGCAAGGTACACTTGAGTTCTAGGACCAGGCCGGCAACCAAGGCGAGGCGCCTAACACGCCGTTCCGAGGCAGTGCACGTCAAATCTGGAAGCTCACGCCCAATTTGCTTGATGCCCTTGACCTCAGAGACTTTCAGACGACTTTCTTTGATCTTCCACTGTTTTAACGGTCTTTCTTCTAAAAGGAGCCGAAAATAGTAAACTTGTCTCCCTCGGGAGCCGAGTCCAGGAACAAATTGACCCGAGTGCAAATTAGCTTATGTAATAGCTCACGTGCTCGTCCACAAAAAAAAATGTTGACGTTCCTTGGGTTGGATTCAGGGCTTTCCTCATTTCTCTGTCTCGTCCTCGCTTCACCGCCAATTACCCCTATCCCTCCCTTCCTTTTTACAGCCTACTTTCTTGTACAGCGGAGGGGATCTTATATCTTGGGTGCGTCCTCATTGTCTTGCGCGTTCTGCACCGAGTTCATTCAGCTTATCCCCGGCTGCAGATAAATTTCGTCGCCCTTGACATCCAGACTACAATTGTCAGGTTGAATTCTCAATGGACGCCATAGCAGAAACACAGGAGCTCGTAGCAGCTGCCGAGCCTAGTCTCAATACCGAGGAGACCGCTAACTCAGGTCCCGTCGCCGACGTGGTCGAGGTACGTGTACCCTGGAACGCCGTCTCGGCAGGCCTTTCTCTCATAACTCACGTTGTGCAGGCGAACACCACTTCTGTCCCCAGCGAGGAAAAAAACGGGTCCACGTCCCCTCTAAGGGTTCTGCCTCTCCACCTCGGCGTCCACTCACGCGCTCACAGACCGGGACCGTCACTAAGCGCCGAATCCGAGATGATTCCGACCACATTAGCGAAACCAAAAAGCGGACACCAGCTCCGCGCAAAAAGCAAAAGACCTCTTCGACGCCCTCAACTGACAGCTTCCCCCCGCTGGCCCAGGACCCGTATTCCACCACAAGTCCGAGTGACGGCCGCAGTCCCACTCGTGAAGTTTCACTCGCCTCATCAACGTCCTCAACGAGCGGCGTGGGACACAGCGCATTCTTGGCTGGCCAGCAACTCACGTTCTACCACGCGCATAACTCGGAGGACCAGCAGCAGCTTGAAAGTCGCCTTCCTCGTTCTAGGGCGACGCTTCCCACTCCTATTCCTAACTTGACGAAAAAGAGCCGTGGCAGACGCGTGCCCACCCAGGACACTGCGCTCAATGATCCGGACAGGAAGGATCACAGGCTGTATGTATGTACGGTCGATGGGTGTGGGAAGTGCTTTCATCGTGGTGAGCACCTAAAACGGCACATTCGTTCCATCCATACGCATGAGAAACGTAAGTGGTCTCTCTTGACTTTTTGATTACGACCTCGAGGCCGTTCTAATCCCTCTTCTGCAGCGTTTAAATGCACTTTTCCTTTGTGCCAAAAGTATTTCAATCGACATGACAATCTGCTCCAACACCTCAAGGTTCACAGGGAAACCGCACCCCAGGAGGCCGGCGCTCAGGAAGACGTCAAACAGACTATCTCTGCCCCACCTCCTCAGAGGTATTCGGCTCCATCACAGTCGTCATCCTCAATTTCACCGCCGGTGTATCGTCATCGTCGGCGCTCGTACTCCCCCGCCCGCATGCCAGAACCGGAATCGCCTGTAGGCCCTGCCATACCCCGCACAATTTATAATGCGTTCCCGAGGGCCACGATGACGATGGGGCCTATGATGGCCACATCGACCTATACTTCCTACCCTTCCTCAATGGCTTTCAGTGCCGCTACAAATTCTATCAGTCTTCTGGCTGACATGGCGGTCTCTTCATTGCGGACGGAGCTGCCTCAGTCACCCGTCGATTCTCTGAATCGTACCAGCGCTTTTCGCTCTAATCCTTATTGATCGGGATTTCCGCGTGCCATGCATGGTTCTGCCACATCCCATCCAGCGACCAGCTCGCCTCACGGGCCCTCGACATACTGGCTGCCACTCTTTATCTGTGGCCTGACTCCAGGCCCGGGTAAAATCAAAAGTTCACCTGTACCACATTAACATAGGACAGTACATAAAGCGAACGCTTTTTCTTTTTAATTTCTCGCTTTCTTCCCTTTCGGGCCATATTTTCCATTTTTTTTTGCTGTCCTTTTCCTCGTCAACGCTTTATATATCTATTTATCGTATACGTAATTAGACAGACCTGTATGTTCAGCGCTTTTTCAGCTAGCTGACTTCGATGTTGTACTCCTCCCCATCTCCGTCTTCCTCCGTTATTATCACCATCATCGCTTGTTTATACATCACGACTTCCCTCCTCTCTTCCTATGCCCGTTCCCCAATTTCCTTTTTCCCGCTCCTCTTCCCGTCCCGACTCTAGTCTCCTTGTCTGTCCAACCTCGCATTTTGTGGCCTTATTTAGTTACAGTATTTATCAACCTCTGTTATGCTTGACGTTTACTACTCAACTTGATTCTCTACATAGATAGATGCTTTCTAAATGCCCAAGCAGCCTTACTCGAATTGTGCTAAAACTTTTTAAAAATCGGGTCGACACCATTCAGGGGTCCCAATCCCGAAATAGCGCTGCGCGGAAACAAACTCTTGCTTCGCCGCTCATAATCAATAAATCTATCACTATCATATCAGTCACTGCTAACGCTGTGAGGCTATGTTGCTGCCTACTGTTGCTGCCTACAGCCCTTTTTCTGTGTTTCTCTGTAAGTGACACTCGCCTTCCTGTGGCATCTCCTCCTGTTCACCGACAAGTAACACCCCATTGTTCTCAAGAGTATTCCTCGATTGCCAGGCCTTCCACACCGCACTTATATTTCTCAAAACCAAGGACATCATTGAACAGTGCCGGCGCATTCAAAATTCGCCATGGCTTCCCAAGACGATTCTTCGCTTGCACCTCCAGCACCTCCCGTAGCTTTCCTGTTCAATCACCTGTGCCTTACAAGTCTTACTCTCGACATCCTTTCCTCACTGAAACAGGGATTAAAGGGCAACGTGTCCTTTGGTTAGATGGGAACGGAGGTTGGGGAATATATGATACAAGGGAGCTTCATACCCTTCCAGGCATTACATGGGAGAAGACAATGGAGGACTGGGCAAAGAAGGTCAGGCAATCGTCCAGACAAACATCAAAAAGCCTCCCGATGAGCGCATCGATTCTGTCATGTGGTCGGTCGATTTTGACTCGCAACCAACAGCAGAGATGTGGCAGATCTTGGACGGGCTCTCGCCTAAGCATTTGCACATGTCCTCAGGGTTCGGAGAGCGGTCCGCCCATCGCACCTCTGGGCTTCCTCAAACACCAGTGGACCAGCTAGAGACCCTCACCGTGAGCGGTGACACCAATTCTAAATTCTTCAAGGGTGCTCCGAAAGTGGTGGTCCAGAATCATGTCCCTTTCGTTGGAATTATGCTACATGCATAATCTTGTCCTACCACACGCCACGCGACTGAAGGACCTGCACATTATAGAGAACAACGCTTGCGATATATTCTGCCATGCTGTGGATAGCAAGCGGAACTCGGGCTTGGCTAAGCAGCTGGAGGTGCTCGAGATTAGGACCAAGAACGGGCACGATTTGGAAAGCATATATACCCCCAGAGGGTTCAGGCGGCGTCTCAAGAAGTGTACGAACCTGCGAGAGTTTACTTTTGCTGCAGGTATGAAAAACGGTTTGGACGTCCGGCTCACGGAGTATATTTCAAACTCTGTTGAGGAATTGACGTTGGAATTCTCCCGTTCACTTCCATTCCTTCGCGAATCTTATGAATGGGTTGAGTCTGCTGCTGACTCAACTTGGCTGCCTCGGTTGAAGAGTTTCAAGATGACGGTTGATCCAAAAAGTTATTTCGGGGACATGATGATTATGCGCGTAAGGAATTCTCCTCAAGAAAGAGTGGAAGTGGATCTGCCTATGGACTTCACTCCTAAGAGGTTCAACCAGGAGTTCGATTAGATGAGGCGACAAGTGTACGATCTCCTAAGATCCAGACAGCCATCAGTGGAGTGCCTGCTTTGATTATTTTCTGGAAACAGTTGACTCCATTTGTATAAAGAAACAACAGGCCTGATAGTCATGATCATGACTCTTGTAAGTAGTGTAGTATGATACGTTGTATATACCATTTCATCACGTACCTCTGAATCATTCTGACCCCATATTTATGTCGTGACTTGTACGATACCTGTTTATCAATTTTATTTTTACTTTTACCACGATTCTGGCAGGACTATTACTTACTCTTCTGAGTTCTCTCTTGTTTCTTTCCTTCTGTTTTCTTCGGGTCCAGGATAGGACCTCAAATTTCTAAGCATTGGATGACGCGGTGCTTGCGCAAACGAGAATATATCACGTAATTTTTTTCCAGCCAGTACGTCGTCTCGACTAAAACTGAGGGCGACTGGCAGGCGCCTCAGGTATGAGTTTCCTCTTCCCGCCCTCTTTCCGTGTCTTTCCTTGGCATGTGCCCATTTTCCTCTGTACTTGCAAAGCTGTGTACTTTGGACCGTTGATATGGGTTTGCTTGCCGTAAATCTATAATGGATTGGTAATGGAACCTTCCTGAATCTTCGAACTGCACTGCCAATATATATATGTGGATGACGTCTTGGCTAAATCGCAGCATACTTGCCTCACGGTGGGCATGCCCTAACCCAAGTATCGGAATTACTGTGATATAAAAGAGCAAAGAGCGCTTCAAGTTGATCCCAACACCGATCTTGAGACTCCTCTCATCAGTGCACTACGCTCGGAACTTTCTCTTTGGACTGCGACTACACATCTGTAGTGATATGGTACAGCGGATTGCAGGTAAACCCCCTGACGTGAGTTGACTTCGTAAGCTCAGAAACCCACATGCTATATGCTAATGGTACCACCAGGCTCTCCGAGGTGGTAAAATACCGCGTCTCTCCACATGTCGAGGAAGAGGCGAGTCAAGCAGAAGGGCAGTATCTAGCAGTGGACAGCCACCACAACCAGATGAAGCAGAGGAGCAACGACCGACGAGATCGACTGCACCCCGGAGAGAGGCGGAGACTTCAAGGTCCGTTCTCCACTAGCACCCAGTCTTTACTTTTACCTACCTTTTGTTGACTATCCCACTCATAGATCAAATTCAAATGTGTCGTTTCTCCAAGGAACCCAAGGAGTTGGAGTCACAGATACTACCTTCCTGAACGCTAATGGGGACTATACCCGCCATTCCAGTGATATAAACATTACTCTACACAATCATTGTAAGTCCAAAACTCAGATGAAAACTCTGCTTCAACTTTGTTTCTGCAGCAGGAAGAGGGGCGGATGATGGAGGTCCCGGAAATGTTGCAACCTTGGTAAGGTGTTCGTGCGAACTGGTTTCCCCGCTCGGCATTTATCGAACATTTTTAGCAGAGAGTATCGGCCTCGCCTGTGGATAATAGAAGGGCATCGCCCACCAACGACCTGCAGCCTCTAGGCCATCATGGCTTCGCTTCTTCAGCGCATGGTTATCCCACGTACGAATCTTTCCCAGTTGACGAATGGGTATGTAAATTTATTCTTGCATCTCATATGAGCATTTTTAAAAAGGATGTAGATTCCGTCATCAACTCCCGCCCCAGTACGGAAGAGCTGCGAGATATACCAGAGCCAACTAGCAACCAAGGGCCGTGGTTATCCCTTGTGGAAACCAGGACCAAATAACAATCTTCCGTCAGCCTATCAGAGAGCAGGCATGTCAATTGGTGATGTGGGTACTTTTACAGATTCAGGAGGCTTTGACTTCTTGTTCAATATCTGCCTCCCGGCTGACCATCCTATCAACCGGGAAGGCGGTGTGCCCGAAGGCTTCTACCCGGTGCAAAATTTAAGGCGATGTGACATTCAAAGACATGCGGAATTCCATCCGGGCAGCTATTTGTGCAGTCAAGATATCAAGACATCTCAGTATAATGGTGATTTGTGAGTAAAATCGTGAAGTGTAATCTCTCTGAACCTGAATTTTATCAAGGTCTCGGGGCCTGGCATTTGAGTCGTCTGCGAGCGAAGGAGCAATCCTCACCATGCCCAGTGGAGCAACATCAACGGAGCTCACCAGTGTTCTGGATTTCGAAGATTATATGGCTCTCCACATTGAAAATTGGTATAAATTCATCATTGGTGTTCGTTCACGCAAGGTTGAGAATGGCGGTGTGCGCCTTGTTATCGGTTGCGACAAATCATCGACGTGGGGTATGGCAACGCTCGCGAATACATCTCAAAGAGAACCCTCTCATCTGACGTTCAAAGCCGCGGTCCCCAGCGCTTCAGGGCCTCCTCATACCTGGGATTGTTCAGGCATGGTTGAGGCCAAGATAGGACCGACCGCAGACGAGATCGACATGCTGAATGAAGACCCGGGCCCCAGCTCAACAAGTTCATATGAGAATCAGTGCCTGTTTGTGAAAACGCTGAACGCGACCTTTGACGACGAAACATGGTGTAATTTAAATGCTCGCATCAAGGCTTCCAGACTCAAGGCAAGGGGAAGTCAGAGATTTTCTCCTTCCTTTTGTTCTAGTCAGGCCCCTTCACCCTCTAGCGGGAATGACTGTTCCGATGCAGGCGCTGCCACTGGGGATTCGACCAATAACTATGCACTTTCTCTGGCCTTACCAGTCGTTCAAATAGTGCATAGTGAACCAACGACGATGGTGACAATGTTCTTCTTATTTTTGCTTTACTGCTGCTGATTATCTGTGTCCGTGTTGTAGTTGGCGCACCCTTCAAATGTCATCAATAAGTTGCTGTTGGACCATGTATGCCATATCTTTACTGTCGGAAGACCATTTCTAATTTCTTGTTTGTTAGTTTAAGAAAAGCTCCGATTGCGTGAAAACGATTATCACAAGTGACACTCACTGGTCATCTGTTCTCTCAAAGGTCTTTAAGAATATTGTTTTTTCATCGTACTAAACTCAATTATCATAAAGGATGATGTAACTCTTCCGTCTGAAGAGGAACTATTTTCCAGGATTATTAAGACGTACACGCCACGATTTGATGCAGACTCTGGTTAGTAATTGAAAGTGGCTTTAACGAAATTCATTTTGTTGATTGGTACCATTTCTGCAGGCATTGTTCGTTTAGAAGCTATATCGTCGGAGGCCAGTGCAGAAGAAGTATTTTCACCTGCTTGGTCATCAGCAGACCTTTTTTCACCTTCTGGGTTGGGTGATAAGGTTGATACTGTTTTTCATGCCCGAATTCAAAATGAGGAACAAGAAAAAGGCCCAAGCACTGCAACGGCAAAGGAGAGAATACCTAAGAAGAAAGCTCTCTTGATTGGAATCAACTATGCTCCGGGAGGAACGCAGAGCGACGAGACACCCAAGACAATAGAGCCGAACCTCCCCAGCCTCTAAGAAAGAAAAGGCGTTTGAACAAGGAGCCGGATAGAAGGCCACTACTTACTGGCTCACATAAGGATGTCGCGGCACTGAAGAGTTTGCTTGAAGGTAAGAACTTGTTCGTCAACGTTTAATCGTTACATTCTGACCTTTTTCTTTTCCTCAGAGAACTATGGATATGCTCCTCAAGACATTGTCTTACTCGTCGATGATGATGACCCGAGCAATATGAAGCCTACTAAGGCGAACATTGTCGGTGCAATATCCTTGATAAAAACCATCCGCATCTGATAGTCATTTACTTTCCAGATAGCCCAACTCGAGAAGTTGGTTGACGATGCCGAGAGCCGAGACCGGTTCATCTTCCTTTGTTAGTAAAATGCTGTTGCGCTGCGACGTCTTGCTGAAGTTTCTTTCTTCTCAGTTTCTGGGCACTCCAATCAACAGCCTGAGGCTCACGACGAAATGAGGGAGGAAGACGGCCAGGAGGAATGTGAGTTATTGAACAATCAACAACTCCGCCGTGACCGGCTCCCGATTAACCTTTTGTTCAGTCATCATCGCATGCGATGGACAAAGTATCTCAAATCACGTCAGTTGTTTGGACGCAATGCTGGCATAAAGATTCTCATCCGCATTTAGGAATTACGGACTAGGCTCATCGAGCCTCTGCCCCCTGGATGTAGTTTGACTGTGTGCAACGTTCCTTTAAAACTTCTTAATTTGTACTCCAACCGTGTTTTTGTAGGCTATCTTTGACTGCTGCCATTCGGGCTCCTCGCGTGGGGTATTTTCCTTTGTCCGCCGTTTCAGTTGTTCTCAGATCTATATTTTTTTTCTTAGGTCTTCATGATCAACGCAACCAACATCATGATCCTGGGCCTTGGGTCAATGATGAACAAGAGGGCACGAACAGTGAGTTTAATCTTTGACTTGACGACTTATGAACTTACTGATGATGTTCAATATACAGGACGAAAACAAAGGGTCGAGGAGGGTTATCATTCCTCAATCCCCAACTCCTTTAAAGTTCGATATCAACCTAGCGGTGTATCCTTAACTACCAGCACTCGATATAGCATTCAACCGATGGACACTTCCTGGGACCTGGGGACAGGCTCAAACCATGGAATGACAAGCCCGGAGCGACCGCAGGATGACCAAAATTCCCAGGATTCACGAGCGCAGGCTCATCTCCCTGAGGATCTGGCAGACTCGCAGAGAATGTCTAGCATTCCAACACCCATAGGCCTCTGGCCTCAGCTAGTTGGCAAGATTTGTCTCATGAAAGTCAGACTGCTTGCGATGGAAGATACGAAGAGAGTTCGAGTCCGGGTCATGATTCGGATTCTATGCCAAGGCCAGAGCTTGTAAGCCGCAATCCTTGTTGTGCTGTGAACAGTTGACTGCGTTACTGAATTTATACATTCACTTCCATAGCTGTGCTTTTCATTTGCGAAAGATTCTTTAGAGGAGCGTGAGGGTGCATCCGCAACTCAGGTTTGTTACTTCATTTTATTCCTTCGCTTTTGAGTTTCAAAGTCTGATCGATGGAATACAGTACCTCATAAAGATTTTGCGTATGTTACATTCCTGATGAACACCACTGCCATTATGTTGACACATGAATTTTAGGAGAGAATCCTCAGCGGATGCTCAATGAGGTACTGACGCTTATCAGGTGGGCTTTTTTTCCTTCCTCTAATTTCCAAAGCGATGTGGATGTGTGGCTGATTATTGAATTGGTCTAGCCATCATATTGGCAAATACTATGTGGGATTGTACGAAAGAAGTTGCACAACCAGTCCAAGAGAAATAGCTCCTTTGAGCACAAGTTTTGCGAGATTTAGCCTCTTGCGCCCAAGTGGGCCTGTGGCACTGCAATTGTTGGGTGAGCTGCTCTATATGATAATTGTCCAATGTGAATTGATTTTCTGACGTTACTGTCGCATTTTTTTCTAGGATATCAAAGAGTTTGTCTATTTTGAATTGTATGGTACAATTCAAAATAGATAATATTTTCTGATATCCAGACGACCAGTGACGATTCCAACAGTGGGAAGTAGACTGAAAACTCTGAACTTGCATGCCTTTTTCAGGGTGCAATAGTGTCAGGAAACACGCTTCGGCTTCCTGACTTGGCATTTCTCCTATCTTATCTTATTTCATCTACTTTTTCCGTCTTTGTGTCTTATTATCTGTAAGCGTGGCCATACGGTACTTTTCTTCTAATTAGCCTTTTGCTGGTCTACTATCACAATACACACATCTTTCCCTTTCCATCTCGCGGCGCTGACAAATAACTTGTTCTTTCCATAAGACTATTAGTTGAACAATGGCTTGGATTCTATTTCTTCTTTCCTTCAATTCTTACGAGAGGAGATTTCACAGGTGTCGTATATTGGTCGTATAGGTGAATTATTACTGTTTTGGAAAGTTTTCGGCACTTGGGGCATGTTCGTCAAAAGTAAAATAAAAAAAATTACATTGAATCTGGACCTTTCCACTGCAGACACGATTTTTCGCCCATTTCCCCTTCAGTCTCTATGGTTCTTATTTGCATGTCAGTCCTGTAGCTTATGCACTATTTGAACCTTATAGACTCTTATAGACGAGTCCAGGGTGTTAAGTGGCCTTACTACCTTGCTGTATCGAGGTTTACTGCCCCAATACTCTTACACCCAATCTTAATGGGTTTTGACAAAATACTTTGGCAATGTTGAGTTTGTCATCACCTCTAATTGTAACACAAAGTGGGAAGGAACCGATTGACAAATAATCATAGTACACCATGTGTATTGCGGCCGATTCACTTTCTATTGTACCAATGGCCCAAGGTCAGTCATTATACGTATATAAAGACCAGCATCCTCGCAGCAGATCGCCTCAGTCCATCTCTCGCCCCTAGGGTAGCTAACAGAAGTGAGTTACTCATCTCATTGATGTGATTGCTCACTTTCATTGTTATGCCAGACACAACTATCCTTCGGCTCGACTACCAATTGCCTGTGGCGCGACTTGCCCCAAAAAGGCATTGTTGACGCGACGCGCGTTGTTTGCGGGCCACGTGCTGCACGTGCAGAGCAATTATCTGTTGCGGGGATTTGTCTTCTGTCACCGTCAGTCTGAACTTGAATGCTCTCTTGTCCCTCCGTCATCCTAGACAAGCCCCTCGCGAATTCTGCTCATCGTCGACATTTCCTTGTCCTCTGAGGGCTGCAGCCAACTGCCTGCGATCATCTTGGATCCCTGCTGCACTGCTGCATTTCCACCTTTGCCACAGCCTTCGGCACTGGCTTCAATTTCATCTAGGATTTCAACAGGACAATGCCAATGTCTAACCCACCTTCGAACCATCAGAAAAATCGTAATAACCCTGGGCGAATGCAGATATCCGTGACCGATGTTGGCAAGGTCAGTGTACTCGTTTGTGGACTTCTCACTACCTCCGACGACTAACTGGACATTTTTCTCTACCCTTTTTATCCTCAAGACAATCGACGACAGCACCCCACCCATATCCCCACCTCTTCCAGGACTCGCCCAATCCTCCTCAAATTCCTCAAGTTCCCCACCAGAACCTTCCACCCCTCCCCCTCCCCACACTCGGATCATCAGTCGCTCACGGACTCGAAATCGTTACCCCAATGATCTTGGCAGGGTACCTCTGCACCGTAGAGGCACCTCCAAGACCTACGAGGCCCTCGAAGATCTCCTCAGAGAAGCGGGATACAAGGAAACGAGAATTTTCACTCCCGAGACCGACCGCTCTGAAGGGAGAGATGATGCCTCAGGCACGAAAGGAGGGGATGACAGTCGAATGAGCGTGGTCAAAGACGGGATGGAAGCTGTTGTTGGCTTTTTTGCGGGTCTTTTGCCCAGTGCTGCTGCGAGCAAGACGAGTCTGGTGTCGTCTGCGAATACTTTGGAACCTTCCAATTCCACAGGGAATGGAAGCACAAGCGAATCTGCTACTGCTCATCCAGAACCGTTGACTGCCTCTCCACAGGAATATTCCCCGCCAGCTTCGCCGTCGCCTCTCCCTGGCGCTGGGGCTCAGCGGTACGCGAACCAGCAGCATGCAAACTCTAGCTCTAGCTTAAGGCAACAAGCGGGACGGAGAAGCTTCGATATGACGGAGCCGCCTACGCCTACGACTGCTAGTTCGTCAAATTTGACGTCTTCGGTTGATAGTCTCAATAGAGCGGGAGATCCAACGCCTAAAGCCGCTAGGTCGACGACTAGACCTGGTCATTCCGCTGCCAGTGGATACCAATATCACATGGCGCCGTTGCAGACGGCTGGTAGACCGTCTGTTCAGAGGACACCGAGTCACCTTTCGGCAGATCATCACTCGCTGCAGAGGCCATCTTCGAGGAGCTCGATGAGTCGGCCGGGGTCCTCTCAAGGTCGATACCCATACCAGGCGCAGGGACCGAGCGGGAGTGTGAATGGGATGCCGCCGTCGTCATCTCAGTCTCGTTCGCAATCGCGCCCGCATGCCCACCGTCAACCGACGCCTCTCACTCAGTCTAATCTTAGCCAACTGCATCAGCACCAACAACAACAACGTCATCATCCGCATCATCACGACTCGTCTTACTCCCCCATCGAATCCCCGCGCCCCTCCCGCGCCTCCGCCTACCTCCGGCACGTGGCCTCCATCCCTACCCTCCCCGCCCCGCCCACCTCCCGGCCCAGCTCCGCCCCCGTCGGCTTCTTCTCGTCGAAGTTCTCCTCCCTCACCAGACGGAGCGGCCGTCAGCTGAACGTGAGTCTGAATGACAAAGACTCTGAAGGTGAATATGGGGATGGACCGCCGTCGGTGTATTATCGCTCTGGGACAGGAGAGGAGGATGAGGATGAACGTGCGGTGAGGAGGTTGCAGCCCCCGATGCCGCCTTCGTGGCTGGAGACAGTGGCGAGGGCGGTTTTGTTTGGTGGTGGGAGTGTGGGTGGCCCGGCCCATCGGTCATCGTCGCCTTCCTCTGTTGCCGTTACTAGTGCTAGTGCTGGCGCTGCTACCAGAGGGACTCCAAACCGGTCTTCCTCGCATGCGTTCCTCCACCAACCGCATGCGCACCATCTGCGTCAGCAGGTGCTGAGGCCCATGCGGAGCTCGCTCTCTCAAGTCTCACATGCCTCTCACACCTCTCAAACATCCAAGAAGAGCGCCCGGAGCCAGTTATCCGACCAAACCAATCTGACCAACCCGAATGGTACTGCTTCCAGCAGCAACGCTTTCCTCTCGCCTCCTCCGCTCCCGCACACCCCTCTCCCCTTGAATCCTCCGGCCTTGTTCGCCAAATTGGAGCGAGGCCGCGCGGGGAGGAGCGAGAGTCAAGTCTACACTACGCGGGTGATTTGTAGGAGTGCACCTGGGAGTCGAAGCGGGAGCGTCGCGCGGAGCGGTGGTGGTGGGAGTACAGGTGGGAGAAGGGACGCAAGTGGAGGGGGGAGAGTGGTGGACCTACCGTTGAACTTGAATTTAGGCCTGGGCTTGACTTCTGGGAATAACAATAAGAATAAGAGGAAGAAGAAAGGAGGAGGCGAAGAGGTTCCGATGTTGGCGCGGACGAGGGCGGAGGGTGATATCCTCTGGTCTTCCTCCGAGTCTAAAAGTAGGCGTAAAATGAGGAAGACGAGGTCGAGGTCTAGGGATCGGCGGACGCGGTCTGAGCACCATAGGCGTAGTCATAAGCACCCCGCGCACCGCCCTCAGATTGGGGAAGATGCACAGAGTCGGTTCACGAGCACGAGCGAGTGGAACGCCGAGTCGGACTTGGATTCGGATCTGGAAGGAGGGGATTATAGCTCTGAATGCTCGTCTTACTCTGAAGACTACGACGAGGAGGAGGAGGATGAAGGCGAACTTGACCTAGCTAGGATCCTCGTCCCTCCGAAGAGACAGAACTCGATTAGGAGTCTGCGTAAACACCTCGTAGGGTCTGCTGGTCTTCCAGCTCGGCCTGCGTCCAGGGGCTCTGGGTCTAGTCCGACTTCGAGAGGGCCAGATGGGTCGCCGATACCTCCTGTTCCTCCATTGCCACTACCATCGCCGTTATCCGGCTCGAGCTCACCTTTGATCTCAGCCTCGACCACGGGGAAAGGCGCTGCTGAAAACCATGGCAATGGCAATGCAATTGCGAGTGCGAGCGCGAGTGGAAGGTCGACGCCGAACTTGCCTTTCAGGAAACCGTTCAGGACGACGTCGTTGCAGTCATCTGAATGGGATGAACAGGACCATCATTCGCGTGAACGTGGTGGTGACTATTTTGAGAGGTGGAGTCCGAGTCTTGGTAAGGGTACGGAGGACGATGATGAGCATGACAGGATGAGGATGCGGGGGTCGTTTGTGGGTTTTGAGGCTCAGGCGCAGAGGGGGTCGTGATGCTTGGACCTTTTAGCTTGGACCTTCAGAATCAGCTTCATTAGGCGCCTTGTGGCTGTTGGTGCGGTGAATGCCTTGGTCATAGTCATGGTCATCACTCTCGCCCTCGTCGACGCTCCGCTCTTGACAATTATCATGGTCCAACATAGTTTCGGGTCTTCGTCATCAAAAGTATATCGGAAGAAACGGAAGGAAGCATATAACAAATCGAATCAAATCAAACCATATAAACAAGACTTGTACATTTTAATTCAATCACATTCTCTCTCTTTCGGATTCTTTTTTCCTTTCCCTTTACTCTTCTTTTGGCCTTTACAGATTTTTTTTTCGGCATCTCGTTCCGTTTCTACTATAACTTTCATCCAGGCAATCAAACATCCATCTCGGTTCACGTTCACGCGCACGACTCACGCTCATTTAATATCTTTGACGGCATCTTACATCCTTACATCTTATCTCCCTTTTCCACTTCACTTTACTTCACGACTCACTCATCCATCCCATTCATCCATTCACCCATTGATATAGCACATGACAACTACTATAATCCACCCTCATCCTCATGTCGTGCGGCGTTGCGACTCGGCATTTTTCATTGTTCGATATTTTCATTATTCACTATATATCTTATGCACCTTTTAGACTTGATTACTCTATTCCCATAATACTTTTTTTTTGTCTTTCTTAGGTTATCTTTCTGGTATTTTTTTGTGTGCGGAATTACTCTATACTAGCGGGGGGTTTTTTTTTCTTGGTTATTACTCCACTGGTTAGGATAGAGGTATTTGGATTTAAAGGAAAGGCAAAGATGGGATGGGACGTAATCTTTCCTATGTAGAGTAGAATTGTTGGTCGCCCTCGTCCGTGCAAGTTATTCATTTACTTAGTCAACGATTCATCCGATATTCATTATCTACGACTACAATTCACTCTAGTCACAATTCACAAATCATGCACGCCACTACCCCTCGATCCGAGACGAAAACCTGAGACAAGGGAAAACGCGAAACAGCAAATAAATTTGGAGACGATACAGGACACAATCTTCATCAATGCACAACGGGAAACAAAGGGCGACTACTTTAAAAACACCAAGGCTACATGTACTGCGGTCGAAGCGCAACGCACTGCTCTCCTCTAATCCGCACATCATCAACAATCCCTGCTTCAACAGCGAGGCTGATGTATGTCTTGAATTTCGAACACTGGGCTTGCTTGTACACGGACGGAAACTTTTGCACGAGCACCGAACCCAACTGGGTCCTGCCCACACCCTGGGCACGTTCATCGCGCTGTTCTTGCCGGAGAACTGACACTAGAGGGCGGAACTTGATTGGAACGGAAGAGAGCGGGATGCTAGTCCTGGTAAGAGGCGCTGGTGGTGGTGTGGCTGGGGCGGGCGTTTTTGATGGTACATTCTTGGTGGTAGGCTTGAACGGCTGTGATGGTCCGGCTTTGGACGCGGGCGCCTCAGGAGTCCAAGGGCGCATTGGAGTCGACGCTCTCGAAGCTGGCGAGCTCTTGAGTAAACTTGGAGCTGCGGAAGTTTGGGGTGGCGTTATCGCCACATAGTTCGCAACGGGCGTGGAGTTACTGGAAGCAGGGGCAGAGCGAGGTGGAGGAAGAGGCGACGCGGTGCGCGCAGGAGATGGCGCTGATGCGATCGCCCTTTCGGGTTCTTTCTCAGATAGCTCTCTGACTGACTCGGATACAGAGGACGGCAGAGGTTCAGTTTGAGACGCGGTGCTCCTGAACAAATCATTGAAATACTCTTCGCCTTTTTCGGGAACATTGGTCTTGGTCTCATTCTCCTCATAAGGTTTGGCCGTGATATCACTCTTTGTATCCGCAGTTTGGGCTGATGTCGGCGCGGTGGATGGCTCGACATGATTGATCAGGCTAAAATCCGAATGGTTGGAGGAAGGCGAAGACGAGGATGAGGCGCTAGACGAAAGAGACTTTTTGGCCGAAAAAGGTGGCGATGCGGGCGCTTCAGGTTTTACCGACTCAGTGTCGCTCCCAAAAATCGGCCTAGAGGCCGGAATGGCGGTTGGCGATTCCAACGTTTCTTCTGGCAAAACATCATTTGGGACGAAGTGCCCGAATGGTTGTAAATCCTTCTGCTTTCCTTTCCACGTTGAAGACGAGATACCACCAGTCCCAGAAAAGGGTTCGGCAGATGGCTCGAATGAAGGGATGGGTGGCGTGGCCAAATTATCATAGCGAATATTTGGGGGAGCTGAATCAGCCCTAAATTGCTCGCCAGCGCGGGATCGAGGGCGCGAAAAAAGGGGCCCTTCACCCAGTGGACCTAAATGACCTCTGTTGGGCTTTGGCATTGTGAATCCATTGCCAAGTTCGCTAAATACATTGAACATTTGAGGTTCGAAAGACCCTGAGAAAACAGAGTTCCTGCGAACCCGAGAAGGTCGAGTGGGGTATGTGGGTGGAGGAGGTTCACTTGAACGATTGTCCTGAGAATAATCCGGGTCGCTCAGCTCTGGCTTTCGAAAGCTCGGCGCGTGCTGGGTCCCATGACCGTTATTGAAAGCTGGTTCTCTAGGCAGACCCGAGGAAGGAAACGGCTCCTTAGGTCCTGAAGGGCGATCGAGGAAACCGTCGTCGTCAACTATCCCTCCGCGAATACCCAAAACAACCCTAGTCCAATCCAACTCGGCTGACGCCTGAGCGACAAGGCTGGTGTGTACGGTTGAAGGGCAGATCAGAACAACTTTATAGTTCCGAGTTCGTAGGAGAGAAATAGGGTAAGCTAGGTCCCTGTCTGCCGTGATTACGACAAATGTATGAGGTGGTGCATGGTCCCATGCGTGAATAAGGATGTCGGCTTGCAATTTAAATGCGTTAGTATTGCGTTCGAATGGCTGGAAATTTATGAAAGCTTACGAGCATGATTTTCGCATGGACATCCTTCCTTCCCTCAGATGGACAGTCTACCAATGTTATACCTGATGCCGATAACTCGGCGCGTACATTAGTCTCACGAGGCGAGAGCTGGGCGAAATCCGTGTAAGCTCTGAACGCCTTAATAGAACCAAAAGGAGTAATCGCCGTTCTCATATTCTTCACCAGTTCATACGTAGAAACGGATGAACTGGCACTTGTCAAACCAGTAGTTTCTGGAGCAGATATTAGTGAATAGGATGGTATATTCTAGTGGCATGTGTGCTTACCATAATCCCAAAATACGATTATATCTTCCTTTTCAACGGTCATGAGCAGTTAGAAGGATTCTGGAAGAAAGGGCCACCAAGCACGATCCTCTTCTTTATAAACACGGCCTGAGCGTATGTTAGTGTCTCTTGCAGAACGTCCTGCAACCATGAGGCCGGTTCAACGAACTTTTCCCATGCTGGGACACGTGTGTGCGTTACAGTAGTTAAGTACTTATGTCAGGGCCAGGCAGAAGTAAGTGGTTTGTGGAAGGGACCCATGGGGACAATCGAAGGGGTAGGCGATCAGTTGGACATCAGGAGAGCTGAGGACATGCATAAATTTTGATGGATGAATTTTACACAAGTGAAAACCTCACGCACGCACCTGAGAAAGGCATCTCCGCAACATATTGGTTAGGAAAAGGCGTGCTTCGTTGATCGATAGCCGGTTCGAAAGGAAAACACCTGTTGAGGACCCACGAAGTGGCTTTGAAGTTTGACGCACTTCTGCCAGTCCGACTCTTTACAGACGAAATTCCTCACCAACGTTAAAACTGGGATGCTGATTAGTTACACCAGACTACAGCTCTGTGCCGAAAGGACCTGGCCATGTAGGTAATGAGAAAAATACAAGCATGTATATGTATGGGGCCCGGTGTGGCACTCATGATCAGGCTCCAAAATAACTGGCAGAACTGAAACAGATTTTGCCAATGTTGCAGGGTTGTGTTGGCTACGGAGAGTGAGCATAAAATCCATGTTCAATTAGCTGGCATGAAATACCGTTTCATCAAGGAACAAGCAGCTGAAGTAGTAAAAACCAAACCATAGGGAAAAAAACGAGCCACATAACGGTTGCCAGAGTGTCCAACGAAAATTAGACGAAGTCATGTAAGGCCATGGCTTATGCTAGAGTGCTCTAACATGTCTGAAATCTGCCAAGTGTGGGGGCGAAGCAAAAGAAAATGGCGGTCGACGTCGAAGGAGGAATTTGAATCAACAGGAAACGCGTTTGCCGAACAAAAGGCGTTCATCACGTGATTCTAAGTAGTGTGCGTCGCGTAAACGCGTTCCTGTAAAGGACCAAAGGAGTACCTAATTGAGAATGAAGCAATTTTATTTGTGTTCATACACTTATGGGAAAGGTTGTCGAAATTTATAATTTAAATTGAGTGGTCATGAACGAACAGTAAATTTTCTCGTTATCGCATAAAAAAAATTCAATCTCTCCGAAAGAAGGTCGAAAGTAATAATAATAATATCAGAATGCATGTAGCCAGATCCATCACGTTATACTCATCGCAAGCATTGTCTTGAAGAGGTAGCAATGGTGAGATGATGGTAACTGTAGCAAGATATGTCCATCAGCAAGGCGTCAAATGCTGGAACGTGGACAGAAAATTATACGCACCAATGAACAGATAATCAAGCTGGACATGAAGTCGAAAGGGCACTCAGGCGACGACGCAATAAGCATTTCCGCCACTTCCACCAGTTTCTTCATTGGTTGGAACGGACTCTGTACGGGAAACGACACAGTAGGCATTGCCACCGCTACCGCCAGTGTCCTGGGTAGTGGGGAGGTCAGTGGTTGGAACAGAGACGGTGGTGAAGGAATCCATTTGCTCGATGTTCGTTAGTTGCGCTTGGTGGGATTTTTCAAACGCGACTGAAGGATAATTAACGTCGGGAATTCGCCTCACTTTATACTTTTTTCTCCTCCATACCAGACTGCTGCTTTCACGCAAGCGAGTCGACTATGGAATCGACTTTTCGAATTTGTCTCCGTGCTCCGCGCTCCGAGGACATTGTACCATTGTCCAGCCGAATTGATTGGTAATTCTTTTTGGCGATCGAAATTGAAAAGGTCATACATAGCCTGATTTGGGACCTTGCCGGTTACCTTCCCCCCCTGTGGCGCTTGATTAGGTGGGCCGCCCGAGTCGATTGGCTCCTGCCCACAATAGAAGGGGGAACAATAAGCACAATAGGTTTCAACAACAATTATGTGATTAAACAAAAAAAAAATCGGGGCAGACTGGAATGAGCAAGGGCCTGGCACGATCATTGTTCAAAGCGTATGTAAGTCACGGAACGTGTACAGACGGCTGACGCCCAAAAAATGACCTCTGGAAAAATTTGTCTTCCTAAAAGGCACAGAGGCGCCTTTATCTGTTGATCATGAGCTCTAGGTGCCTGTCGACCAAGGGACTCGGAGAAGAAGTTGAATTCAACGGTACTAATCTTAGTCAAGACCTCAGTAAAAACCCCCCTGTTAGTGGGATAGTAACAAGTGTAAGCATAGAGAAGACGAATAAGCATGGGCGAATCGTGGAGTTGTGCAGTGTGGAAGACACTTGAAAAAAATTTGATGCAATGGAGAGTGAGTGATGGTTCCAAAAGGGGCCATGAGCTGCGAGAACAAATAAAGGCAGACAAGGCGGAACAGGCCGGCCGCGATCGCTGCTATGCTTGCGCTTGACTTGCTCATCCACAGTTCAACTCCAAAACGCGTTTGAAGCTATTGACTCAGATTGAAATGCCCTGCCAGGATGTCGATGCTATAATTCCATTCCATTCTGAGACCAAAGACTAGATTCCCAGGTACGCTCACTGCTCAGACGCCTTACACGCTTACAACCTGCAATATGCTGACGTGATTCGACGCTTCATCGAACTTGCCATTGGATAGTCTTCTCTGAGCCACCACGGGGAAATTTGTAGTGTCCAGGTGCTCTCAATTCGACGTGTCTGCTGCTCTTGTGCTTGGCTGGTCAAATCCGGAAACACATGGCCCGGGCGGTCCTACAACGCCCTACCAGTCTCAAATACTGTGAAAGCATTATCCAACCATGCGTTTCGTGGGCGTAGAGAGCTGCGGAAGGTACGTACGTAAATGCATTATATTTTTATTTCCTTTCAAATGCATTCAAAAGGGGACGGTGGTGGTCTCTTTCCACTCATGATCCATTTCTTGGCACATGAACATCGAAATGGGGATAGTCGAGAGGCAATTCGTCACTGGCGTCAGTAATTCAATGTGAAGAAGAGATGGCGTACTTCCCAGTTGGACGTCGCCTGCGGGTCATGTGGCGCATACTCGAACTTCTCTCGCTAAAGAACATTATAAAATACTGTATGCGTATTCACTCGACAACAAGATGCCGTTCTTGTACTTGCTTTATGGCTTGCTTGCGTTTGTGGCGGCATTACCAGGAAAGGCGGAAATCAATGTGAGCGCTCTTCACTGGGACGTTTTGAAGAATCATGGCTGACGAAATGTCTTCACATATAGCCACTTACTCCAGTACACCTAGTAGCCCCCGATGCGTCTATGAAAGCTGCCTTCATACCTTTTGGAGCTATAACGACAAATATCTGGGTCGAAGACAAGGTCCGTCGCAAGCAATCTATATAATACTAGCAGGAATTGTATGAAGGTTTTATTGAATAGAATGGCGTGTTTCGAGATATAATACTTGGATTTGATAACCATGTAAGTACTCTTTGCTTTAGAATATATTTAACATAATTAAAGACAGCGTCGTTCAGACATTATACCAAAGCGATGCAGATGGGCATCCTTACTTCGGCCCCATCGTTGGCAGGTCAGCTTTAATTGTAAAACACCAACGTTCGGCCTTGTCACTCAATGTCTTTTTAGATACGCCAACAGAATAAGAAATGGAGCGTTCACTATTCCAATTAGCAAAGATGCGTCGGGTCCAGGGAAAAAATTCTTCGTTCCGCACAACGAAGGTATTGGTTACAATTTTGGACCCTATGAATGACTTCTTGATGCGGATCGTAATAGGCAACAATACATTGCATGGTGGTCCCGACGGTTTTGACCGCCGCCAATGGACTGCGGTTAAACGGTCATCTAATTCTGTAACATTCTCTCTCAAAGATCCCAACGGAACGGAAGGTTTTCCAGGCACTGTTAAAACACTGGTAAAACTCACTGCATTTCGAATGCATTTATAACTAATGCCATGTTTATACAGGTGACATACACGCTAGAACCAAAGTCTACATGGAAAATCAGCATCCACGCAACCGCTTCTGCCTCGACGCCCATCATGCTCAGCGGACATCATTATTGGAATTTGGAGGCATATCAAGAGTCAGAGGATTTGAACGCCCACTTTGCCCAGTTTGAAGCTTCCAGATTTGTCGAGACAGATGGAGCGTTGATCCCTACTGGAAAATTGACTTCCGTACAGGGTTTGCCATTGGACTTTAGGAGAGCAAAGTCTATCGGTGAAAGCATTCCTGCAACCGCGGCGGCGCAGTTTTGCGGAACTGGTTTGTCGCCTTTTGCATTAGATGAGGATATATTCTGACAGTATAATTAGGCTGCGTAGGCTTTGATAATTGCTGGCTTCTCGACAGTGTCAATGAGAAGAAACCTGCCTTTTCTATCTGGAGCAATAATTCAGGGATCAAGTACATCTTTCCTTATTATGGCGTGGTTTCTATCATTGACTTGGATCTATAGGTTGGACATATTCACAAATCAGATCGCCTTCCAGGTAATGCTCTGCACCGTGACTTAGAGTCTGTTCGGTAACCATAATCATAATCGATTATGATTATTGATGGCAGCCGGCACTTTCCGCCGCTCGCCAAATTGAGTCATCCCGTCACGCACGCCTTATCAAGCGATCTCCTGCGCATCTTATCGTCCCCCGCACTTCTTTTCATGCCGCCGCCGTGTTTCTAGCTGCTGCGTATCTTGTCAATGTTATTGGTATTGCTACAACCATTTATGCATCCCCGTTGTACTGGAGACAAGAGTATCATAATTCAAAGTTGAGTGGGGATGCCTGGGTTGATGAGTTGATACATGGCCATCCAGATCGGGTTCGCACAGAGCTTTGGACCATGTATTCCTGGCTATCTTATCGGTCGTGACGATTTGTGACAGATTCCCAATTTGGCTTGCGGATAAGTCCGGCTGCCATCAATAATCATAATCGATTATGATTATGGTTACCGAACAGACTCTTAGTGGCAAACGCTAACACTTTAGGTTAGGTATATACTTGTAACGGTATCTTCAATATGTCCTTGCCTATTTCTCGCAAGGCATCACAAGGAGGTCCTGATGCTGTCTATGCCGACCACTCCTGCGTTGTCATTGAACCCGAAAGTATTGTCGACGCTATCAATAATCCAGAATTTGGCGTCAATCAAATCTTTGGACCTGACAGAGCTTATGATTGGGAGTCTACTTACGTGTTTTCGACTATTCATTAGTGCCTTGTCGTTCCGAGATTTTCCTTTGTCCGAACTTCGAAGGCTGATTCAATGCCAAACAATTATCTCAAGACCCATGCGTACCGTTACACATTCGAATGATCAAAAACTAGCTTGGAAAAGTCGCCTACCTGGACGTCTGTCAGGTAGCGGGTCATTTTTAGACACATTTATAAGGAGATATAACCTTTTTTGGCGATAAGGTAATACCAATTGCGTGGTCTGTTTCATGATTCGCAGTGGCTTTGGTGCAGGCAATCTTCATCATTTACTTGGTGCTTTATAAACAACTTACAGAACAACTATCCGGTTATCCAACTCGCGTGTATGAAGGTGCGACCTCACTTTTACTTTGAATATTTTGAATGATGCCAATTGCGTAGGCTGGTACGAGAAGAGAACGTGCAGTGATGTCAGTCCGAGATCAAATTTTCAGAGACGCCTAGTATTTATACTCTGTCTTGCGTCAGTCCCCACCATACAATAGTCCCTCATAAATCTATCAGCTCTTCACAATGTCGTCAGCCGCCCCGCTCCAAGGCAAAACTGCCATTATCACCGGCGGCAGCAAAGGCATAGGTGCCGCCACCACGAAGCACCTTGCCGCCCTTGGCGCCAACGTTGTTTTCACGTACTCCAGCGATTCAGCTACCGCCGAAGCTCTCGCGAAGAAATTAAACTCTGAGTTCCCTTCCCTTCCTGATGAACAACCCCGCGCGCTTGGCGTTAAAAGCGATTCGACTTCGATGATCGACCTCAAATCTCTGGTAGCTAAAACGCTGGAGACGTATTCCCACATTGACATCCTCATCCTCAATGCCGCCATCTTGCCCATGCAAGACCTCGCCAACGCCACAGAAGCTACCTTCGAGGCCGCTATGAATACCAACGTCAAAGGACCCCTATTCCTGACCCAACTTGTCGCTCCTCATCTCGCTCCAGGATCACACGTTGTCTTCATTTCCACGTCTCTTACCATCGCGAGCACTGTCACGCCCAACTATCTCATATATGCCGCTACGAAAGGCGCTGTTGAGCAGATGATCAGGGTCCTCAGCAAGGATTTGGCAAAGAGGGGGATTTGTGTAAACGGAGTCGGGCCTGGACCTACGGGTACTGAGATGTTTTACAAGGACAAGAGCGACGCAGTTCTGAACGCTATCAAGCAATTGATTCCAATGGGGCGGGTCGGTACGCCGGAGGAAGTAGCGGAGGTCATTGGCTGGTTATCTGGGGATGGTAGTCGCTGGGTTTCGGGCCAGGTAATAAGGGCGAATGGCGCAATGGCGTAACGGAATGAGCGAGTGGGATAGTTTTCGGAAGCGGTCTAGAAGGGGACGTATCCATTTCTGGGAAATATTACCATTTTTATTCTACTCTTTTTCATACTTGATAAATTAGATATTATCGACAGAAATCCTTCATATTTCTATCGCTTTTGAAGTTGCCAGGATCTCGTCACCGACCGTGAGCCAGAAGCTACACGAGGTTCATTTGTCTCCCTTTGCATAACAGCTCCCTATCAGTAAAGAACGCGTGACGAGAGAGATGTCGATCAAGCCCGGCTCGCACAAGTTCAACAAAGTTCGACGCACCTTCATCCTTCAAAAATTCCATCTTGATAAAATCTGCTTTTCCAGGATCTGGATGAACGGACGCAGAAGAACCTAGAGGAATGCATTGTCACCTAGTTTTCATTTTGCATTTATTTTTCAACTTACGTGTGGTCAAAGATTAGGTCAAAAAGTTCGTTTTCAGGCAAGTGCAAGGCAAAAAAAAACCCCCCTTTAGAGACGCTCGCCCGCAGATCGGGATTTGGTTCTTTGGTTTTATCTAGTCGCCTGCAATATTTGACCAACAGACTCCTCCGGTACAAAAAATATCGGCACATACTCATTCGCTCTTTTGATCGCCGTATCCACGATGTCAAGTCCCAGACATACAATTCCTACGGTCTGACTAATGTATTCGACATCATATCCCTGATAAGCAAAACCAGAAGTGGTTTTGAATGTAAAGCACCAAGGATAATCAGGGCCTACAGCTCCGCAACCGGGCACCAATGCTCGCCCATTTTGTGGGAGGTTTAATCCGCTGAACGCAAGCGCTTCTTGCAGAGAGAGCTGAGGATACTTTCCCCTTTCCCAAGGAGTGATCTCCAGGGACCTGTCCGACAGTGACACGGGTATTGGCTCTCTCCTTAAGAGATGGAGTAGCCTGAATGTTCACTTAGCAGGTCAATTCCCATGTGGAAGGATCGTCTGATTTGACGATGTCGGGGTGGGTCCGGTCGCTACCCATCACAAATTTTGGATGGAACTCAGATACAGCTCAGGTGCCTACAGTTAAGAACTGACCAGCTGTTGCTGGAGGGTTGATGAGAAGTTGACAAGTGAGGGCGCAGTCCAAGGACCTTCGATTACTGCCGGCCCGAGAAGCGGAGATCCATTTTATTACCAATTACTACCTATCCAGCCGATTTTCATTCTCAATTCTCAATCCAGTCTATCTGCGATTGAACCAGCACCGTCAAGTGGGCATTGCACCTAAAGGCCTAAATGTGAATTCTATATGCTCTAACTCCATTTCCTCTATTGCTGACTGACATTTGTCCTCAGAAAGACTCATTTACAGGGCTCATCATCCTGCGATTCAGAGTCCTCCTCTCAACGAGCCATCGGACGTAGAACTCGCTGTGCAATCCCTCCGACTGATCTGTCGCGTCTTTTTGGGTATGCCAACTCTACCACCAGAGCTATACGAAGCTATCCTCGATCACCTAGGCGGCGACAGCACCGCTCTCAGAACATGTGCCCTCGTTTCCCGTCTTTTCGCCCGCAAATGTCAACAATTGCTCTTTAGGAGCATCACTCTTGGCCGTCCATTCAAGCAATTTGAGGGAAGCATCGTTTCCAAAAATTGGCCTTCCAAAAACCTTTACCAGACTTTCTCCAGCTCTCCCCATCTCGGTCGACTCATCGAGGAGTTCGAAATCAGCGACGCCACACTCATGAACTTTTATCGAGAAGAATTGTCGTGGATTAGAAAGGACCTAGATGTGGCCCGCATTTTACCTCTGCTTGGCAACCTCCAAGCACTTGTCATAACAGGTAATTATATGGGAAGTAGGCTAAATTTCCGTGCCTGGAAGCCAGAGCTTAAGTTCGCCATCTTGCGCAAAACACCTTCGATCTCGACAATCTATCTGGCATATATTCGGAATGTACCTTGGATGATCCTCAAATCCATACCCTCATTGAAGTCTCTTTATCTTTACCAAGTGTCATTCGTTGCAAATGATGCTACAGTCCTACCTGTCAGTGCTGAATTGGATGCGGACTCGAAACAGGCGGAACTAGAGACCCTGCACATCAAGACAACTTCAAGAGAAGAATGGCGGTCCTTATACCTGTGGTTGCAGATCGATAACGGGAGCTTTGATTTAGACCATTTAACCGATTTGACGCTGGATGTCGACTTCGTGATTGAAGAACCACAAACCAGCGGACCGGAGGAGATTCACGGCATAGCATGGCTGCTTCAGCGCTGTTCAGGCAGCTTGAGAAGCTTAAATTTAATTTTTCCCCAGGAAGGTGCGTTCGCATTCTTTCTCGTTTTAGACTTGAAATGACTACTCCCGAGGTAGTTGCTTCTCCGCATTTTTCCAGTCAAAAATATCTCGATTTAAGTTCCATGCCAAGTTTACAGGAACTTTGCCTGCACGGTTGTGTGTGGAGTGATAGAACTGGGTCCCAAAACATTATTCCCTGGCTAGTCAGAAACATATCTGAAGTCCCAGAGTCATGTCAATTACAGCGCCTGACTCTTCTTTTCACAATCGAAGACTTCGAGTTCTTGCCCGAGACTGGTTTCGACGAAGCCGTTGGGAAGATCTGGCAGATATCATAGAGAAGGTGGATAAACGGTCGGAAGTCCATATTCATATCTCGATTTTAGGTGGCATTGGAACATACGTGCAGGACGTGTTGACGACGTACCTCGCTCGACTTCTATCCCTCAAGTTGCTTACTATTAATCGAATAGATCTGAGGACGAACTTAGTTAGTTTCATTAACATGAGGAGGCGTTTTTATGTCATTAAAATATCGTTCTGAATGTAAATACAGGAAATTGAATTGTGAGGACTGCATAGTCAAGCAACTTCCATCCCATTGCCAGATGCAAAGGTGCAGAGCTGGAAGTCGCTCCGGCTTAATTGAGTCTTACTGGTGTTTGCTCTATCCCTAGAGACAATACCCTATTCCAAGAAAAGGATAAGAGTTACCATCGCATGTTCACAATGGCTGCTGTGAGGGAAAGGTGAAAGAAGAAAAATTTTGCGCCAAGACTTATAAAGATTGTGGACATCACGTGATGAGAAATCGGAGTTTGGACTAAATTTAAAACCACATTCGTTTGGCCATCCCTTTCTCATTCATCTAATTCTCATAGTCCAGGTATCCGTTCTGAACATTCCCTGCATCATAAGCACATGTATATAGCACAGTATTATTTTAGGTAGTAATGCCTGCGAACATCGAAGGACTACCCCGGGAGTTACTGGATGATATAGTCGACAAGACTGCGGAAATAGGAGGTTCGCTCAATGCGCTCTCGCGGACAGCTCGTTTATCCTGTCTCCGTGCCAAAAACGCCTGTTTGATACAGTGGCATAACAATTCTTCATTTCTCGAAGCATTCCCCAACTAAAATCGACAGATTTATTTTCCTGCTAAAGGGATCTCCTCACCTGGCATTATACACACCACATCTCTCCCTCCTTTATCTGGGCCTGGAACATAGGACAGCCAAAGAAACGAGGATATCCTTGCGGATCTTTTTTTGCGGTTTATCAACATCAAAAGATTTTCTCTGAAAAATTATTCTCAAACCCTCGCAAGAAAATGTAGTAGTGATCAAGGTTCAATCGACTTCATTTCCCTCGGCCTTAGCTCAGAACTCTTGTATCCGCTTTGCCTTGTCTTCTTTATGATCCTGAAATCAAGGAGGATAGGCTATTCATAGCGAACTTGGCAGGGAAACGCAGAGCAAATATAATTTCAATGTCAATTGTACTATATTAGTGTCTTCAAATCCGTACCTCTGACTGAGTTGATTGAAATAAAATTTGAAAACAAGAGCCGATTATAAACACTGGTTACGGTTTAGTATACAAAGTATTACCACCATTGGCACTGCCAGTGCCCAAAGGTTCGGCCTGCAATATCCGTCATCCAGCACTTCATGTCAAGCGGGTCAATTCCTCCCCCTCTCAGCTCTAGCAACGTGTACTGAAGCAACCCTCGTGCAAGCGGGCGCACCACAGATGAGCTCACTACTGGACGAAGGGTTTTAGGTCCTACTATGACGTGAATGTGACAAGAAGTTAGTTTGAGACTTGAGGCGGGCGTCTCGCTACTACTCATTTATAGAGAAATGAAATGGCCTCGGGGCAAAAAAAAGGAAAGAAAGAATGGAAGGAAGGAACGGAAAAAAGCAAAAAGACAGCGTCCGCAGTGGACTAATCAAATCGCCACTCCCGAGGTTTGTATTTAAGCTTCGTTGACATCGGAAGCCAAGCTGAGTATCATCGTCGAGGAAGACGGGAGGCACTGACAATCTAATGCAGTATTCAAAACATGATTAACCTCGGACACTGGAAATTTTTTGACGGATGCTATGGATTGGTTAGATTAGAATAGAATACTTAGGATAGGATTGTAGGATTGTGATGATGGCGAGGCTCCGAGATAATATCGATGGGTGGCAATGCTGCCAATGCAGAGCTTGTTGGATAATGGATTAATCAAGACTTCAAAGAGAGAAGGAAGCATATATCAGCGGCTGGATCAAGGTATGTGATGAGGGTACTTGTGGCGCACACATTGAATAATATAGAGCACAAGGAAGGAAGAAAGGTGCGGTTGATCATGCATCATGGTTCAATCGATTTCATTTCCCTCAGCTCTGCACTGGCACTGTCATATCGTATCGTATTCTATCTGATCCTATGATCAAGGAAAGAAGTACTCGTATATTTATATCCTCTACAACGAATGTGGGGTGGAGAAGCCTAGAGGAGAGAAAGAGAGGACCTAGAATCCGGAGAGGTATTTTTGCCAATTGGCACCCCTTCATGGTCAGATTTGAATCACACCCCTGTGTAATGCCCAGTGGGAAAAGAAAGACTCGGAAGGAAAGAAAGATGAACAGGGTGGGTGTCTGATATCTCTGATATCTATGTCATCGTCACTGTCCGAGGCTTACATATCTCGACAATATTGAAGCGACCTTTAGTCAGCCTTGGTGAAGGAAGTCCCGTCGAAGGAGACGTGTTTGCCCACTCTGGCAGTGATTTACCTTCCTGCAAGAAAACCCTCGGGGCTAGTACAGGAGCACAGGGTATACTGCAGACTCTAGACTCGGAAGAAGGAAAGAAAGAGGAACGGCTATAATATTACCACTTGCCACTGCCCGAGGAGTTTTCTTCAGCGATGTGTATAAGGAACGTTCAGCCAGCTTTGGGGTTCGAGCGCGATGAGTTCCCCCCACTCTGGCAGGCGATTTGAGTCACTAGAGAAAAAACCTCGGACTGGCATGAGCGCTGGTATGCAGACTATGTACATTATACTCTAGGCACGCCTGCTCTTGGAAAACAATCAAGACAGAAAGAAAGAGAGAAAATAAGAGGGAAAGGAAAGAAACAGAGAAAGGAAAGAAAGAGGAAAAAGAAAGAAATGGAGAAAGGAAGAAAAGAGAAAGGAGGGGTTCGTAGCAGTGGGTTTTACCCGCTACTTGAGGTTTCCTCCACTCCAATCCGCTGAAGCCAGCTCTAGAGGAATCGTGTCAAAGTTCGACTGTAACAACACACGGCATATTAGTCTGGCAGATGGAATGGTTCGTGGAGAATGAACCTCAGGCCAGTGCAAGTCTCGTTTATGGTGAGCGTGGAGGCGTCCTGATTTCGCCCACCACTGCCCGATGCTTTTTGCATAACTGGAATTCCTCCAACTTGAGGTTCGTGTCGAAGAGAACGAGACACGCACTCCATCAAACTGGGGATTTGATATCCCGGAGAAAGAAAAACATAGTTTATCACAGGACTACCCGCGACTCCCTGAGGTTTGCATCTACCTACAGGAATCCCCAACTGGTGGGGACTCCGAGTTGTATTCAAGGTTCGGAGCCCAACCACCCACTCTGGGGATGTGAGCTGGAGAAAAAAACCTCGGGGTCAATGTGGGAGCTCTGGACTTGTGCTTGAACGAACTTGTGCTGGGCAATGATCAGAGAAAGTTGAAGAAAGGATAGAATAAGTAGAGAACAAACAGGCGATTAATTGATGATCAATCGTACATATCAAGGTGTAGATCTGTAGGAAAGACTTCCCTTGTATGACTAAATGGGACGGAGGTCTAGACGACCCGGGTTCCGTATTTATCGCTGTCTTGGAATGGGGGGTTATTCAGCGCCATCAAAAGAAGTTGGCTCTCCCTCGGTCTGGGATTACTGATCATGGAGGGGTCTGGGGAGTGAGCTCTGCGACGTGTAACCTCGTTTCACCGTTGCCGAGTCTGGGCTAGAAAGAGATACCGGAACTCCGGGGAGCAGGATTGGAAGCTTGAAGAAAAACAAGAGAGACAGCTCGTTCAGAATCCAGAGGGAATCAACTGCGCAAGGCAAGTCTAAAACAACGTTGTTATTATCATGATCGACCATCGTAGAACATGATAGAAAGCACGAGAATAGACATGAAGACAGGAGGGGAGCGGACATAACCCGGGCAGGTCAATTTTGAGGGTGCTTTGCAAGCTGATCAAGTTGCCGATAGCACACGTCGCCGCCGAGGCAGAGCGGAATCTATTGTTGGTGCAAGTGGGAAAATGATTAGGTAAGGGGGCTATTCGCGAGACTGCGGGTGTGCCCTGATGGGGCCTAACTCGATCCTAATCCACCACCATCCATACCAACAACCAACTCTTTCTTTTTTCTTTTTCATTGCATAGGCGCCATTGTCCGCTCTTTGCAATTCGTTCTCTCACAGGCGTACGCCATATCCTCAGACGACAATTCTGTTGATTTTTGTGTATGAGTCATCCAGCCATGTTGGTCGACAATAACCACCTGTTCCAACCCTCCTACTTTGCTGTTTCTTCCTCCTCTGCCCCATCCACTTCCTCCTCGAACAATCAAATCCCCGACTTCTCGGGCGACATCAATGACTTCTTCGATACTGAACTCTTCAGCAACTCATTTGCAATGGGGAATTCTGCAGGTCAATCGTCCACATCACGAGGCTCGTCCCCGCAGAGTATCTTAACCCCGCCACAGGACCCCCTGCCCACTTCCTTCCCGGATGTCCACGACGAAGACAGCGGGGGTAACAACAGCAGCAACTTCTACTCACTCTTCGACGATGACCTCAAGACGATGGACATGTCCCTCCCCTCTTCTTCCGGTGATTTTATGGGCCTAGGCACCATGGACACTTCGTACGGAGCTGGCGTTTCCGGCTTTGACATGTCTATGGCCATGAACATGGGCGGGTTCGGCATGGGCATGGACCTGTCTTCGCTCGGTGGCGTCGGTATGGGTTTGATGGATCAGGACCCTATGCAAGGCAGGGGCATCGATCCTCAGCTCGTTGATACGCCTTCTGCTGTGAGCGATCATGGGGAGGATGAGTCGGACGATAAGGAATCGCCGCGATCGCCCCCTGATGTCCCTGCGCAGCAGCTACCGCCTGTTGTGGTGGAGCCCACTACCGCCAGCACCAAGGAGGCGGGGAAGCCTATGATTACCATCGCACCCGTCAAAGTTGGCGGCCACGGCAAAGCTCGCAAAGGGACCGTGCAAAGCGGCGGCGTCGTGAAGAAGACCTCTACCGCGACCAAAGAGAAGGAAAATGTCACTTCGACTTACTCCGCCCCGGCCAAGAAGAACAGTGCCCAAGCGAAAGCTTTAACATCCATACCCACAATCACATCCACACTCGCGTCCGCATCCGCTTACAAAGCATCCACACCCGGGCCCTTTCTCTCGGGTGGGAGCTCGACCAGGGCGGATAGTGAGGCGGGGGGTGATGATGACGATGATGATAGTTTGCCACAGGATTGGAGACCTTCGCCTGAAGTGTTTGCGAAGATGACGAGTAAGGAGAAGAGACAGCTGAGGAATAAGATCAGTGCGAGGAATTTCAGGGTTAGGCGAAAAGGTTTGTTTTTTAGTCTTTTTTTTTGTGGTATTGAAATTTTTTGGGTTTGTGGTTTAGAATATATCGCTACGCTCGAAGGCGACATTGCAGAGCGCGATCGCATGCTCGACCACTTCCGCACTCAACTGGGCTCGCGTGAGTCCGAGAACTTTGCCCTGCGCCAAGAAATCGCAGCGCTGAAGAAAGCCCTCCTCGACGGCCGTGGGGGACCTATCAACCTGCCTCCTCCCGCGCCTCTCCCAGAACACAGCGCAGCCGAAGTCCTCCTCTCCTCCGCATCCTCATCCACCTCCTACACCCCCAGCTCCCAGCTCCTCACGCCCAACACACAAAAGGACCTCCCATCCTCACCCCGTCTCGGCGCGAACGCAGCCAACAGGTTCTGGGGCGGCGTTGCTGCTGGCGGTGTGGGTCTGGGCGGTGGATACACCCCCGTGCATACGGCGCTGCTGCCGGATGTGGGGAGCGTGTTGAGGAGGGGACTGTTGCAGGAGAACATGAACCCTGCGTTGAATGGTGCCAGTGGAAACGCGAATGGGTTGTCAGGTGTTGGAAGTGACAAGATAAGGGGTGGCTTGGGCGGGTTCGATGGGTTTGCGGATTTGAACCCGTTCACGATGAAGACTTTGGATGCGTATGTATTTTCTATTTTCTATTATTTTTATTGGTTTGCTTACATAACTATTTTAGATACCGTATGCATCTCTGGGGCAAGATGGCCCAACAGCACGCTGCCAACAACAACAGCAACAACAACAACACTGCAGGATACTCCCCCTCCTCCTCTGCCACATCCTCCCCCTCTCCTCCGTCCACGCACTCCCAGCTCCCTATGGGCCTCGCCGGGAACTTGCGCCCGCACTTCTTCACACCGTCTTCCAAAGGCAATTTACCCTCTTCCTCTTCCCCCTCCTCTTCCTCCTCCTCTTCTTTGGGGTACGGATCAACCTTATCAGCGCTGTTGTCGGGTAAACAGGGTTCGGCAGCTGCGGGATCATATCCCAGTCCGCCGGCGTCGCCTTTGCTTGGACCCAAGGGTTCTTCGTCTTCGTCTTATTCGTCGAGTAGGGACAAGGAGATGCAGCAGAGGCAACAACAGCAGCAGCATGCGATGCTCGCTGCAATGGCCAGCCAGACTATTCTGGGTAAGCTCGGAGCGGCGTTTTGGGATGCGTTCACGGGTCATTCGGGGCATGGAGCTGGAGCTGGGTCTGCTTCAGCCTTGGCTAGTGCGCATGGAGCGCACAGAGGTGATTGGGATACGGATAAAGTACAGAGGGTGCTTTCAGGTAAAGCTGTGCTCCGGGTGGTGGACGTTGAGCCTCCTACTGTTGTTGTTGGTGGACCTTCTTCGAGTGTGTCGAGCGCTTCGATGATCAAGGAGGTGCCTAGTGTGAAGCAAGTATCGGTGGCCGCCAAGGAGATGGCAGTGCCGGTGCTGAAGACTGAGGCGACGCGGCCAGCGCCGTCGTGTACGGAGTGTTTTACTGAGATTTTGGAGGAGAGTATGAGGAGTTTGACGTTGGGGAAGAAGTAATTGGGGTTACCCATCATCTCATCGCATGTCATGTCATGTCATCCCATTCCATTCCATCGCGTCGTTGTTATCATCTACGTCGTACCTTCCGTATTTCTTCCTCTGTATATGGACATTTCCTGAAATCATGCTCAACATCACCGTCATCACCGTCACTGTCACCATCACCATCATCATCATCATTACCAACATCACCACCTTAATGGCTCGACGCTCGCAGCTCGCCATGATGAGCGCTGCTTGTAGCGCCTCTCCCTGCGACAGTCAAAACCACTTGGCCGTCCTCCCCCTCCCTTCTTAACCCAGTCGCTCTTTATCCTTTTTCATTTGTCTTCCTTCCTCCTTCTGGCTCTCCGTCACTCTCAATATTCGACACACCACCCAGCTCAGCTTATTATAACACCAGCACAGCACAAAGCAAAGCAAAGCAATAGTTGCATGCGTTAATTCTTTTTCCTCCCCACTTTGCATCTCGCCGGACTCGATACACTAAATTCGCTTTTTTTCTGCGCCGTTATCCAAGCTTTCAAAGCTTTCTTCTTTCCTTCAATGTTCTTGAAGTGAAGATTTGATTGCAGTCGCTCTTTTTCGCGTTCTTTTTTTTTCTTCCTTCTTCCTTTCTTGCTTAGTTAGGTTTGGTTTGATCTTGATCGTGATCTCTGAAGAAGGAGAATCAGTCTGAAGATGTTATATTGAAAGAAGTGGTATCCCCGTATCCCGTATCCAGTACATCGTGAGCTTTACATAAAGTAGAATTCTTTTTTTTTGTAGTCTGTACGTAGTTTGAATCCGAGTACAACGGTTGAATGAATGAATGGTATTATTTATGTTGCTCGAGTAGGACTGGACGATGGACTGTACTTGTGTATGATTTGAGTTTGTGGAGCCCTTTGGCGGGTTCGCATGATGATCGATCAACGCGTCACGGCCTGCCCTAGAGTCAACGCGTTGCTGTCCAGTGTCCTCCGTCCTCCTCCGTCATACACTCCTGTCAAGCCATCCCTTTCGTCAATGTCAGCCTATTCGGCTCCAAGAAAACTAAAGACGATTCTTGAATATTGTGCCATCTTCATCTTGCGTGGTCGCTAGCTGGATCGTTAACGATCTGTACTCCGTTACTTATGTACTTCTGCACTTGGTGTTGGTGTTCGTCTGCATAGGCTCCTCGGATGGTCCTTGGCCTCGGATAATTATGGCATTGACACTGCGGCCTCGCGGATAGTGATCGCATTTGAATAATGGATTCCGGCCATACTCGAGCATGGGTGCGACTCCCTTTTGTATACACACTAAACAAATTTTCAGAGGTACAGGATTGTTTTTTTTTGGTTGACAATGCGGATACGTCTGCTCGTTTTTCTCCTTGTGGTTTCGAGGGCTTGTGCGATTGGTCGGTTATGTTCATTTCGAGGTACGTTTGACCTGAAAATCATCGCCTTCTAAATCACTGACCTGTAACCTTATCTGCCCAACTAGTAGGCGCTCTGCAGATCCAGCTCCTCCATTCGCTTCTTGGAGTCGTCCTTGTAGACTGGACCCTCTTTTCAGCTCAAACATATCGAATGTTCAGTGCGTTTAGCACTTATTAAAGCCTGAATCATGTCCTTGGGCATTGCTGATCTTTCATTCGGCCTTTTTTTTTCAGATATGTGCGAGATGAAATAATTCGAGGCGTATCTTAACATCTCCATGCCACAGTTGAACATTGAATTTGATGACGAATGTTCGCCTGCTGCATCATGAACCATTCTGGTGCAAAAGCCAGATTTTTTTCGAAGTCGATAAAGGACTTTTTTTTTCTGTCAGATGCTTTCACATCTACTTTCTGTCACAGTGCAATGTTGGACGATTTAACAACTGAAAGTCGTTCTTTTTTTCTGCGTCTTCAGATGGCTCTGGCGACGCAAGGTTGAAATGACAAAATTGGACCCGAGGGCAGCGTGGAAGGTGTGACTGATATTTTTTGGATATGTTACACTGCGATTTGGACATTGAAATGGGGACTGAGTAGAGTTCTATTTTCTGACCGTTCTGGATGTTAGCCTCATTTTCCTCGGCAAAGACAGTCACTTACGACCCTGTTATCTATTCACGTTTATCTATATTCTTTGCAGAGCCTCAGGAACGCATCCTCGTCATATGGTGTCGATTCTGATTTGGGCAAGGACCGAAAACACGGACCTTTTGAGCGTTGGTTTCTGATTTCTCTGCTCGTCGGGTCATTAGCTCGACATCCCGACCATTTTTTGAACTGGTGACAAGTTTCCAGTTTTGCGGATGCAGTCTGCTGCCTATTCGACTGACTTTTGGAGGCGCATTACGACCGGGGATGATCGCAAATTCATACCATATGGCGGTGAAATATCCCTTGTTTGATGAATCAATTCAATTCATGGATGTTGCTTAGGACTGTGAATAGTCGGCGCTCTGAAATATGAATGTTTCCGGCGATTTGTGCAATGCGAGTTTCCCTTTCATATGCGCCCCACCGCTCCTCATCCCTGGCAGGAGACCTCGGCATGCCTCGATATGGACAATGGGATATGATGAGACAGTGAGGTCGCGTCTGAAAATGTCCACCACCAACCCCAACACTTCATCTATGGCAAACGCTGTGTAATTGGACCGCCGGCGGGAAGACCTGGTCGCCCTGTTACTTGAGTCTTTCCTCATAATAATTGGCTGGGATGCTTATTAGCCAGTAAGTATGTCCACTGAATAATTGTTATGTTTCTGATAATAACGAGGGACTGAGATTGCACATAAAACACGTTTTTTGCCGACTGAGCTAAACTTGTAAATTGCGGCAAGTTCCCATTCGCTGGTATTCAACCAACCAACCAACCATTAAAAGAAAAAGAAAAAGAAAACTGATCGTTGCATGCCATGCGCAGCGATCGTAGAGGATGTATGCGAAATGAGATGTTGTTTCCCTGGACGCCGCCAGGGCATGATGTCCGTGCGTTGGCCTCTCTTACTACTTAGGCTTTAGCGGACGGTCGTTCACTAGAAAAATATCCGACTTATTAGCAAGAGAACTACCAACCATTTCTATTTACGATAACGATTCATCAGTTCTGTTGACGACTTGCGGGAGAATCCCTGACAATTGGACCCCTCGCAACGATATGAGTAAAGAATTGATGGGTTCTTCATTTTCCTGAACGTGTGGGTCCAGGAAAATTTTATCCATTCCGCGTCCGATTTCTTCGATTTGTCGCTGTAAATACTATGGAAGCTCAAGCTCCAGACTCAAGATAGAAGGAATCGATTTGGGTTTGGTAGAAAGTGAGACAGAGACTGAAGGATAAGAAATATCAACCATGGCAGCTCTATTTTCCTCTTTCGATATGGCCGTCATTGACGTCAACCGCCACTCAGGGCTCAAGCGAAAAAGCGCGCTTTGTCCGCGCCTCATCTTGCCACATGCTGTCAACGTGATTGTGCATTTTCCCCGTCCCGTCTCGTAAGCTGATGATTTACGGCAGGTTTTCCTTCTTTTGCATGCCGCTCCCACTTCCTGCGTGGCATTTTCCGTTTGGCAGGTCTTCCAGAAGTCGACCGACGCCACATCATTTTATCAACAAAGAGAAGCCATGGGCACGAGGCTACTGACTTCGAATTCGGCAATAAGTAATTGCTGTTGAACTCTACCTTTAGCCCGAGCCACTGTGACCATTGGGCAAGGTGACCTACGTCTCTGGGACTGTTTTGCGGCCACATAAATGGATTCAAGGTGCTAATTTGCCCTATCTGTCAGATTCAGGGGGTTTCCATGCTTACGGGGATGTTGTACATTTTCAGGATACCCGCTCTTGCCTGGCCGGATTTATTGGTTGTTCTAGTTCAAATAAGACTATACACGCCAATATGAAAGAAAACCCTTAAAGGAAGTACCCTTTTGAATCTTAATTCTCTGACGACTTGTCAACGGGGCTGGTGTGAACTGGCGGCGCCGCTACCCCCACCGAGAGCTCAAGGTGCCCTGGCGCTTAACGCTTTTAGGAAATTGCTTTCTGTCCCTCTGTTGTTGACCACCACCTTCCTTTCGTTCCCCTCCTCTGCTGTTGGGGCATCTGCCCGGCCCTTTGCTTCGTTCGGCGCGTTCCAAGGTCGATCCAGAGGCTATGCAGCGCGGCCGGTCTGCTAGTGCGCCTCATCGTCATACGGCCGACGCATCGCCAGCAGCAGCTCCCACAACCCGACTCCAGACGTCAACAATCGTCCTAGATGACCGGCACATACCGGGCTCAGCATCGTGTTTGTGCCCTTCCTGTCACTTGAGGACGCGTTATTTCCCGAGACGACGTGACGGGCGGATCGTCTTGCCCAGTCCGACCGCGACTCCGACCGCTACGCGACGTTTCGGGGACTCTCCTCAAGCGAGCCGTGAGTTGGAGACACCATTGTCCTTTGCTCGATACGTTGGGCGGTTTCTTATTTTGGGTCGTTGGCAGGTGGAGTCAGAGATACTAGGCAGCCTTACCCCGGAGGCTCTCATCTCAGGGGTAGAGAGGGTGATCAAGGTTCTGGTCAACTCTCTGGTGTGTTCTACCTGTCTCCTAATCCTTCAAACTTGTTTATATCTAGGGCACATCTCTGGTGAAGCAGAGGATTGGATACTTCCTCCTCTCTTGAAGGACTTCGATCTTCCTAGTATGTTTTCAGTCATTCACGTTGCAAGTTACTAGACTCCTTATTCTGTTTGTTTCTAGACTTCAGTCCCACCACCCCTCCTTCGAGAGTTCCTGTGTCGGAAGTTCAACCTAGTCGTTCAGGTAGATATCTCTGTTGCACCGGATATCGGTTCTCTGCGTGACCGGGTTATCCACTTCAATCTACAGATCATTTACGGGCATCTAGGAAGAAACCGTACGACATTAGTTCCAGTATGGACCTTTCTCGGTCATCAATCATTCCGTTTATTTATAAACTCATAGGGCGACCTGACCCCTGGCCACGAACTATAAACTCGGAAGTTGAACGAATTCGGCCAGCTGGTCGGTCAACTTCAACCAGTTTCCCAAGTGAAGTGTGCTGACTAGTCCTGGGGTCATAATAAAACTAAAATCCTCGATATTCTAGGTCGTGAACGTCACACCCAACATTCAGAGACACTTTCTTCTGAGTCTTCTGGTTAGTACCTGTGTTTTTTCTGCCCTTTTCATTTCCGAATGTTAACTTGTGCGCTTTTATTTTTATACATGGCCAGCTCCATATAAAACTATTGTCGAAGAGCCATTTCCTCTACCTTTAAGGACTCCAGCCGGCGTCGGTGAGAAAGAATCCTTTACTGCAATTACAGCAATAATCTCAATTTGTTAGGTCACTGGGACCTGGAATTTTCTGGGGCTTCTTCAACGACTCTGCAACGTCAGCGCCCTCAAATCATATTGATGGGGGACGAGCTTGGAACGCACCTCGAACTCCGAGTAAGGAGCAGACTCCCTTTATCTTCTTAATCAAGAAATCGCACCGCCTGGAGCTTCTCCACGCGAGCTAAGGTCTACTAGCCTTGAGACCCTCCCAAGTCATCCGATTCAATTCGACCACAACTCTCAGCCAGACATGTGGCAAACCCATTCTAGTGAGCACGGCGTTGGTGAAGGTAAGTATCGGTACTCTATTTGTATTGTTATTGCTGAGTGCCGGTTATGCAAATTTAGGTTCTCTAGTAGACGGTACTTCTCATCAACCGATGCAAACTGGAATGTTTCAGTTCCAGAACCCCGTGGTGCAGGGATCCCAAAGTTCTCCTTCCACATCATCAAGTGGACCTGCCTTCGTTCACGTAAAATGGGACTCCGAGAGGAAGCGCAGGCAAGAATATTATGCACAAGAAGATGGGACGGAAAAATCGCGCTTCAGACATTACAATAAAACGGGTTGTGACCCATAATGCCTGATGAAGGCTTTATGTTCTGCATTGTGTTTTGCTTTCGATACACTACAGCTATGAAGTATATTACTACATCCTTAATATTTGTTTTACGCACTGTACCATATTTTCGCACTACTTACATACATTAGCATAGTTTAATTTCCGAGAATGAAGATTTGATTGTTGTAATTCAGTCTTGACTCCGGACCTGGACTTCTGGCTCTAGCTCATGGCGACCTCTCAGATCAAGAATATCTCTGTTTTTGGTCACAAGCGATTATCTCTCAGTCTAGAGTGGCACGTATAATGAATTCTTTCACCAAAATTTCCGAATGATGGATGAAAAATCATGAAATGGATTACACGGTCACGGTTTGCCCCCAAGCCATTAATTTTTGTATATTCCAACGACAGCAAATTTCGAAATAAGTATATGCATTGTCCGTTTGAATCTGAAATATTCTTTAAAATTTAAAATGGCTTCCAACTGACATTCTATCTTCAAATTTCTGCCAGGAAGGCTAGCATACAGCGAAATAGATGGTCAGGCAAGCACAAGGACTCGCATGATGGCGCGGTTGGCTTCATTGGCTTCATTCCTTGCGGTCTGGTAGTAACTTGAAACTGGAGCTCAAAAAGACGAAGGTATTGTTCCTTGCTGCACTGTGGACAAAGGCAAGACAAAGGTCGAGAGGTCAGGTCCAGTGACAGTGATGCCCCGGTTATTACCGCAACGCTTTGAATCTGTTGGAATCAGCTACTCTACCAACCAGCTCACTTGAAATTACCAGAGAGTACCGAAAACACTTAGGCACGGGTCGGTCGTCTGAACCCTATCTACCTTCGAAGCGAAGGTGACCTTACTACTTCTATCATCATTGATCTCCGCAGTAAAGCGAAGGCTCAACAGAGGCTTACTCGAGGTTCCGTATCTTGAGCAGGAATAGCATTGTTCGATTTCCTTGTCGATGACTTTTGGACATGATGTTCTTTTAGACAGCGTCGCTCTGCATCACTGGGCAACCGTTAAACAGACTGGGCAACAGATTGTGCAACGGCCATTGATATGCCCTGTATATCACGGCGTCTTTAGCAAGATCACACGCCATGAAGGACTTTCCCCGGTCTGTGTGGCTTTTCTTTGTCTCCTGCTCTCATCTTTCGTAGGAGGAATTTCTCCTCCTGCGGCCTATTTGGCTGATTTTGGTGAGCATTCTGTGGGGTTTTTTCCCTGTTTCTGACTGAAGGGTGTCTTATAGATTTCTTTTTGTCTCATTGCTTTGCCTTCTTTTCTCTCCTTTCCTTTTTACTTTAATTATTCCGGAGGAGCAGGCGTCCTTCGACCAACCACTCTTTTCATGAACATTTGAATTGACCAGTACACTGGATCAAACTATTGCCATCATGTCTACCTCAATGTTTTTCCAGACTGTCCTTCCCTACACTGGGGGTCAGAAAGCCGGCGTGACGGTGGGTCCCGATTTATTTCGTGTCATTTGACTAGCTACTGACTTGCAAACCAGATTATCGGACTTGCAGGGCTAGCCTCTCTAATGGCGGTACTTGTTTTATTCATGGTGAGCTTGCCTGGTAAACTGGCCGCGGCGACACGATTCTTATACATTGCATTGCAAGTTCAAACGTCCCAAACGCACGACCTTCCAGAGTACACACATGTTCGGGTTCATAATGTCCCTCCTCTTCGCCAACGTCCTGCAGAGTATAGGATCTGTAATGGTTTTCAGGTGGGTTGCAATTGGAGCTGTCAAAGCAGGCCCTCTCTGTAATGCTCAAGGCAAGCATATATTCGGACCTTGACAAGAATGTTGTCAATGCGACTGACCAACTGTGATTATTAGCTGGGATCAAGCAAGCAGGAAACGTTGGAACTTCCATCTGGTCTGTGAAATCAAATCATTTTCTTGATGCGGTGTAAGCTCATTCTCATTTAGGTCTCTGATAATTGCCTTTCACCTTTTCCACGTCCTGTTTCTTCGCAATCGAATGACCAAGAGAGTATTCACCATGACTATGATCTCTGCCTGGGCATTTGTGTTGTTCATAATTTTACTTGGACGTTATGCAATTCAAAATGCAAAGAAGGGCCCTTTCTACGGCATTTCCGGCTCTTGGTAAGTGTACACATATTATGACCTTCACAACAATTCTGATGTTCTCAACAAAGGTGCTGGATTACGGCTAATTATGGACCTGAAAGGGTGCTCTTGGAGTATTTCTTCGTAAGTTCTAAATCAAGATATCAAGGAAGACCATGTCCATTTATAAGCGCCACAGGAATTCGTATCAGTTGCGACAAGCTTCATGCTCTATATTCTCGTTCTCCTCCGGGTACGGGGCAACCTTGTCAAAGATAAAAATCACAAATGGCATCTGCGTTTTATTGGACGGGGCAATGATTGGGCACTTGCCATCACAAGAGACACGGTAGATAATTCGATGAACAACGTAGCTCAAAAACTGGTTTGGTGAGTGATGGCTGTCGTCGCGTTCATTTCATTTGATTTACACGATGTTCACAGGTTTCCTGTAAGTAACATCGATCATACTCTGATGCAATGACTCTGATATATCGAAATCATGATCAACAGGTCTCCTATGCTATCATCCTCATCCCTATCAGTATTACTCGCATTTCTTCCTTCAATGGCTCGAACGTCCCTTTCTGGGCGACGGCGTTCACCGATGTAATTTTCAATCTCACTGGTATGCCTAATGCCAACTGTTGAGCTCTTCTGCAAACTAACTGACAGGGACCCGAAACGTTTCAACATTCACAGGCTTTGTCAACTCTATTCTGGTTATCTATATCGGAAAATGTTTTGCCTCTCCTGAAACCAGCTTCCTCACCGTCTTCTCAACGAGGCGGCAGACTTTCCGCCATTCTTTCGTTAAATCAGGTGGCATTATACCCTTCACTGCTCAGGAAAGTGATTACGACGAGAAGAATTTGCCACCGGTCCCACCCCTGCCTCAGCCTATTGTTATTGACCTTCCCATCAAGCCCAGAACATGTATGTGGCACCCGATTCTTGGAAGACTACGGCCCCTATAGGCAAGGTTTATTGACATCACGGAGTCGCCACTGCGAGTTTTCGTCTCATTACTTTGGACATTGTAATTTTTTAGTGAATGGCGAGTCATCGTTTAGGTGGATGGACTACCATGTATTTACCATATGTAGAACCTTTGCTTTTGTGTTATTAAACATTGCACACTTAATCTGTATAGTTCAAACGATATTTAACAAGGATTGGCGAGACGAAGTCCCTATTAGCCTCATAATCTTATCTGATACTTTAAAGCCGAAAGGACGATGTCGGCATTTCCACCACGTGTAACACGGAGCTTCGCCAATGCGAAAACTCGACTTCGCCCTCCATGTTCTGATAACTCTATTTTTTCCCCTGCAGATTCTTGGTTGTCTTGTTCCTACCCCAGTTTGATACTCAGGTGGATATACCCCACCTTTTGTGAAATTTTTATTGATGTAATCGTATTGCAGAGCGTTTGCACAGGATTATTTTCTTCGCTGCCCGAGGTCCGACATATATCCCCCTGCCTGAAGACACACACGATGTACTAGGCCGACTATAAGAGATTTGAACGACACGGCACCTTTCACTCCTCTTTGAACATACCCTATCTGTACACCATTCATTTGTACAACTTTACCCGGCCAGAGCATGGAAACACCCCCAGATGCTTTACTAGATGGAATAACCCATGAATCGACGGCTTTCCGTGCCGCCAGAGAGATTGCTTACGGAAGCGTGCGTTCTTGTCCTGCCTGTGGATTGCATGGCCCAGCTCATGGTTGGACATGCCCTTACAGATCGCTGGGATGGTCTCCAAAGTCTTCGAACACCCTTTTGACTTGACCAAAGTCAGGTTACAGTCCCAAGTCCTGGATTCTACGGCGAGGTTCAGTGGGCCTATAGATTGCCTTACGCAGACTTGGAAGAACGAGGGCATACGGGGGTTGTATAGGGTATGTACCTCCTACTATGATAAATCCTTTTCAAGCTCTCAAATATGTGGCATTTCCGCCTGTTTTACAGGGCTTACCGGCACCTATTGTAGGCGCCATGGCAGAGAACGCCTCTCTGTTCCTGTCCTATGGCGAATTTCAAAATGTGATACGACGGGTGACTCACCGACCCCCGGAGGAAAAATTACCCTTGTATCACCTGGCACTAGCAGCTGCAGGCGCTGGAGCCGTGACGAGCTTTCTCCTGTATGTGTCCTTCCTCTTACTTCCTCTCACCTTTTCTCAAAAGATTTCTATGTGCACAGAACGCCCATTGAACTTGTCAAATGTAAAATGCAAGTCCAAATGCTCATCCCTCAAGCTCCCACCCAACAAGGGGCACTACCACGCGTCCTTCCAGGGCCTATATCCGTCCTCGTCTCTGTCATTCGCAGCACAGGACTCAGAGGGCTCTGGCTAGGCCACACAGGGACGCTCATCCGAGAAACTGGAGGAACAGCGGCGTGGTTCGGGACCAAGGAATACGTCGCTTCTCTGCTCTTGGCTCGCCGTCTTCGACTGGAGCAATCGTCTGCTTATGCCGACACCGACGCCCCTGCTTCCCCAAGCACCAGCACCGCCAGTGCTACCGAGCTCCGGCCCTGGGAATCAGCCCTCTCAGGCGCATGTGCCGGAGCAGCGTTTAACCTGGCTCTCTTCCCAGCTGACTCCGTCAAAAGTGCCATGCAGACTGCTGAAGAACTGCGGCCTACTGTGAATGTTCCAGGAGCACCCGAAGTGCCTAGGCCGACGTTTGTGGGGACGTTCAAGGCGATGTATCGCGCGCAGGGGATCAGAGGGCTGTATGCCGGGTGTGGGATCACGGTGGCGAGGAGTATACCTAGCAGTGCTATCATTTTCTTGCTCTACGACGGGCTGAAGAAGCATTTTGGATAAAAATGATCTGGGCTTTTTTTGGATGTTTAGATTTTTGAATAATATTTTATTGTAATTTGGATTTCTTGATGTGCACATCCTCGTCCTCAACCGTTCTCGCTGGAAAAACTTTAAGATACATTAAATTGAATATACAAGAAAACCGATTACGCTCCTCCTCTACATTACATAGGCTACATATCGAATATCCAAAGGCACTTACAAAACATTAAAATATAAATTAAATCAAGCCAACGACTCCCCACCCATAGCAGCAGCCCCAATGTCAGCTTCCACCTCCATCTCCTGCGCATCCATCGCTTCTTCCAGCCCCTCGTCGCTGTCAGCAGAGGTAACATCGTCCTCATCAGCGGAACCTTTTGTACTGGGCGCGGCAGCGGCAGTCGGAGCAACGACGCTCTTATCTTCGTGCAGTCTTTCCTCTTTCTCCTTCTCCTTCTCCTCATTCTTTCTCATCTGCTGCAGGCGCAACTGCCTCCTCTCCAGCTCCTCGTACTCATCCTCCTGCTCCTCCTGACCCCCCTCCTCATCCTCCTCCTCCTCCTCCTCCTCAGGCAACTCTTGCACGCCCAATAGCCCCTCCAACTCTCTCACCCTCCTCTCCCACCCCTCCACCTCCTCCAGCCTCTCCTCGAGCACCTTGATCTCCTTCTGGATCGACATACGCTCTTCCGGCGTGCCGATCCGCGAAAGGCTCCATCTGCCTGGGCTCGTTGGGTCTGATGGGCCTTGGAGGGTGAGCAGCTGGGTGTGGTATTTCATGAGCGAGGGGCTGGGGGAATGAGAGGGTGTGGTGGTGGTGGTGATTAATAAATTTGTTTTGATAACAGTGCAGAATAACGAGTGACGTACCGGAGTGAGATGGTGATGAGTGTGATATCTAGGGCTTTGGCTGCTTCGTACATCCTTCCTTCAACATCACTTGACACTGCGCTCGTACATTCTTCAAAAGAGAAAAAAATGTCAGCTTTCTTCGTTCTCTCAAAAGACCAATAATAAAAAAAGGAAGAGAAAGAAAACACCTCACCGTCCAAAACAGCCCACTTGGGCCTCCACCACAACACCCTCGCCATCCCCATCCTCTGCTTCTCGCCCCCACTCAACACATCCCGCCACTCCTTCCTCACATGCAGCCCGCCCTCACGGTCCACGAGGTACCCCAAATGCACCTTGTCCAGTATCCCGTGGATCTCAGCGAGCGCAGCTGCGGAGGGTGACTGAATTATGTTTTTGTTCCCGTTTTTGGTCCTGTTGCGGAGCGGGTGCAGTGGGTTCAGTGGGTTGAGGGTGTTCCCGACTTGAGAGAAGAGGTTGGAGATGGACGCCGTTCGCGAGATCGGCGAGGGTGTAGTTCGCCCTGAGGGAGCAGAAGCAGAAGAAGGCTCGAACACAGCGGACGAGGAGGACGAGGAGGAGGAAGTGAGCCGGATGAAAGAGGCATACGAGCAGGGATATATGATCTGTTCTAATAAACTCCCAGTGGGCATGTACGATCTCTGAGGGAGCACGTAGAGCGTTGGGCGAGGACGCCAGTGCAGCTGGTCCTGTTCTTGTTCCTGTTCGTGTAACTTCTGTAGCTGCTCCTGCTCTTGCTCCTGCTGGTTAGGTCCGAGCTGGGACTCGTGCCCAGCTGCCTGTGCTTGAAGTCGGCTCTGTCTTTCCCGCTCATACAAGGCCCTACGAACGATCACGTCCGCCTCGGTCTCATCTCTTGGCATTTCCACGAACCCTTTCCTTTCATTCGCGTTCGCTTTCGCTTTCCTTTTCGCGTCCTCGTCAGCATTAGCATTGGCACTGGCACCAGAAATCGAAGACGAGCCTGAGCCTGAGGAAGATCCTGAGGAAGAAGAGGGCTCAGGATCCCATAACCCAGCCAACACGCGCGCAACAGCCGTCTTGCCCACCCCGTTCGAGCCCGTGATCATGAGGTGCTCGCCGCGCTTGATGCACAAGTCAAGGTCTTTGACGAGGGGTGGGTCTTGCTCTTGCTCGTGGTTGGGGCGTTGGTGGTGGTGGTGGTTGCTCGGCTGGGTGTTGAGGCCTTCCTCTCTTTCTTTGGGCTGAATAACGCCAGGACCAGCACTACTAGCACCAGAAGAACGTTCATGATGCTCATGCTCAGACTCAGGCTCATGCTGATCAAGCCTAAACCGCGCATGTTTCTTCGCCTTTAGCTTGGGCTCCTCCTTCTCATGCTCACCACCACCCACCCTCCTCCGCCTCGGGACCCTAACATCAACACCTCTGACTCTAACCACTTCCACCTCCCCATTCTTTTTCCTCCCCCTTCAATGTACCTCCCCTCCACCCCCACCCCCAACTCAACTTGGACCCTCCCCCTAAGCGGCTCCATCCACAACAACGTCGACAGCAGGGTATACAGCCGCGCCGTCAACCCCGCCAACTCCAACAGATCTTTATACGCGTACATGAGTCTTCCGCCCGCGTCTGCCAGGGAGAGCAGGAGGCGGCGGTTGGATATGTATGCTGTCGGTGGGGAAAAGGAGGGGATGGTTAGATTGGTTTAGTTTGGTTCGGTTTTTTAAGGAAAGAAAAAAAGACAAGGGAAAAATGTTGCGGGAGGGAGGGGATGAGCGAGAGTAAGATGAGGAATGGAGAAGAGGAAGGGGAAGAGGAAGATAATGGGGAAAAAAGAAAAGAAAAGAAACATACTCTCTGTCCGACTAGCAACAGCTTCATCTGTCCTATCTCTATCCCTACTACCGCTGCTGCTGCCTCTCCCAGCTGGGGCTTCAAAGCCTAAAGACCGCTTCGTCCGCGTATACAGAATGGGCACAGCAATGAGGGCATAGCCAGCTGCTGACCAGAGGTATTTGATCACGTAGTCTTCGGTCCATTCGTACGCGATACGGATCTGCAAGGAAAAAATAAGCAAAAGGTTCCACCAACGCCAAAAAACCAAAATAAAAATAAAACAAAAGGAAGAAATGAAGGAAGGAAGGAAGGAAAAAGGAACCTCAAAAACCCACCCTATAAACCCTATTCAAATGCCTCACCAACCTCGCATACACCTCCCCCAGCACATCCCTCTCCCTCCTCCCCCCATCATAAAACGCCACCTCCTCCGCCTCCCTGCCCACCCTCCCTACACCCGCTCTGTATTCCCCCTCCAACCGCGCCTCGGTGGCTGCCAAGGACCCAAAAGCAGGGGTGACGAAGCGGAGGATGCGGACGGTTGTGTAATAGTTGATGAAGAGGAGGAGGGTGCCCCGCATGCCGAGGGAGCGGGAGAGTTGGGATGTGAATAGGAGGAGGTCAAGGGATGGTTTGAGGACGTTGCCGCTAAGAAGGAAAAAAGGAGAAAGAAAGGAGGGGAGGAGAAGAGAAGAAGGTAATGTTAGCGTCGGGTTTCTTCCTAAACAATTTAAAATAAAAGTAAAGACGTACTATAATCCACTGAGCGCATTCGACCACGCCTCAACATCTGCTGTGAGGTACTGGTCGATGCCTTCGAGGTAATTCGGCGCGCGGTAGTACCGCAGGTCGGGATTGGAGGAGAGATACAAGTCGTGCAGGTACCTCGTCAGCCTTGTTCTCAGACGTATAGCAAGGAGGGACTGGAAGTGTCTGATCTACAAATGAAAATGCAAAGTACAACGTTAGTTCCGATACATAAACAAGAGAAATTTATTCACGAGAACCTACCATCGAATTCGTCAACGTGCTGGGAACCGCCAACAAGAACCACAGAACCAGACCCTTCAAAAAACCCTTCCCATCCGCTTTAACCAAATCCCTGACAATCCTCCCATCCAGCCTCGCAACGAGGATGCTCAGCACCGTGCGCAGGACGAGAAACGAAGAGTGGAGGACGACGATGCCCGTTTCAGGTGCGCGCCAGGAGGGTATGGCGATGCGGAAGAGGATGGCGCGGAGCTGTGCGAGGAAGGCGAGGTCGATGTTGGGTTTGAGTAGCGTTGAGGGGGGTAGAGGAGGGAAGGAGGCTTTGTCGGCTGTGAATCGGGATTGGGGCGTCGGGTGGATGGGAACCTGTCAATGAGGTAATTAAATTTTAGTGAGTGGAACGGGAATCCGAGACTTACCTTGACCACTCGATCTCTGTACGGCGCCAACACGATCTGCGAGCCGTCTGGACCATCGAGGTATACCTGCTGCAACACCCTCGCGAGCTCGTCTGGCGTGAGCTTGCGCTGGAGGGTGAGTTGGAGGGATTTGGTGAGCTTCTCTGTGCGCTGGCGGAGGATATGGAATGCATCTTGGGAGAGGGAGACAGTGCGTGAGCGCAGGAGGAGGAGGACGAAGAAGGCGAGGATGAGCGGGCGCCGGTGCTGGGCGGAGATGGAGATGGGGGGGAGTTTGATTTTGGGTGGCGAGGGGAAGGGGGTTTGGACAAGAGGGCCATTATCTATGGCTGCCACAGATGCAGTCGGGCAATAGAGCTAGTTTGACTGCCAGGCGAGTCCAGAGACAGTGCAAAGTGCACACCAAAATTCAGAATCAAAATCAGATAGATTATCTATCCTGATTCTATCGATACCAAAAGCCCTAGAGAAGAAAATCAGAGTCAGTGAAGCGTATGGGTGCAATGGCTGCCTCGCCCTCTGCGCTTTCTTTTTGAGATCCAGGAGCTCATGGTGTCCAACCCATGTGAATTCCACCACTGTCAACATTTCCCCGCATACACACGTGTGGCATTACATCATCTTTCATCATAGTGTCGGCCCGTGCTTTCCTGAGGAAGATAAGATAAGATGCACATCCATTTTCATGTCGACGTTCATGTTTCTCGCGATCATTTTTTTTTTTTTTTTTTTTTTTTTTTTTTTTTTTTTTTTTTTTTTTATTATGAACTAATTTCGCTGACTGGAATCATTTCGTAAGCGTCGATCATTCGACTTTGAACGCGAGGCAACGCGTCAAAAAGCGTGATGCATTGATGGCTTGTCCCCTTTCCTCCATGTTCATACGCACCTTTATCTACTGGACTTTCCTTTCGTTTTGGCTCCAGGCTCAAAGACCCTCGCTCTTGGAAAGAAGGACTTTGGCCTTGGACATCCTTCCCTTCGTCAACTGTCCATAGCCTCATGGACCCGTGCTCAATGTTTCTAAGCTTGGCAAGTTGGGATTCAGTCAATAGCAGCCACCCAGTGTCAATTCAAAGAAGACATCGGTCCCTCTGATACGCTTAAGTTGCGCGTCACTTCTTCAAATTCCTTTGATCAGCATGCCGTGGGCTCGTAGAAGGTGAACACCCGCTCTCGCAAACTTCAAAAAAAAACGCCCTATACTTTTATACTTTGGCAGTCATGTCGCGAGCCATGTAATCAAATACTAAATGGTGCCCCAACTATGGAATCTTGCTCAGTGATCCTTCAGCTGGCAGTCACCTTACAATGCCGATACCGATCCAAATTAAAAACAACGTTGGCCCCCCTTCCATGGCACTTTGGCGTATCACCTCCTTACATATGAGACTGCCACTCCCCAGATCTTCTTCGGTCTTAGTCCCGGCTCTGGCCTTGCTCTTCCCTATCTAGAGTACGGGCTTTTCCTTTGGATTGAGATCTATCACGGAGTGGCCATCACTACGTCTACTCTATGAAAAGCCCAGGTGGAGGTGTCACTCCCATCTGAGCCCGATATGTATACAGATCGAAGATCGATCCACTTGTCTGTTATCTGAATGGCTATGGAGATGGTTGCCGACAACGACACTCATCTTCCTTGTTCTAATCTTAGGCTCTATGGCATCGAGTGCTCAACGCTCATCAAACTTTACATGTCACATGCAATTTGTTTTCTCCTGATCTTTCACACTGGATGTTCATTTTGAACTGGGAATCAACAACGTGCAAGGATTCTCTGCCCCAACCAATCTCACGAACCAAGGTGCATGGGATTTTGGGACGGCACGTTAACCAGGTTTTATCCTCTTCTGGACACTTTCTCCCCCGAACGATGGCAATATATATGTGGCACGGGCGCTTATCATTCTCAGAGAGCGATGTCAAGCTATGTCCAGACCAATGATTTTCAGATCATGTGCAGAAGTTTAAATTTACCAACGCATCCCCTCCAGGCGTTCACTCAAACTCCGCGGCAACGCACGCAGCCATCACCTTCATCTACAAAGATAATCTTGTATTCTGTTCCCGCAATTTCTCTCTCACGCCCCTTTCTCTCTTATCCTTGTACTATCATGGCGAAGAGGACTGCCGCTGCCGCTGCTCAGCCTCAACCTCAACCTCGAGCTCGTTCAAACGCCTCGCGAAACCCCTGGTCAAAGTCCATACCACCTCCCACCGCTCCTCCTCCCATACCTCGCATCCGACGCCCGCGAAAAATCAAACTCCCTCAAGACATCATCTACATCATCATCGATTACCTATGGGACCAACCATCAGCTCTAAAATCCTGCTCTCTGAGCTCCAGATCCTTCCTCTTCCACACCCGACGGTACCTATTCTCCAAATTCGATATCGGCTCGCCCATTCCACTAGGAACCTCGTCTCGTTGACCTTTTTAGGAATCACCTATCTTAAACAGTATATCAAGGACCTCGTGGTTATCGTGCAAACGCCTGCGGCATGGGTAGATTCGCTGAGGGAGAAGCCCCGATCATTGAGGTCTTGCCTACCCTCTATCAGGTAACTAGGTTGACTGTCAAGGCATATGGCGGTAAACAGAAAGACTGGCAAATGACGTCAGTTCTGCTTCCCGACGCGCATTGTCGTCGATTCTCATGGCTGACCACGTCGAATCATGCTCCCTGCACGATATCCTCAACTTCGACTCGTTGTATCTATCCAGGTGTTTATCCCTACGGCACTTGGAATTATCAGGTTGTTCCACTCTGACACCTTACCATCCTCCACGCTATTTCTCCAACCCGCCTCCTTCCCTTCCTTCGTTGACGATTGGAGATCATGACGATTCCTTACACTCCCTGTTAAATTGTTGCGTGGGGCACGAACCCGCTTTCATGTTGAACAGTCTGCAAAAGCTAGACGTTGAAGAGGATGTGGCGAGCAGGGCGTTTGCGGACTTGCCTTTTTGCTTTTCACGCTTACCGCGCTTGTCGTTCGGTTACGGCAATATCCTGGTAAGTGTAATTCCTTTCCAAAAAGCTTCTTTTCAAGCCCCTATCTGAATAAAATATCCCTTTCCAGACGATTCCCTTCCAACACCCGAACCTATCGGCCTCTCCCAATTCCAGAGGCTGACAAGCGTGGAACTGCGAAGCGTGCATGACCAGCAGGGACTCATATTCGCACTTCGCTCCGCGCGTATCATGGAGTCCATATCACACCCATCCATACTCCAGCAAGTCATCTTCACGCATGACCCCACCCCCGACCGCCTGCTCTTTCAGCGAGGCGTACTGGAGTTGCGTGGACGCGGCGCTGTTCTATTTACCACTACCCCCGCTTTCCTCGGTCCAGTTCAGATATGGCACTAGCGTGTTGTTTTCGGATTCGGTAAAGACGTTTACGAAGGTTCGCTCGTTAGGTGTGCATGTTCATGTGTCAGCGTATCTACAAAGTTATCGTAGGTGGTCGGCCGGTAAGTGAGTATCGTGATTTTTTTTTTCATTTGGTTTTGGCAGGAGATATGCTTTATGAGTCGGCGTTTCACGTCTTTACGTTCTTCCCCCCCGACATACTACTTACTTACGGGATTAGGCGCTTACGTCTTGCAGCTTCTGGCCAGAGCGCTGGGTTGGTCCGCTTGGCAGAAAGTTTGCGGTGATCGTGATCGCCGACATTGTTCGGCTGCACTGCGGAGTGGGCAATCTACCCAGCCACCCACAAGAGCTGAGAGGGCGTACATACGTACGGCAACTTCACTTGTGATCATGATAGATAGAGTTGGATGATCATGATCCGGGCATGCCTCCCTAGAGCAGCTTTGATAGCCATTAGACTTTGTACGTAGGGTATTGAATTAAATGAGGGTCTACTTCATTCGTCACTCAATTAACCAACTGACCAATTGTTCGACAGACAATAACGTGTGGGGCCCCCCTCCGGGTGAAAATGGGCCGCTTATTGTTCTGCTCAACATTAAAATGGCCCAGATGACGAGAAAGGGAACCCGGAAAAATGGAGAATGGTGACTTGTCATTTTGAAAAACTTGAAGAGCAGTGAATATGTGACGTCAAATCAAACACGATCATGCAAACTTTGCAAAGGACCCTTAATCTCCGTGGACGCGTGTATTGTTGTTTTCGACCTCTATCGACTCATTGTTTTCGCGTCGATCGTGTTCCGTTCCATCAACTCATCAACAAACGCGTCGATACGATGCTGGAATAAATTTCAATGAAATACCGATTCAATTACTTATGCTCTTTGCGAGCCAGGATCAAAGAGGACTTCATCTGAATTGGTATTGGTATGTGGAATTTAGCCAGCGATACTTCGTAGGTCCTTCCCTCTTCTGGTGCTAATCATATGTCAGGCTTGCGGGGCCGACTTACAATAACCGTTAACGACCCCCTCTTACCATCTGACTTGCATTCTCGGACATTAATTCCCTTATGGCGTTTCCACTAGCTCGTTCAAGTAGGCCATTGCCATTATTGACCCTGTTCGTCTGTTTAATTTTTTCTTTTTGGGACATTGTCTATGGCCCTGTCCGTCTTAATAGGGCTCGCAACATGCAGTATATATTCGCCGACTCTGGATAGCCTGAAGATAACGACCTCCCCTTCCCTTCCACTTCCCTTCCCTTCCTTTATTCCTTCATTCCTCTATTCCTATTTCCCGTTTAATTTTTTGTATCATCTATTCACGACGCTTACGACAGAATGGGTGGACTCTTATCACGAAGAACTGGCTACTTCAAACCTGAAAGGGACTTGGCCGATCTCACAGGCAAAGTCGTTATAGTCACTGGAGCCAAGTGCGTTACTCGGACAAATCCCTACTTATTTAATACTGACTCGCGTCGTTAATAATTATCTAGTACCGGGATCGGATACCACACCGTTAAACTTCTCGCGCGTAAAGGAGCCAAGGTCTATCTAGGCGCCCGCAACGAGGCCAAGGCGAAAGAAGCCATCGCTGAACTTGAGCGTGAAGGTCTGGGATCGGGACAGGTAGTCTGGTTGCATGTCGACATGAGTAACCCGATGTGGGCACAAGAAGCTGCCAACGAATTCCTCATGAAAGAAACGAGACTTGATATTCTGGGTATGCTTTTGCTTTTGCTTTGGATTGAACGGTCTAGTTAAACGCGAGTTTTTGTGTTATTCAGTGAACAATGCAGCAGTGTAGGCATTAGATTTTTTTTTTTAAACGTCTCTCTAACCTACTCTCCAGTTTGACGGGACCATATGTGCTAACCAAGGGTGGTGAGTCATTTATGATTCTATGAATTTTATTTTGCATTGTTAACGTCCCTTTGCTTAGGACTAAATCACACTATGGTCGTCAAGTACGATCTCTACCCTTTCAAAAATTGTAGTCATAATCCTCTAATCCTCTCTTCTTCTAGCCATTTCAGTCCTTTCGTCTTCATTCGAACCTTGTTGCCTCTCATGATAAAAACGTCGCAGGAACCAAACAGCGACGTCCGCATTGTTACCGTAAGTGCCCTCAAATATTTAAACTTCTCTTATTGGTGCTCATTGTACAACTAGTTGGGATCCTGTGCGCACAAGATGGGCCCAGCAACGGACCCAAAAATTCGATTCGACGACGTGGAAGATTTTAATCAAGAATTCCCAGACGACTTCTACCCCGACTGGTCCCGCTATTGTACGTCATTTTCTCTCCTCTTAGAACCCGGGGTTTACAAATCTCTTCCAGGTGTGACAAAGCTGGCCTGTATTCTATTCGCGCGCGAGCTCCAGAAAAAATTGGATGCCTCGAAGATTCCTATATTCTCTATTCCCATTCACCCCGGCGAGGTCAACACCTTCGCCGATCGTATCAAGTACGCTCCTGTGGCAAAGGTCCTCATGAATATCTTCTTCATGCGTCCTGAACCTGGGGCTTACAACTCCTGCTTCGCTGCCGCTTCGCCTGTAGTCAAGAAGAACGCTGCCAAATATAAACACGCTTATCTTACACCGATTGGTCGTGTCTCAAAGTTGGGCAAGAACGCAAGACGGGATGACCTTGCTCGCGATTTGTGGGATGCGACCGAGAGAATATTGAAGGATGCGCACATGGAGATTCCTGATTTGTAAGAGGTTTGGTATTACGGTATTTTCATTTGGGCCCATTCATAATGTCCTTTTACCTTTTTGCTATAGTATGTTTCGCCTTTCGTCACTTAGTAGCACGTAGTACGTTAGTAATAGTCATTCACTCGAGTAGAACATAATACAATTACTTGATAGTCTATTTCAATTTGGGATTGACCTGTCTTCTATGTCTGTTACATAAAATCTACTGAAATATGAGCAAAGAGGTTAAGCAGGCAGACCGGAGTCTGATAAGTCGATTCCGGACAAATCGAACCGCAAGTTGCGACTCGGGGTAAATCACTCGTCATCCTATCTCCAACTCCGAGTACATACTCTTCCGATTGCCCTATCCTATCACTCCATCCACGTTCATCTTATATATGGCACCTCTAAGACAAACCCAGTAGCCGAATGTTTTTCTCTTGCTGATTTCAAGTCTTCTTTAAAGGAATCCTCAGGCTGCACATTTATAAATTTCATCACAAGGTCATTCATGTATATGATTTGAAAGTCGCCGAGGACCGTTACCGGTCCTCGATAATGGCCTTGAATTCTGCGATATGGGGCACCAAGTAAGCTCAACGGATATCGGTTGTGGCGACAAATATATAAGGGGCAAAAAAACCAGTAGTCGTCGCCTGGCCTTTTCCCCAGACTAATCATCGTCTGCGCGACTTTCTACAAATCCAGGATGGGAGGATGCATGTCCCGCAAGACTGGAGAATTCAATCCTGAAAAAGACATGGCTGACTTGACCGGCAAAGTGGCCATTGTTACTGGTGCAAAGTATGCGTGGCCTCCACCCGGTTGATATATTTCTGCAATCCTGATTTTTTGTCGCCTCAGCACAGGGATAGGGTACCATACGGTGAAATTCTTGGCCAGAAAGGGCGCGAAGGTTTATCTCGGAGCCAGGAATGAATCCAAAGCGAAGGCAGCAATGGCCGACCTTGAAAGAGATGGCCTTGGCTCAGGACAGGTCGTATGGCTGAACGTCAATTTCAGTGATCCTAGGTGGGCAAAGCAAGCGGCAGAGGAATTTTTAAGAAGGGAGTCTAGACTAGATATATTAAGTGAGTCGTTGAATATAAAGCTCTCACATTCATCTTGTACTAAATAGTATTTAGTAAATAACGCCGCTCAGTGAGTAGTCGAAGATTACTCAAATGTGAGTGTGAGGGAACTTTGATTTTCCAGGCTGACAGGAACATATGAAATGACAAAAGACGGTGAGCAGTAATCTCCTTATTAAGGTAGCGCAACACCTAAGCCTATCCGTCCAGGATTAAATTCGCTCATCGTCATCAAGTAATCTTATTTTCCTTTCACCTGGAAGTTTACTGACTTGATCCACTCTGTAACAAGTTACTTCAGTCCATTTATATTTACGAGGACACTGCTGCCTTTGTTGATCAAAACTTCAATGGAGCCGGATACTGACGTTCGAATTATTACTGTAAGGTTTATACTTCAGAATATTTTTTATCTCTAACCATCCATTAGCTGGGGTCAATTGCTCATACGCAAAGTCGAGCTTTAGACCCGAATATCAAATTTTCTGAAGTAAACGACTTCAACCACGAATTTACTTCCGATTTCTATCCAGATTGGTCACGCTACAGCAAGTATTCTTTTCTGGCTAGGCTTTACTCCCAGTTAAATTTCTCCCATTAGGCGTCACTAAATTGGCATGCGTTCTGTTTTCAAGGGAGCTACAGAGGAGGTTGGATGATTTGAGAGTTCCTATTCTCTCAATTCCCATTCATCCTGGTGAAATCAACACTTTTGCGGACCGCACACCTTGGCCTGTCCTTGCCAATATCGTGATGGAGTTATTTTTCATGCGCCCAGAGCCTGGATCTTATACTTCTTGCTTTGCTGCAGCTTCGCCGCTGGTGAGGAATTTTCCGACAAAGTATAAATATACATATTTGGAACCTGTAGGGAGCATCGGGGAAATGAGTGAAAATGCAAAGAGGGATGGACTGGCGCTTGAGTTGTGGGAAACATCTGAAAAGATAATAAAAGATCTAGCCATAGAGATACCAATTTTTTAGGACAATGAAATTATGCTGCAAAAATCAGATTATGTGAATACTTTTAGCCTAGTAATTTAAATTAAGTACGCGCCAGTACGCGCCGCGTGTTCAGTGAGCATCACGTGATTGTACACAAGAGTCATGTGACATACGAAAAAGGTAGCCGACATTTTGACTAATGACTTGAACTCAAATTCCCTCTTGGTTTTGCCCCTCCATCGACCAACAGACCTCCAAACTATTACGGGAGAGTTTCTTGGAATTGCCCTATGACACCATAGTCATCTTGATTCTCATGAACGATGGGGTCCATTTCTGTGGCGAGGAAGATATTGCAGGTTTACAGCCACGCTCTGCGCAACTTCCGTCCTCAAACGCGTTGCATATCATCTAGTAGTGGCGAGTCTCCTGCGCCGCAGACTACTGTGCATAAGGGGGCTGCGTTCGAACAGAGATCTCTCAGGCTGCTGGGACAGAGCATGTCCATGTCTCTAAAGGGAGTTGGAGGCAAAGAGGACGGAGGAGTCGATCTCCTTGGGTGGTGGTGGCTTCCGCACGATGATCCAGCAACTTCAGAATCGTCACTGTCTTTGCCGCGACGTCGAATACGAATCGTAGGCCAATGCAAAGCGGAGAAGAAAAAGCTTGGTCCTAACTACGTGCGCGAGTTGGAAGGAGTCTTGTACCGGTTCCTCACTATGTCATCGACAATCCCTTCAGTATTTCCTTCGGCGGATCAGTCAGATATACCACCTCCTGATTCGCTGGAAGTTCCACAGTTTCCCATGGTCGCACTTTTGATTTCAGAATCGCAATTCACGAAGTCGACAATATTGCGCGCCCACTCTTCCCCGATACCCTTCTTCCTTTTACACTACCTGCTTTGGAGAAGGATGATGTGGCCCAAGAAGCCAGTGAAACAGATATCAATTTTGGATCCGCTATCTGTAACCCCGCGTTGTGTGGCGCTCGCGGATTGCTGAAGGGACAAATGGAAATTCGATGGGAGAGACACCATCTCGGGCGACATGGACGCCCTGCTGTCTGGTGGAATAACGAGCGACTACAGAACAAAATATATGAAATAGACACTTGGACACCTGGCGGCAGCCTGGTCACTCCTTTGGCCGACGTAGAGGTGACGAGGCCATGAGTTGATCAAAAACCTGCTTGTTCAGAAGATAATTGAGAAGAGGATTTAGCGGCGCAGTTGGGAACACGAATTCTTATGATTCGTCTCATGGTTATCTACCAGAAGCGTGAAGTCAATTCAGATCCGAGCGGCATACAAATATGACTACTGGAAGAAAAGTCCGTAGGATTTTGAGAAGAAATACACTGGATGACGGTCCTTATATAATGGTATAATTTAAGTACTGTACAGTATAAGAGTGTTAATGTACTATTTTAAATGAAGATACACCAAGGTTTAACCAGAAACCAAGGTCAATGTACATTCATGCCAAAAGATTCGTCTTCATAAGATTTTGCCGCATGAGCATGTCTCGGACTGCGGTAAGAGAGATATTTTAGTCTGAATTTTTGGCCAAGGAATATGCAATGAGAGTCGTACCATTTGACAAAATGTATTTGGTAGATTTCGTATCCTATGAATAGGAAGCGTGAGTATTCTTCGAACTGCAAAACAGGGTGGTGCGAAGCTGACCGTCACTGTGGTAAGGTGACAATAAAATACACGCGGAGAAGGTGATTTCTCATAGAGGATACCGCCTAGAAGTTGATGAGAGGAAAATTAAGGAAAGCAAACATATCGCGCACCAAACTTTCTCTTGAAGTCTGTCAAATTGTGGTGAGGTACTTCCTCAAAATGGTAAAAACTTAGATGGTACTCACAAGCTGTCGCGCTGTCAAGATCGTTGGGCCGATCACCGTACGACACTACGTAGTCTCTCAACTTTACTCCAGAGGTCAGTTTGGTCCGCAGGAGGTCGATCTTATTTAGGAACAGTATAAGGTTCGTGTCTTTTAGAAGTCGATTGGTGACAATCATAGTCCAAAGTTTGAAGGAATCTTCCTAAATAATGGATATTGAAACGCGTTGGATAAGCTCGGGCCGCAACTGAATGGAAGCTCTGTGGGACGCACCAATCTGTTGACTCGATGGTCTTCTTCAAGAACCTGATCAAAGCAACTATTGAAACCATGACCGTGAGTGACGCGTTCCATCTGGGTGCCCAAACTACGCACCTTATCGGCGCCAGAAAGATTATAGCATCTATATCATCAAAATACGGAGCCCAAGCAGCTAAGGTTAGAAATTCAGTATGTCAGCGGATGGACTGGAGAATCCTAGGATCATAGATAGACCGTACCACGCTGTTGAACAGTTGATGATTAGTACTGGTATCCTAAGTTTGATAGCTGGAGCGCATGCTCACTAGGGATCTCTGCCCGCCGACGTCGTAGACCTTCCAATCCCGTACGGATCCATCTGGTAAAATGATGACATGGTAATGAAAACGTATTAGGCCAATTGGTACAAACCAGTAGAGATTTTGAATAGATGCTCGCTGACACCTATAAGAAAAATCAATAAGGCCTTGAAAGTAAAGGCAATGAATGTCCCTACCTAGTGTCTTCAATCGCGCATGGAGGACATCATCTGTATGCAAATTGGAACTGCTTCTCAAAGCTGTTAGAACCAACAGCCAGACGTACCATCAGTAGGAACGTATCGGGGAGCCGTTATCCTCTCTAACGAATCCAAGAAGCTGCAAATTATCAGACCATCGATCAAAGTGTAGCATAGGAAGCTCACTATTCCGATAGATCTTCATTGCGAACCATTTTCTTGGTAAGCAACTGCTTGATGCTAGGGCTATTCCATAGTTGAATCATGTCCTGTGAGCATTGATTAAGAATAGCCCATGGGTCTTCTGGGTCATCCCAGTCAATAGCATCGGCACTGTCAAAGCTACTCCTGTGGTCGGATTTCAGCAAGCGGCTGAACGCGTGCTTCCAAGGAATGGTGGAATTAATTGCAATCTCCTTGAGGGTTCCCTTCGATGGATGAACATTGGACGATCCATGACGGAAGTCGGGGTCGACCTGACCTGAGCCGGCCGTCGTTATGCGGCGTATCAGATTCTTTTCAACATCAGCGAGAGGCTGTAAGCGCAATTTGATTCCCAATATTTCAGGGGTTAAAAGGGGGCCTCTTTTCGGACTCTGTGGTGAACCAGGGGAAGGCTGTTCCTGGTTTTCGATGCGTGCCACAGCATCAAGGATGTTGCGAAAAGACTGCACAACGTTTAACTGGACGACAGCTCGCCAAGACGCCCGTTCCGCTCGAAAGGACTAAGACCGAATTAGTAAGTTACCTCCAACATGTCGAGAATGGTTTTACGATATCTTACCTTTGGGTCATACATGAGCTGAAAGTCTGAAGTCCAAACAAATTGTGAACAAGCTATTGATATCACGTTAAAGACCAGACGGAAAGTGCTTACTCTTGAGAGTCGTGGATTTCCCTTCGAACGAAAAGCGTGTTTAGACGGTCATTCTTGCTTAATGTTTGCCAACCAACCTGATTCACTCTGGCCTACAGAGATTCGCATTACAGTCAGCCCTCGCGTATAGGTATTGGTAAGAAAAGTGTAATGCTCACCCAGAAGCAGAATTTTGATAGGCTTTGGTCCCCTCCTCTCATTGGCGCGTGATTTCTCTATCTCCGCGTCAATGGCATCAGAAATCTCCTTCTCTCGACTCTCCCTAGCCAATCTTGCAGTCCGTTCTTCTAGAGTCTCGAAAATGGGTGGCTGTATGGACAGTGGGTCACTGTCGTCTGGTGCTGGACGCGCAACTCGTGCTTGCATATTTGGTTTGAACGCAATGCGGAAGTGGCTGAAAGAACCTAGAGAAGTGGAGCAAATAGTAGGTCGGGGACAGAATACACGGGCAAGGAGAGGAAACGCCAAAAATTCTCTTGGGACATGAGAGTTTATAGATGCGGGTAGATGGATTCGTATGGCTTCGCGATCAACCCGACTTGATATCATTTCCCACCCTGTCCTGTCAGTGAATCTTCCGACTCGGTAATCAAACACCCATAATAACCAGTTCGGGAACTCCTAGGAGTCCTCCTCCATTCATCGGTCCAGAAGTGGATTTGTAGTAGTAGAATTTGTAGTAGTCAGGGCTACTGCGATTGTGGTTTCTAAAACTAAAGCTCTGGCCATGAGTTAGATCTGACTTGTATTACCCAAGGGTTGCACACATTCATAAAGGTGTAAATAAAATAGTCAACGCCTGAGGCGTTTCAACTACAAGTAAAAATTTATTTTCTGTCCGGGTGCACTGCAGATCATAGCCTTTGTCAAGGCCCGTGGGACGCTTAACATTTACAGTACCCCACGGGTGTCTTCATACTAACGATATCAACATTGCATCGTAAGATGCTTCTTCAGCATCCGCGGATTTTTTTCTTCCATATTGTGGCTGCGAATGACTGATATATAGTGCGTCGTGTGCTGCCTCCAGTGACCCCGACGGAATTAGCAATTCCACCCCTAACAAATCGCTTGCAAAATACTCGGGGCTTGGAACCCATAGCTGAGCAAGTACTGATTTCCACGTCCGAGTTTACCTGAGTCCCTTTCATGTTTTGCACCCTACGTACACACACCCCATCGTTGCGACTCGTTTTAGCGATTTACTTGAAGCACGAGTGAAATTTCCTGTCATCTAGTGACATCTAAACAAGTAGAGGGTATCGCATGTCGTTGCTGAAGTTCCAGACACAGCAGTCGTCCCAGCTAAATGCTTCTATATTTTCCCCATGGATTGACAGATATTTCAGTAAGCGCCAATTTCTGCTCGACTGAGTCGACATTTCAACTTTAAAAAGTAATGCTAGCTTTGCGAACTAAAAATAAGAAGAAATACAGGGAGTGCTAGTAAATCCATCAGTCAGCGTGCTGGCTTGCAGAAAGGTAAAGATAGATATCAACGTACACCCTTGTTAATACGTGCTCACAGTCCATTTGCGGCCTCAGAGTAAGACTGTAAGTAATCCTTATTCATCTATTTATAGACACATTATGCTGAACCCTCAGGACCACTTGATGTTGCAAGTCAGGGCGCTTTCCGAGCTTGGGTGCTTAGTGCCTTGATGAGTCAAGGAACTACACAAAGGCCCTCAAATCCGAATTCGTACATCAAAATTTCTTATTCGCTACTCGGGTGATCTAGAAGCGGATGAGAGCGAGTGCGCCAAGGCTTCGAGAATTTGCTCTGCTGCGGTCCTACCTTAAATTTTGACATCATGCGTCAGTCCGGTGAGGAGACGCGCAGGTTTACTACCTCCGTATCATGTAGTGAGGCATCTTGACTCGCGTCTCGCCGTGGAGACTTATGGTCCCAGGCAGAGCATGCGTCTATGATGGCTACGATCAAGGAAATTCCTTTGTAACTTGAGTAGTTCAACTTATCAACGGCATGACATTTTGGATCATCGGATATTCAAATATGACAGTTGCAAGTTGGTTTCCAACTCTTGCACGGAGGAGTGAAGGGTGACGATTACAGGCTTCCATTTGTCCGTGCATCATCGACCAATGGGGGCATCGAGGCCTATGCCCTCTTTGATAAAGGTGAACATAGGTCAAATGTTCGGATCTGTTCAGAATCTCAGAGATTGGATGACGACCCACAGTATGGTAAAGCGATCTGGCAGCTGCGTTCACCACGTTTGGAGCACGTTGATGGAAGAATGCCAACGGAACAACGGCACGACCCCTACTCCAGCTCATCAATCTAGCTGTTCATACTGGAGTAGACTGGAGTAGAGACCTAATTACGCTGTTGCTTGCTGTTGCGTTATCCCAGCTCAATCAGCACGGCCCAGTCAGGTCGGATGACCAGCCAAGTAACGATGACTTAAATAGATAATCACACGTCCAACTTTGCCTCAACGCAGATTGCCTAGCCAGCAAGATTCGCCTAGTGTCATTATATACTTATGCGCCTGGAAGAAGATTGTATAAATACCTCAATCAGCGAGGTCCTTTAAGTAGTTTAGTAGAATCTACTAGTCACTTCTAAAAATGACCTTTAAAAATCCCACATCGAGAGCTACCTGGAACTTGAAATTTAAATCTTTTCAACAAACGTGAATATGACCAATTACCATGCTCTATCGGGTTCCCAGACTCGATTGCGTGGGGCGCAATTATTGCGCATAGTCGAAAGAGTCCGCCGACGGATCCGGAAAATACATGTCCTCCCCGACGCCTGGCGGAGGCACAGCCTCTGGCGCCACAATGTCACTGATATCAAGATCGGCGACCACGCCTCGGCCAGCAACTAGTGGGCTATTCACACACTCCCTGCTGAAGCTGATTAGCTTCTGCTTTAACCTGTGAGGTATTGGACCTTCTTGGGTCTTTGGGGTACATCTTGAGATCTTGTGAGGAGCTATGTCAGACTGATCGTTTCTCGTGTAGATCTGCGGCCGAACATAAGTGGACGCTCCTACTTCAAGTATAAGCGGCAATTCTCTAAACCAATAATGACCATAGACGTACTGACCGAGTGTACCGAACCGCGCAAAGCAGAGTAGAACGGGTAATAATAGATGGTATTGACTCGTTCCTTGACAGAAAGACATTTTGAATCAATACATTGCATAATTAACATGTTGCAGCCCTACTTACATGTTGAACGACGACTTTCCGTCTATGGCGGGCCGAAATGCGCCAACCATCATGCGTTGGGCGCCCTTGTCCAGTAGACACTGTTCTTTTACTATTGAAACCATTCATGCCTTCGGAAGAGTGGCAGTCCCAGAAAATTCCTCTGATGTGTTGTAGAGGTCCCATCAGAGCGGCGCTAACGAGACAAAGCTATCCAATGAGGTGCCGTGATAGCTGAGATAAGACGTGAAGTGTAGTTCTCTAACTTCCACTAACAGTGTATCGTCAGGTAAGAGTGTCGCAAAAGATAAAATGCCGCTTATTTCTACGGAGGACTGAACTGAGGTCGATATAGACAGGATACAACCAGAACATTGTTCACCTGTGGTAGGAAAAGGGATGTCAGAAATACACAAGGAGAGTGGAAACTGTGTAGCCAGGCGTCATTCCGTGAGAGTCGGCAGAGTGGGTGCGCTAGTGATATCATCCTCGCCCATTGAGGCGTTCACGAATATGTTTATTTGACATCGAGACGGCGCCGGAGGTGGCACGCTAGAGTGAAATCTTTTCTTCAGTGATGCACGAGCAAAGAAGTCCTGGTGGGCGAACTTGGACCGGAAGGTGACGAATTCGACCGATTGAATATCGAGCGCTTTTTCTGACATAAGAAAATGCTGTAGAAGCAGAAGGCAGAACGGATTATCGCATGGATACATACTCATCAGGCATTGAACATCAAGCTGTCAGTTAGCCCGATGCTGCTGGGCTATCGGAGCAACGGAGAGAGGACGATCTCAGCACAGGTTGGAGATTTGATTTCAGATTCTGCATTGTGACAGGACCTCGTACACCGGCTGACCAAAATATCCAATTTCGGTGAGGATGTGGCTGCTTTTGATAAGAGTAATCCTATTTAAGGATGGAACTCCGGCCCAAAAATAACATTTTATCTGGATAGATTGATCACGGGTCCTTGTTCCTATTTTTGTGGGAATTTTATATTTTCCTTACCTGTGATTTACTTTCGCTCCGAGGTCATCGATTCGCGACCTTGTCGGTAAAGAGAATAAGTTCGAAACTTAGCCCCTGGGGGCCAGTGCCTTGCCTTCAACAGCAATGTGTATTTAACCCGCGCCTCGTGGTACTACTTCTTCAACATCCCCACCACCTCATTCACACTTAGCTACCGACCAACATGGACTCCTTCTCATGGCACACTCTTCCCACCGAGATGCAGTTGGCAATTGTCGACTTGCTCGGAGAGGAAGATGTCAAGTCTCTCTCTCAAGTTGACCAACGGACCTACCAGGCCTGCGTTCCTGCTTTATTCAAAGTTCGTGATTCCCATGTGGCCAACTGTGCTTCTACTGACTTGACGTCTGGCTTCCTTAGAAAGTAAAGTTAGACAACTTCGAGGCCATAGAGAACTTCCTCGAACATGTGCCCCGCGCTTATTGCAATCACATTGAAGACCTCGAACTCTGTACCGTGCAAAAGACTACTTCGACACCAGTCCTTCCTCGCGTTGTTGCAGACACTCTCATTTCGCTTCTATCTGCATCTCCTCGACTGAGCAAGCTCGTTTTGCGAGTATTGGGCTCTTTGGATAAAAGTGTCCTTGCCCCATTCCCATATCTCCACAATTTGAAACGCCTTTCCATCTGCAATTGCGGTGATGAGGTTAGGACTCCACTGTACGTATAATCACACTATTTCCCGTCCTCTGCGGACTTTAACGCCTTGACTTGTCCTTCAGGAGTGAAAGACTCGTTGTCTCTATGGCTTTAGCCACCCGGAACCTCGAAGAGTTATCCCTCGATCATATAACAAGGTCAAAGATGCATGCGCCAGAACTCGAAGGCGTTTATCCCTGCCCGCCTTTGGCTTTGAACGATGAAGACATTCCCGACCACCCTATCCTCGGATCCGAACTCTCTCTGCCTTCTCTTCTTCGCATCCCCACTCTTCGAAAGCTCACTATACGTGACACACATCTTGGACACGAAGGCTGGACTACCAGCCCAGTAGCTTGTCGCCTGGAGTTCCTAGATGTTGGAAGCTGCTTACACGAGGACGAAGATTTCAATACGAGATGCACTGAGCGGATCATGGCCGCTGTCGGACCAACAGTGGACGAGTTCTCGCTAACGGCGGCTGTGTCTGATACCCTATTCTCTAAGCCATCAGTTACGCCTCTCCAACGCCTCCGCAGCCTCCATATCACCCCATTCTTCCCAGTCGACAGCGTTGTCGACACAATGGCCAACCTCGCGGGCTCTCCTGTGGAGAAGATTTCTGTTCAATGCTTTGAAGATGAGGTGGTGGATATGTGTCAGGCACTTGAAGACTTCCTCGCCCTACGGCTAGAGAAAGGCCCCCAATTCTATGAAAAGCTCAAACAGATCAATGTATCAGTGACTGCAGCCACTGATGATGTCGACGATCTTACTTCCACTCAGGAGGAAATCGATGAACGCCTTGCGGCTGCAAGAAGGCTTCAGGAGTTCTGCCGAGACCTTCAGCTGGGAAGCGTTGTAGGAAAGGATAGCAAGAAGTCATCCAAGATTGCTAATGCGCACATTGACGGACCTTCGATATCTTTTGTCGACGCTAAGCGCTACCACACGAAGAATCGTTCGATGACTATCTGAACACTTTGCTGCATTTTTATTGTACTTTTTTTTGGATTACTACTTCATCATACATAGAATTTCTTGGGCTTATGGGACGGTATGACCTTGACTTTATTGTTAATTTATTGTAAGTAGTAATAGCATTATTCATACTGTACTATACTTCATTGTCATCGTGCATTATATGCATCATATCTTGATCATCATTTCATTTGGCAACGAAGAGAAGCTCAAAGGTACTACAATGATCACTAAATATCCACTATGAATTTTGTGAAACCTGGTCATAGTTAATGCCTCATGAAGCAGGATGCCGGAACACAGCTTCTGAAACTTTGGGGAGGATTCAAGAAAATTGAAGTCCAGTGACATTTTGCAGTGCGAAAGAAGACCCAAAACGCAGTGCTTACCACACCCGCTTCTACATACATGTTTTGTAAGGCTCACAGATGTCCCAACTGTCAAAAGGGCCCCAAAATGATGAATAATGGTTATATGCTATGTGCCCGATGCCCATCTTCACCCACAATTCCCCAAAAGCGGTCGACTCACATCCGACTGATCCTCGCGTATTCCAGGCTCCAGCAGCCTAGAAGGGCAAAATTGGTCAGAGATCGCCAACCCACCCGTTCCGAGAGTTAATTACCGGCCCCCCCCGACTAGCAAGCAGCCGATAATACGCCATCATTCAACGCCATGGGTCAGAAGAAGCCAGCTCGAGGGCCCAACCTGAGTGCAGCAATTACCAATCAGTTAATCAAGGCTGATCTTGGACACTGCGTCCAAGTACATGCCGTACTCGTACATTAGCTCCATTTCGGAGTTATGACATAGACCACAGTGCGAACACGGGGGAGAGCGGGGAAGGTGGGCGTCAATCCAACTATAAAGAAAGGCTATTCTCAAGAAGCCGATGTGAAATTATGAGTAGTATGGGGAGGTAACTCGACATCTTGGCTTCGAAAATCCGTCCCCGAAGGACTGAAAGTCGGCCGCATAACCTAAAGCTGAGAAGACAGCGCCCTGCCGACAGTTTTGAGAGTCAAGATGACTCAGAAGAAATTCGGCAGGAATGCTATTAATCTTGCCGAGCAGAGCAGCGAAGTATGCGATAACTGCTAGGCCCACGGCCGCCTTGGATTCGGTGAATTCGAGTTAAGCCTCCGGTCCCGAACATGACGAGCCACTGGTAGGACGGAAGGGCAATTAGTAGTATTCCGATTAGCGGGCTTGGCTACAGCCAGCCAAGCCAAGAAAAATGACCATCAGAAAAAATGAGTTATGGCGGAGGCACCTTTTTGTAGAACTGGAGGTACAAGTTCGCCGGTGAGCGTCGAAAAGAGTCATATTCAGTCGCAAGTGGAGGAGTCCGCCGTTCTATTAATAGAGCAAAGCAGTCTTAAAATAGGCATCCTAAGCAGTAAGTAATACAGCAGGCAGTCCGCTAATATAGGAATCATCCTGGAAAAGGCTCATAAGAGTCGCCGGAGGCATCGTTCCAACTAGATCCAAGGGGTGCCTTAGTCTGGAATTGGGAACCTCCACATACCGATTTCAGACTGAGCAACTGTCCAAATATCTCTGACGTTTGAGAAGGCGATAAGAAATACGAATGTAAAGCCTCTCTGAACTAAGAAGGCTCCTGGTACCAGAGAGAATTGCGCTCCGCCGTCCTAGCTGCTTTTCAGCCTCGGGACGTCTCGGTGTTGGCATGTTCATATTTTACTAGAATCAATGATACACAGGAATTAATAATCACTGAGATAGAGCTTCACTCAATGGCATTTCTATTTATTCACTCTGCCCAGTGGACAAAAATCACGAGTTATGGGCGTGAAACCCGTTGGTGGCGTGGGGGTCCGAACTGGAAAAGAGCTGCATCGGCTAGACAGGTAAAGAAAAGGGTTTCTACTTTGGAGCAATAGTCCATGGTATGCGCATAATTTTTAAAATGAGTAACCTTCCCCATGGATGACCCTGCATGGCGTGGAGCAGTTGAATTCGAGTTGAATGAAGAGAAGAATGAGGTTTGGTCCTTGCTTAGTTCCACCTTCGGCCGCATTTAGATATTTGGTTCCAAGAATGAAGCCAAACAGAAATTTCCCAATCAAGAAACCCCGACGCTCCGTTTCAGTGGCAAGCTTTTCAATGTCGTCCCAATCTCTCCTCCGGAATGCACGCATTTCTCTAGTACGGCCTTTTGTCAGGACCCAATTTTCACCCTCTAGGCTCGGACTCTCTGCCGCGGTGACGACTCTGCTGACGTGTCAGAGCACCCGCCTGCAAATCCACCAACGGGGCTATGCCACGAAAAATAAGTCCAAATTAACTTCTACGATTGTTCCGGGCTCGCAGCAACCCATCACGGACGAGGCTGCACGTCAGGAGTATGCTAAAGCAGAGACAGCCATGAAGGCGTCCGTGGACTGGTTCAGAAAGGAATGTGCAGCGTCTGAGGCTCGTGCCTTGGGTCGCGTCACACCTGCTCTGCTGGCCCCCGTCCGGGTTAAATTACCGGATAACCCGAAGACTATGAAACTCGAGGAGCTTGCGACAGTCGGAGTGAGAGAGGGAACCACGCTGCTCATAACTTTATTCGATGAACATGTGAGGTTTAGTCATTTCTTATTCACCTCCCTTTCGCCTTTACAAAGGCTTTCTTGCTGGCTTGCTCATCTTCATCTGTTGGGTCAGATCAATTACTCACCTTTTTCATATTAGTAGACCGTGAAACACGTCGAGGCCGCGTTATATGAGTCCGGGATTCCAGGAGTGGTACCTCATCGTCAGGACAGTCGCACTATCAAAGTGCCAATACCAAGGTACCCCAAACGCGCAGCCATCTGCTTAGTAGTCTCCATGCTGATTGGTGCCTTTGCAGGCCGACTATCGATGCAAGGAAAGAACTTTTCGCCGCTGCCAAGCGGAAAGCGGAGGAAATTCGTGTGCAAGTCCGCAAACACCATGCTACTAGTCTGAAGCGGGGAAAGTATGAAAAACATTCCATAGAACTGGAGGAGGTACGTTTATTACGGTTCATCCTACTGCAGTTTCGGTCTGACAGGGTGGTCCTTCCGTTCATCTCGTAGTTCCAAAAGCTGAACGATAAATACATCAAAGAGGTCGACAAGATCTTGGCAGATTTGCAGAAGGCAACCGGAGTGTCGAAATAAGCGTAACACCCTCGGGTCGCACTCTATCACCACTCACTCAACTCCCATCCATTTGCTACTTTGTAATGCGCATTATTGTATCAAGAAGTATAATCAATTATAGAGAACGAACAAGGGATGTACACTTTATATCGTAGAAGACAGCAAGTAAGGAGTGTATGGCACATCAGCAAGGGATAGGCTGACCAGCCATCTATAAGATGAAACACAAAACAGGAAAGAAAATACAGGAAATACAACGATAACTAATATAGGCAATTATGTGACAATTATGTGAGCAAACCTAGCAAGATTAGTATGGGTATGGGATTGGATTTAATGTTCTAAATTGTTCAATCTTGGAGTAAGCGACCTCTAGTGTCGAGACCGAAGAGGTTGGCTGCGAGGACAACAATCAGCATCGTCTTAACAGACGAGAAAAAAAAACGTACCAAGTTCCTTGACAGACAGTTCTAGTTCACAAGGAACAGTAAGTCAGCATGCAACCGAGGAGCAAGAACAACGGTCAAGACTTACTGCCAATCTTCTTGCCAGAACCTTCGCCCAAACTACCGTCAGCGAGGGTTTGTTTCCTTTCTTGCATATCTAAAATACGATTCTCCACTGTATCGGCAATGACGACGCGCTGAACCAAAACGTCTCTGACTTGTCCGACACGGTGAACACGGTCAAAGGCCTGAGCTTCAACGGCTTGCGACCAGCCGAGATCGAGGGAGATGACGTTGTTGGCGCGAGTAAGATTCAGACCGACGCCTAACGAGGAATTTGTTAGATATGAACATTCCTAAGGCTTGAACAACAACAACTAGTACATACCTCCGCATTTCAACGACATCAGCATCACACGGGCCTTTTCTTTGGACATGAAGACCTGGACGGCTCGGTCGCGCTGAGGACGAGTCATATCTCCCTGGTACCTGCAGAAAGGTGTTCAGCGCGAAATCGAGAAGGAAAAGAGAGGACAGCATTACTTGACGTGTGGGATACCCTTCTCAGTGAGGTAGTCGGAGACGAGGGACAAGCACCCAGTCCACTGCGAAACGATCAAAGTCTACAATGCGAACGTCAGCCTCAGCACAAGAGAAAGAGAGTCCAAGACGAAACCACCAACTTTCTCGTCGGGTTTGGCCTTGACGAGCCTCTGGAGCTGCTCCATCATATACTGGCAAAAGCAAAATAAGAAGAGGCAAGCAAAAACAAGACGTAAAAAAGCCTACCTTCATCTTGGTCGACGGCAAGAACCTCGACATGATCACGACCTTCTCCCGGGGCACTTTCTTGCGCACACCAAAGATAACCTCCTTCTCCTCCGGGTCCTCAGGCTCCTCATCAGAATCGAGGGTGACATGAACTCTCTTCTTTCCTTGACGTCTCTTCATAGCTAACCGGGCATCTTTCTCTTCTTCGTCCTCATCACTTTCAACAATGAAGTCGCTCATGTCGTCGTCGTCTTGCTCCTCTTCTGACGCGGACATGAGGACGTCATCACCCTCGTCGTCCGACTCCTTCACACCCTGTGTCGACGAGAGGATCTCCTGGGTTTAGCGGGAGTAGAGGCCTTGCCTTTTCCTTTGCGATCCTTGGCGAGATATTCTTCAATGTCGCTCAAGTCTTCATCTTCATCACCAGCCAAAGCAGCAGGGTTGAGCTCCTTCTCTGTAGGTTCAAAGGCTTGACGAGAGAATATGGTCTCTTCAGTGAGGAGTGCGCGGCAAACAGGACCTGACAAAGCATAAGGACATGGCAACCTAAGGTTAAAGGGTCTAGGACTTACAAGGCCGTTGATCGGCTTTATGCTCGGCGCCTTCAACGATAGGTTGGTTGATAACATCAACTATATGCAAAATGAGTTCCCCTAGGTAGATGCTAAGGATTTGGAGTAACTCACCGATACACTCGCGGCAAAAGATATGCTTGCACGAGGTAATGACAGCGTCGGTCATAGCATCATAACAGATGGGGCAATCCTCTTCCTCAATGGTAGCATTGTCAGACTACAGGCCATGTCAGATGCGAACAAGAAAAGACGAGTAAGGGAAAGATCTCACCTGCTTCTCAGCTTCCATGCGCGCCCGGGCATTTTCAATAAACCTCTGCTTGACATCAGCGACAAACTCGGCAGAAACCAGGCGTCGGGCGCGAGTCAATTCTGTTGCGACCTCTGCTTTTACCTTGGCCTCATCAGGGCGAACAAAGGCCTTCCCGTGACCTTCTTGAATCAAGCAAGGATGAGAACAGATCTGACGAAGACGCAGTAAGAGGACGAGAACTTGATGGTAGTTCCTAGATGGTAATTGTCACAATCAAACCTCACGAAGAACGCATTTTTCTGAACTCACTTCAAGACGGTGCCTTCTGGAGGTAGCGGTTGAACTTAGCTGACTACGAGCTTCAACCTGCAAAAAAAAATTCCAGTAAACTGGCCATCTGATTTTTAAGAGCAGCGCACCATGTTATAAACCTCTCGTTCTTCTTCCGAGAACTCCAGCTTGACCAGTTCAACCTTCTTCGGAGGCAAGTCGACAAGCTTCTCGCCGTCCAACATCGAATCCTTCTTACGCCTCAAAAGGAAAGCATTCATCACTGATTGCAAGCGAGTGACAGCCAGAGCAGCTAATCAACATAATGTAAATGTATTGCATGTGCAAGTGGAGGAGTCAAAAACCTACGTCTCTTCTTTTCAAGCAGCCCAATTTCCTTGTGGAAATAGGACCAGTCGTACCAAGGTCTAATCCTCAAGAAGCGAAGAAGGCCATATACGTCAGCGAGAGTGTTGACAATAGGGGTTCTATAATGAAAATCGTCAGTAACTGGGCATATGGTGTAAAAAGGGTTTAGAACTCACCCAGTCAGGGCCCATCGATAGGTGGCCTGCAGGTCTGAGATAGCCCTCGACATTCCTGCATTGGTCAATTAGTATATATTCACGCTTATGGGAGAGAGAACACTGACTGGTGCGTCGATTTCGGATATTCTGTGCCTCATCGGCGATGACGCGATAGAACTTGACAGTTCATTAGCTTTTACAGAAAATTGGATCCTATGAAAAGAGTTTACCTCGACTTGGAATAAAAGACCAGCTTTATGAAATCAACTTCAGTAAAAAAGGAATGAAATTTTATTGAAAAATCTTACCTCTCTGCTTCCTCTTTTGTGCGCGATAAGAAGCATCCTTCATGTCCTCTTCATCCGAGTCAGCGACAATGAAACCATCACCGCTCTTCCTGGCTTTGGCTTTTTTCTTCATTTCGTTCTCGTAATCAGGCCATTCAGAAGACATAGTCTATCGAAGAAAATAATAAGAAAGTATTGAATAGGGAAGAAAGAAAAGACGCACATGATAAGTCGTCAAAACGACATCATGCTTCAAGATTTCAGATTTCTTCCTTGTTTTCGAATGACCTACACGACAAAGTCATGAGCAAAAAAAAATGTTATTCGAAATCGGACAAGTGAACTTACCGTGATAAATGAGAACTTTCAAACCACAGTTTGTCTTTGATTCAATCTCCTCCTTCCATTGGTCAAGCAGCGCCGTGGGCGCCAAAATGAGGGTTGTCTTACAGGCGTCGTTCTTGGAACGATTCTGAACTATACAAGCCATCCTAGAAATTCATTTAGCCGTCAGAATATTTTTGAAAGTAAGGCGTAATGACATACATTTGGACAGTCTTTTTTTTTTTAAAGAAAATACTTGACTTTAGTAATCTAAAAAACGATATGCCTTTGAACGTACCTTTCCAAGACCCATCTCATCGGCCAAGCAGCCACCCATTAGGGTGCTTTTCTCCTTATTAAGCATCCACGCAACACCCAAAACCTGGTGTTTCATCAGAGTGATCTCCATACCTGGGAACTTGTCCTCGAGGCTCTGCAATCCAAGCTCGGCCAATGCCTTGTCGACGCTATCAGACTTGTCGAATGTTTCCAACTTGCTGGCTTCTTCAAGGAAATGATCGAAACTAAAATAATAAGCAAACCAGTATTAATTAACAAACATACAGCATATATGCGCTTTGGAAAGCTCACTCGTCATGTTTAGCTTGAGGACCAATGAACAAGTTGCGTCCACGCCCGTGATAATCACCATTGTCATCAATACCATCATCATTGATCGGAGGAGGAACATTGATCCCCACACGCTCAATGATATGTTGGAAATCTGCCATACCTGGCATTGCAAGACTGCTGCCATCACTGTCATAGGGTTCTGAATCATCCATAGGGAAATCACTCGAAGGACAGACATCGTTGTCGCTGGCGACAGAAGGGAACCTTGATGATGCAGGTGAACTGCTCTGAGCAACCGGTTTCTTTTCCTCTGGTTCGTCCTTCAGAGTGGTAAGGGGAGCAGCATACGAAGCAGGGATCTGCGGAGTAGGTTGATAATGAATAAACTGAGTTTGAGATGTCGATGCAATGGGCTGCGGAAAGGGTTTGCGATCCACTTCCATTGGCGGGGTAACGGCGGCGGTGGAGGAAGAAAGGGATTTGAAGATTGGCGCCCATGAGCTGCAATGAAAGGGTCCTGGTTGCTGACAGGCTCTGCCTTCACTACCGACTGGTTCTGATCGGCGGAAGAAGACGTGTTGGCCAACATGGATGCGTAATGATGTTCAAGCGCGAGGAGTCTTGCCAGCTCTTCTTGGCACTCATTGATTCTTTGATAATCGTATTCGGTGGGACCATCTGGTCGGTACATGATTTGATTGAGAACGTTCTGCTGACCAGCAATAGACATGCGAACATCGTCCAATCTGACCATAGGGTCCTGTGTGTCGTAAGTGACGGTGTTGTACGGGCCAGCCATCCATTCAGCGTCGAGAGCTGCTTGAGAGCTGCCTGTCATTGTAGTGTTGGTGACGGGCGTAAACGGTGTCTTGAAACTGCTCTCTCTTTTCACTTTCTTTGTGAGACCAGCCGAGGAAGATTCACCCTTCAGGCCGGCTTCGTCCGTTCTTGTCGGGTCAAAGGCTACGTCGGAAAGGCGTTTACGAGGTATAATGTTCTCTGTAGGTTCAGGCTTGACGCGAACAAGGCTTGCCTCCGTTTTTATTGGAGCGGAGGATTGGAACGACTGACAGCTGTGCCAGTACGAGGAGCAGAGGAAGAAGATGGCAGTGATTTTCGGGATGATGCAGCAGTTTCCATAGCTTCGGAAGACGAGGATGTATTTGTCTAAAAATGACGATCAATGATTAAGCGCCTTCCCAAAGCAGGTACCATGAAAACTGTATGTGTACTCACAAGATCAAAACCGACGCATTGGCGTTCGATTCTTCAGACTTTACAGCCTTCCTCTTGTGGTAAGCAGAAGTAAGATGAGACTGCATGATGAAAACACGTTTGTTGAATAAGGTTGAACGGGATGAAAAACGCGTTGACATACCCTGAACGGCGACAAAGATCCGAAGCCATCTCTTTTCCCCCCATCTGGAACGCGTATGCGTCTGCTCAACGCTATCTCCATGTTGCAGCCATCTTTGAGGCAGGTTACGGAGCCATCTATAAGAGAAAGACGAAGAAGGAAAGCTGTATGTGAACACGCGTCATAGAGCGGCATATATGCGCACTTACATCCAACTCCGGGTTCTAACGTAACGCGAAACTGTACGCGTTGACCCAATTAGGCTTATTCTCGCACATTCAGGCATAAAGAAGGGACTCACGTCGTGTTCACCCGGACAGAGTGACAAATGCCTGCGAAGTTCGTCGACGTAGAACCTGGGAACGCGCTCATCCTAAAAAAAAATTAACAATGAGCCACACGTGCACCGTGTCGAACCCCCTAATGACAGGGCCATAAAAGACGAAAATAGAGGCAGGGGACGACGTACGGAAGTGTCGGGAGGTAAATTGAGGTGAACTCTGGCCAGTGCGGCAAGAGCACTGGGGCCGATGTCTGCCATGCAGAGGAGAGGATGCGGTTGTTTGGGGGGGAATTGTTGCTGGTGCCCACCAAATCGCGGGCTTTTTGGGTCGCGCGGAATTCCCACGCCAATTTAGTAAACGAGCCCCAATCAGGGTCCAATTGTGCATCACTCCAATAACTGGGCCAAACGCGTCGTTCATCATTGCAATGCCAGAGGAACCTTAACATGGCCCATGTTCGATAAGAGGACTCGTGTAGAATAAAATCGGACTATGTCCCAAAGAATCACTGCTTTTATTGCATGATAAGGCCCTAATGAAATTGGTGCTGACATATTACAATATAATCGAAATAAAAGCGCGCAGCTGTCAGAAGGTGGATGGCGCGTCGTGTCAGATGACAAGATAACAAAGACACGCGTTCATAAAACCACCACAAGTCTTTCACGTCGCCATGTTCGTTGCGAACGCAGTCTAGAATGCAACGTGCAGTGCCTTGAAATTTCCACACATATGTACCATGCTCACTGACGAATTCAATTTAATTTACTAATACAACGGCAGTACTTATTGCACCTCCTTCCTCTTCCAAATCATCAGATACTCCTTGCCCTCATGACTCGGTGAAGACTTCTCTGGAACCTTCTCCAACACCTTGTCGAAATCCCCTTCCAAAAGCTCTACATAATCTTTCGGCCGATGGTAATACGGCGGACCCGTCTCCCCGTATGGAAGGATGGGGAAGAGAACGGCGATGAGATACCCTCCTGGTTTGATCAACTTGATCATTTGTTTGCCCCATTCCGGACGTAAGGCAGGAGGTAGGGCAGTGAAGAATCTACGAGGAGCGGATGGATACATACATGTCAGTAACTTGAACTTGAACTCGAAGCGCCCAAGATTTGGTAGAAATTAAAATAGAACTCACGTGTGGTCGTAGATAAGATCAAATCGCTGACTCTCAGGAGGATTACAGGTGAAGAAATCGTCCTTAGAGATCCTGCCCAAGAAATTCGGATTCTTCGCTCGCTCTTTCTCGATTATCCTGCAATCCCGAAAAAATTTGAATCGGCCAAATAGAAAAATAGGACGATTTCCCTACTCACTCTTCCGCTATCTTAATCGGAGTGTCAGCAATTTCCAAACCGAGGGTATCAATCCCAGAGTATTAGCGATGTATGGAATATCATATCCCTGCAAACGGATTAACGACCTTCTTCAAACACACCACAAAACAAATCTGGCTTACACCACCACATCCAGGATGAGCGCACGTCCCGTCGACGGAAAAACAATCCCGCTGGACTCAACAGCCTCCTTCAAAGACAATTGAGGTTCTTTGAAATCCCAAGGTGTAACGCCCTTTGTCCTATATTCCAAACCAAAAGAACGTTTTTGTTAGAACTTAGATTCACAAAATGCCACTCTCGTTGCTTCATCGTCAAAGCGTCGAAGTAACTTCAAAGGGCCTAACCCAAGTAAAAATCAACGAACGCACGCACCAGGCAAGTTCCCAAGTAGAGGGATCGTCAGGTTTAACCACATCAGCAGGGATAAGCCCTTCGGCATTGGGTTCACTACATCCCTTAGCACGAATCCTTCAGGATTAGGTTCTTTCAGCGCCATCGTTATCGAGGAAAGATTCAGAGGTGGTGTATGTCGGAGTGAAAAGAAAGGAATGATCTGTGGGTATTGAGACCTGGATTTATCTATTCAGGGCCAGAAATCTAATCGGCTCGCGCCGTATTGCTCATGCTTAGTCAAGGATGAACGATGACCGAGGTCGGCAGTGACCAGTGACCACTAGGCCTGTCTTGTATGTCTTCTGCAGAAATAAATACCCGGGACGATGAAAAAGAAGGAGTTCAACAGTTCAATTATTCAGGACACAGCTGTAGTCATTATTACATCAGAAAATCCTCAACAAAAAGAGAATCTCTCTCTCCAATTGATTCCAGTCTTATCCTACCTTCAAGGACCCCAGCTCCCTCCTCAAATCCCTAATAACCCCTTCCAAATCTTCACCATTCTGTCCCTTCTCAAGCGCCACTTTGATCGCCTTCCAAGCTTCCGCATTATCCGATCCCCAGCACCAGCACCGACTCTGCACTGCACCGCCGTCTTATACTTCGCCGACGTGGACGACTTGGTCCCAACGACTACCAGCCGGTCTTTGAGCAGCGCACTTTTTTGGAACTGATGGTGCATGGGGAGTTTATTTTGCCTGCTTCGATGAGGTAGAGGATGCCGCCGAATTGGGTTTTGTCGTTTTTACAGCTGTATGTACGTTACACCATATGTCAGAAAAAAATAAGAAAAAAGAAAAACGAATCCCCACTTACACATTATCCTCAAGCCAATTCAAAATCCTCTCCATCGTCGTCTTATCGTCATAGTACGTATCGTCCAATCCAGGCGTATCAATCAAATACACCTGCGGTTCGCCACTCTCACATAGGAACGCCTGAGTATTTTTCGTACCGTCATCGTATGAATCACCGACGCTAGCGGCGGTTTTGCCTAGAGCAGTATTTATGAACTGTGAATGAGCAATGAGAATTAACGACGAATTTTATTGGCATCGGAAGTAGTCGACTTACAGAGCTTTTACCTACTCCTGCTTGGCCAATGACCCTGGAAGAGTACGTTCTGGAGTTAGCATATCGCTTTGCGTTTTGGAGTTTCGAAGTAGGTAAAAAAGTACGCGTACAGGATGACAGGGTGCATTTGGGAATTATCCGAATTTTTGCTTGTCATTGATGGACGCTAAGAAATGCGGGACGTGCAGACTTGTTTTGAAACTGAGGACGGAATGGGATATACTTAACTTGACTCGCAAGACCGCATCCTGCTGTAGGAAACGTGTGAGACTGTAACACACTAGCAGTATGAATTTACAATTGGATGCAAAGTCCTCACCTCAAACACGAGTTTCTTGAATCTTGACTGCATCTTGATCGAACATTGACAGAAAGAACAATGCAGAAGCTCAAAACTGCCCACTGCCACCGTAAGTGCTAGTGACAACTTGGACTTGAAGATCGATTCGACTGCGCATACGAACAAGGAAATAAAGGGGATGTATAGGACAGTGCCTGTACCGAAAGGAAATCCACTAGAACCTCTAAGCAATGAGCACTGAGGATAGTCGGAGCACCCTGCACATGCTTATGCAGCGTGGGTGGCAATATAGACACCCAATGTCATGCCATGCCACGGAGGGGGTGCGGACAACACGAGGATCTGGAAGACTATAGTCGATCGACGAGATGCCACTGGCACAGTGGCAGTGGAAGGCAGACCCAAATTTAGACGAAGATTGGCCAAGCTGGGAGATCGGAAAGCATGAAGGATTTATCTTTGAAATCTTGGTATAATCACCCAATCCAGAAACAGAAACACCAAAGGAAGTCAACGTGTCAACCCTTAACGCCCATCGCTAGCCAACTAAGTAACCTAATCTGCCTTGCGCGACCTTCAGCATGTCTACCAACGCAGATTAGAGTATAGTAAGAGATGACGATGAGGCATCATCGATCATTGTATATCCTCTGGTAATCTAACTTGGTTATAGGCGAAAGAGTGCAGACAGGTTAAGATTAAAATACTTGTGGATGTCAAGTAGGTGTTCGAAACGAAGAGCAATGATCAAGGAAATGGCCCTTCGAAGATATCAGGGATGCCCAGATAGACAAAGATCTGAGGCGTGCAGCATGAATAACCAAAGAATAAGTAAGAGTTAATTATTTTGTGAAACAGTTGTAGTTGTAGTGCAAGTTGATCATGAAGGGCATCGCCACAAGTCAATCTGCCTCCGCCATCAGTGATCCAACAGAGAAGTTCCATAGATTAAGAGGCTGTCATGTGTTCATGTGGAGTAGCAGACGCTCAATGTAATCTGAAAGTCGGTGAGGAGCGGAGGGAGATTACAATCCATGTGGCTTGGAAGTCGGATGTAAAAGTGATCAGTGAAAGGGGCGCACTGTCGGGAGGCCGGAGTGATTAGCGGCCGGCATCACACTCCGCAATCTAAATCCGGTGGCTTACTCCGGCCGGTGACCAATGCCAAAGACGGAAAGTCCCGGGTGCAACAATCCCAACGTCACGAAAATTCGTTGGTCCGTCGTTAAACCACAGCGTACTCGCCCTTTCTTCATCATGTCCTAGTACGTGTTTTATGCTTTCGAAGGGTCGTATAAGCTGACAGGTGTCATTTTCCTGCTTTTTTTCTTTCTTACAACCTCCGCTGGGACTTTCACTTTCTGCACCTCATCTGACGATCTTCAATGAACTGCGAACGGTTTCTCTCTGGCCTGACTCTGTTTCGACGAACGAAATCACGTCCCACCATTCATGTCTTTAAACCTTCTCATAATCTTCAAATCTGAAAAAACGGCAACGAAAACAGCCAAGTATTCGGCAAAGCCATCAAAAACGAATACCTCGCTCTGGGGACATTCGCAACCGCCTTTGGCGGCGCCTGGCTCGCGACGCGCGGGGGCAGCAAGACTGCGCAGGCCAAACCCCAGAATGTGGAACAGGCCAAGGAGAGCGTGCCTATCGCTGCCAGCTCCTCGTGAGTTTCTTCATTGGATTTTTTTGGTTTGGTGTAGGGTCGGTTCACTGATTACCTTTCACTATTGGCGCGTGATTAGAGAGGAGGAACAATTGTGAGTTTTTAGTTTCGTTTCACAGGAGCTGGAGGGTGAGAGGTACTGATAATGATGTGTTTCTGTAGCATCTTAAACTTCATCAAGGAGGCTGAGAAGGAGGGTGCTGGTGCTTCAAGCGGTGGTCACTAGATTCTGTTAGGGGAGGTGAAGGAAGAGGGATGCATAGAGAGCAGCCAGCTTTTGCTTGATGTTGTCCGATGTCGAAAACATAGAATTTACGACTTTCTTTCTTTGCGACGAACGAGCGACCTATTCAGCCGAGCATTGGGAAGACGACCACCAGCTCTGAGATCCTTGTTTATGTACTCCAACGCAATTTCTAAGAGCAAAATATGAGCGTAGTCGCAGTCGCAGTCCGAACTCTCGGGGACGGTGTTTGTAACCGTTCCTTTTCCAGGGCGACAGGAATTTCATCATTCCATCAGACAGGCTTTCTTTTATACTTTTTATACTTGAACCATTCACCCTAGCGGTGAAGGATCTTTCTCAACGACACGCTCTTTACGATACACCACAGCACTGTCTTTTTAGTGTTTAGTGTCCCCGCGCTTTGTTTTGCCAGGCAGAACTTGTAGAGGCTGGAGTTACCAGTGGCCATGAGCGCACAGTCCACTGCGGACAACTCCACAGTTAGTTCAAAGCCCATGTCGCCCTCACGAGCTCTGGACCGAAGCCATTGCACCTTCCATTAGCCTCCGTCGTTGGTTCCTCCAACTCACCTTCTACACCCGACTTCTCATCTCTTGCAGCAGATGCAGATCCCAGTGCTTCTGTCCATGGCTCGCGGGCTCAAATCGAGAAATCAATCACCCTCAACTCCCCCACCGGCAGCTCCCCTCTCAGTCCCAGCATCTCAGGACTGAGGAAACAGTCCAGCAACCCAAACTCCCGAAGACAATCCTCCATATCCTACATATCCTCTCCTCCCTCGTACTCGCCCTCCACACCCCAATTCGCGTTCAACTCCAAACGCCAGTCGGTGGATGCTGCGGCTTCAGCTACGCTCGTCCGCTCGCCTCTTTCCAGTGTGCACCCCTCGTTTGCGTTTGTGGATACGCTGGATTTGTCTAGAGAGGGATCTGGGGGTGGGGCTGGGTTGGGTAGGAGTAATTCCCTAGGCGGTCGTGCTGGGCGAGGCGCGAGTTCGAGGTCCCCTAGGAGCCCGAATATTGGAGAGAGGTCGAGTACGGGTTCGATTGTCTCCAGTCAGCACGCGAGGCATTTGAAGGAGCGGCCGCCTGCTACTTTAGCGGAGAAGTATATTTCTTTTTCTTTGTCCTCTTTTACGAGTTGCTGAGGTATTCCTCTCTTCATTTTCTTTAGGCACGCGGAGCTGCTGCATTTTATAGCACAGAAAGAGTCCAAATGTCTCGAGCTGCGTTCTCAGCTCGCAATGCACGAAACTGAGCTTCTACAACGTATGATTCTTCCTAGCTTACACTAAGTACATACATCGCTAACTTTCTAACTTGACTAGTAAAACGCAAATGGGAACGCATAGTCAACCGAGGATTCGAAAAAGCCCTGTCGCCCAACTCCTCCAAATCCTCGAACACTAACACCTCGTCTGTACACCCCTCAGACCCTTACGCCTCCACCTCCACCTCATCTTCCTTACCCCTCTCAGCATCATCCACCCTCCCCTCCTCATTAGCATCCCATTCTCCCCCAACTCCTCCACATCCACATCCTCCACCTCTCCGCCCTCCTCGTCTTACTTCCCCACTTTAAGCTTAAATGCGCCTCATTCAGCGTCAAGCGCTGCACAAGGTGTGGCGCATGGGGCGGTTGTATTGGAAGGCATCAAGGAGAGCGTGCAGGGCATGAGCAGGTTCATAGCCGCTGGGTTGGAGTCGATCGTGCATGTCGGTCCGCCTACACCTGCTGTAGTATCAGAGGCGGAGTCTGGTCATCATCATACAGCACCTTTGCCACTTATGCTTGGGTCGGGTGTTGGGGTGAATGTTGGTTCCATTTCAGGCTCAGGTTCGGGCTCAATTACGACAACGATGATGACCGCTACTACTACCACGCCGAGCTTCACAGCTGCAAATATTAAGAACATCAAGAAGAGTAAACGCCAGAGTTACCTCGGCCATGAACAGAAGGAATCGCAGTCCTCTTCTTCTACGTCTACGTCTACATCGACGTCCACATTCACATCTACATCTACATCCACCTCTGTTACTTCCGCTACCTCTGTTACTTCCAGCCTTCGATCTGGGTTGTCGACCTTGAGCTCTGGCTCAGGCTCGGGAACTTCGACTACCAAGGACGGAGGAGGGAGTCCACTGCTCCTGATGCCCATGCCGATGACGAAGACGATGCAGAGGACGATTTCGGCGACTTTGAAACCGGCCAAGCACCACCCCAGGCGGCATTGGCATTCCATTCCCGCTCAAGTTCAAGTCCCAGTCTAGAAGATGAGCAAGAGCAGGTGTTGATGGTGCGCGATACAGGGGCTACGCCGACTATGTCTCCCAATCCTGCGTTTGAGAAAAGGATGCGGAGGGAGGGGAGGAAGGAGAAGGAGGGGAGGAAAGAGAAGGAGAGAGTGAAGGTAGAGAGGCTGGTGTTGAGTCCTGGTTTTGCCGTTAATGACAAGGACAGGGAGAGACAGCAGCAACAGCGCGGGGATGGAGATGAGGTTGGGTGGGCCGATGATGCTTGGGGTGATTCGCTGTCGTCGTCGGTATCTTCCACGGGGACGAGCCGGAGTCAGAGTCGACCTCAGCCTCAACGGAATCAGCAAAATCAGCAGCATCAACAGCAACAACAACATCGGACCCAAGACCCTTCAAAGTCTTCCAACTCCAATTCCAACTCTAGCACCGGGCCCAAATCCCCTCTGGCACCCATGTCGTCGATGCCCGGGCTCAGCATGGGTATGAACATGAACATGAATATGGGAGCTATGAACATGAACACCCCCACGGCTCAGCAAGTTAGCTCGTGGGTGGGTAGTATGGGTACGAGTGTGGGTAAGAAGTGGGGTGAGATTGCAAAGGGGGGGTCGACGTGAGTTTGTTTTTCTTTTCTTGTTTTGGTTCCTATTTCTTCTTCTTTCTCTTTGCTTGACGATAACCTGGCTCTCTACCCTCTTTCCAGGTTCGTGAAAAACCAAAAGAGAGCCTCTTTGCTCCTTTCGGATATGCAACAGAGCATCGTGTCTGCCCTAGGCTCGCCTGTGGCGATTTCTAATTCAAATTCAAACCCAAATTCCGCTACCAAGGCATCGTCGCCGTTACAAACGCCTTACACACCCGCCTTTTCATCCAACGCTTCCCAGCGTGCTGCTACTACTCCAACATCCGCATCAACATCCACATCGTTACTGGATGACTCTGACGACGAGAGTTACGGCGAGAGCAGCAAGGGGGGTATTGTCCCCGTTATGGTGCCCGATTCGTTGATCGGGCCTTCGGGATTGAAATTGCAGGCCTCGGCTGCACCTCTTGCTGCTGCGCTGAAGACGCCTCAGGTTGTGGTGAAGCAGACGACGGTGCGCACAGGAGCAAAGGAGGACGAGGACGAGTGGAATTGGTGATTGGTGATTGAATGCTCTTGATTCTTTCTTGTTTTTTTTTGGCGGGGGGCCTTTTTTTGTTTTCTTGTTCGCTCGTTCGCCGTCATTGTTGCACTTCAACTGTGACCACAACTCTTCCTTCGACATCATGATCCATGCTACTTAGGCATAGTCCTGTCCTGTCCTGTCCTGCCACATCCTTCTGAACGTCCTCCTTTTCTTGCCGGCTTCTCTTTAATCATAATGCATAATGCATCACTATTTTCCACATATCACACGCGTCCCATCCCATATCACACCGCAGCCCACTCTCCTTGCTTATTCTCGCGTGTTTGCCATGCACCAAGCAGCCTGAACCTCGGCACCGGCGGTGTATGTACCGGTGCTGTTCAAACTTCAAAATTTAGGTTTCAGGGCCACGACAATGGTCCTAGGCTAGGACGCCCAAGGTGAAGATTAGCGATGACGACGACTATGACGATGGTGCCTTGCTGATAACTGTGGTCTCATGATATGTTGGGGCGGTCTCGTGAATCTGTAGGGTTTCAAGTTTGCCTGCAGCTGTGTCGAAGACACCTCCGAGTCAAGTGAATCAAGGGGAGTCCAATCAACCAAAGTCAGGAAAGGAAGAAGAAGACCTGGCGAGAAGAAGTATGTCATGAGTGGAATTGGCGAATTGATTTCGTTCGAGTGTCGATACCTGGGAGATTTTCTTTTTTTGACAGGTCTTTTTTCGGTCGGGCTTTGGGGATTCCTTTAACTTTTTTTGTTTCTTTGTTCAAACTTCCTCCTTCGCCCTTTGTTCATCGTCTCCTCCGATATTTCTTCATAATCATACTATGCGTGGTCCTCAGCCTGTACTTGTCTTCTGAACGTACTCCTGTCATTACTGCCTTGATAGCATTTTCTCGCACATCACATTATCACACCGCAGCCCATCACAACGCATTCTTTTATCTCGCCTTTTCACAATGTAATACCCCGTGCTGTAATCATCGTCGACGTCTATAGTCGCTAAAAATTATAGTTTAATGTCTTTCCTTAACTCGCCTCTTTTTTGGGTCCGCCGATTCATGACGCAGGGTGGTGAGAAGGGTTCGGGAAAGGCTGAACGTGAACGCGCCTCTAAAGCGAGGTTTACTCGGTACTGAGGCTGGACATGGCGTCGAGTATAGTCTTCTGATTAGAGATCTGGGGTGCACTTAGTTAGTATGTCCGCCGAAATACCAACTAGGCGGCTTGGATGGTTCCCAATCGCGTGTTGATGTTGTCGCACTTGATGATGGCTCTGGTCCTCACACCACATTTATCTCATATATGATAACGCCTTTAATCATGGCACAAAATCTGGTTTATTATAGTCATACATATCAGTCAATCATAGTAAGATATCATCATACGTGTGCTAAGGAAGTAGTTGTAGTCAAAGGTCATTGGAAATATTAGTACATACAATAGTGTTTCGAGGTCTGTTCATGTTAATCTTGCGATCTTGTCCTCCCAAATGATCAAATTCCCTATGACTTCCTCAATCAAGTCGCGCTTGAGAACAGCGTCGCGCCATTCCTTGACCCGCTTCGACCAGAAAGTCACATCCGGTTTCGGGCCTTCTTCTGCGCTATACCAGAGAGCTGCCAAAGCAGCGTAAACTACGGCGACACTGCATGAATTGTGGCCTAGATTGACGGCCATGAGAGCGCCTTCTTCGAAAGTCTTGGTGGTCAGGAAGCAATAGAAGGCGCAAACGATAGTGTCGACAACATAATTCGTGGAAGGAAGCTGCTCGGCCGTCGGTATGTTGTACGGGAAACTTGCTTCTGGTCGTCCAGCTTTGGCAGCAGCCGATTGCGTTTCCTCCATGAGACGGAGCAACGGATGGTATTGGAAAAAATACCTCTCTCTTTCGGCTATGTCTTGGGGTATGGGGGGCGCGCCAAAGGGGACGGTGAGATGCGCGCGAAGGGAGTTGCTGGTGAAGGGATAACGAGACAGAAACTCCACCAAGGTCAATTTTGTCAGTCGAGGGAGTTCAGAACCGAATCTATCTCTGCGAGGCTCAGTCGGGGTGACCTCCTGCATGACGAGAGACATACAGGCAGCCCAAGCCTCGCAAGCATCCATGCAGATAGTGCTGGGGTGCGTAGCTTGGCTGTTGCGCTTTGCGTAATATTTGACGTCAACCTCGTCGTGCCAATAGGCAAGACCGACGGGCGCGATGCGGATCAAGCTGCCGTTGGTGTCATTCTTATCGCCGCCTAGGTTTTCACGAATGCGATGAAGTGCCTGTTCGGGATCAGACTCAAACTGAGTGAACATTTGCAGCGCGGATCTAATATCGGTTTTGTTATGCCATTGTTTCCCAGCACAGCAAAGGTAGCATTCCCTATACCAACGCCTATAGACCCTCAGCTGATGAACTTCGTCAAATCCACCAATAAAGGTTGCGTCTCGAGTTTCCTTCATGGTGGACATGGAATTGGCGAGACACAATGACAAAGAGGTATCGTCCGTCCAAACGCCTGGTGGGAGCGTCTCCTCCTTGAAATTTTCGTTGGGTAGCATAGAGTCGAGGAATGGGAAGGTAAATCGCTTGTGACTTTCCATTGGTGCCGCAAGGGCATCGAGCATGGCAGTAGCCAACATGGTGCAACGAATTTTCGTTTCGACAGGGGCCTTCGTTGGAAATTGCGCATGGAGAGGAATATCGGGAGCAGGGGTTGAACTGGACGAAGAGGATTTCCCTTTGCTTTTCAAGCTGGCCCAGAACTTCGGTGGCATGACGGAGAGCGATGAGCAGCGGTTATCGGGGACAGATGCAGGATGGGATGGGGAACCAAGGCTTCAAAAATTCAATGTCTAAAGTCCCTTTAATAAGTACGAGCACGAGAAAACAATGTAAAATAAACGCTAACTTTATCGAGACGGGTGGCTCCAGGAGTTCAGCCTTGCCCTTTACAATTTTGCCACAGGCATGATGTAGTGGCATAAAATCTTGATCGATTAACATGGATCCAGACGCACGGCCGCCATGTCACAATACGTGAGGAACGGTGTCCAAAAATGACATTGATCCGATGCAACGAAATCAAAAAGCGGTTGCCTCAATTTCTCCTGAAATGAATGATCGTGCCCTTACGGCATTTTAGTCCCATTGTTCATGGCGCGTCGCCTTTCCTGCCACTCAAGGAGGAGACAAGAGGTTTGAAAGGATATTCTTTGCCGCATGCTTGAGACCTTATGGCGTGCTCCCTGGACGCGAGGTCGGACACAATTGTCCGGAATTGAGACCTAAAATGTCAGGATTACATACGGTCGATGAGCACGAGATGCTCACTTGTTAAACTGATTGGAAAGCACCATGGAAGCTTTGCGATTTGAATTGGTATTCAATATGCCAGAATCGGTGAACCGCAAAATACCCTGACTGGTTGCGCGATCCCTCTATTTCGTTTCCGTCGCAACATATTGCACAGGGCCTTTTGCGCCAAGGGTAATGATGGAAGCTAGGGAATTTGTCCGAGAAAAAGGTGGTTAAAATTGGCACTAATTTTTTGGATGTCGTCGAATTTCGCGACTTACATGTAGTCCCATTTCCTGGCTTTGAAGACAAATGAGAAACTTTGGCAGGTTTTGCAAGGAAAGCCAGCGTCTTGAATTGTATGACACCGATGATGTAAATGTATTGTAAAGTTTGTTTAGGCACTCGGGATGGCCAGGCCAACGATTCGCTCTCAGGTAAACGCCGTCGGGTGCTACGCATCGAGGTCCAAGGAAAATTTAGAAATAGCCCAGCTGTGAGAACGCGCCCTTTCTGACCTTGCGAAATATTTTCATGGGACATGTACATCATGACTCAATTACTCAATGAACGGCAGATCCGTTGAAGTCGAAAACTTTGAGCCTGAAATCCGAGTTGAATGGAGACCAAAAGGACATAGAATAGAACGGTATAGGGCTGTTATCTTTACTCACAAACTGCGAAAGAACCAGTGACTTGAGAATGAAGCCTGGAAAGTACATTGGAAGAGCGACATTGTCGACGGCATAAAAAAGATTCCAAGCGATGTACAAGTATGTCCACAGAAAATTTTGGCTTCCTTGTTTTCTCTGATGGGTAATTGAGTGCCTGTAATTATGCGGGCGGGTTGTCAGGGTCGACTAAGTACCAACAGACATGGCTTTCGAAATCCCTCCCGATGGGGAGGGTACGTCCGGGCGCGGATGACTCAGTCTTGTACGGCAGCACATGTGATGCATTTGCCTCAAACATGCCAATGAAAAAATTGGTCTCTCATGCCAATTCAATAAGCTTCGGCGCGTGGGTCTGTGACAACTCACTAGCCCGCGGGAGGATTCCGAGGCGGGGTTGCTGCCAAAAGCGGGTACTGCAAGGGACTGCTGGCCTGTAAAGCCATCCGTAACGACCGCAACCATCCATGAGCGTGACCCGTCGGCGGTAGGCGGAAGGGAAACAACAACTGTGACAATATCCAAAAGCGCCCATTAATGTTCTGCATACAACCAGAGGAAAGAGACGATGTTCACATACTTGGAAGAGCCCCGATTAAAATAGGGTGTCGCGGTACCAATTTAATAAAATCTCCTTGTGATTTTGGTAACGAGATGCATGGGTGGAGCACTGAAGAAGCTGGCTTGGGCGGTAAAAGTAGGTCCAGCGAGATCCACCGATGTGAGAGATGATTCTGAAGGTTTCACGGTTTCGCATCCTTTCTTCTCCTCGCAGAGAACGTAATTCAGGAACGATGTGGTCTTGGACTGTTAAAGTCAACTGATGCGTGGCGAATCTTTGGTCGGCCTACTATTTCATCCCTTGAGCAAATGAAATCTCGGAATAAATTTTGAATGAATTATACCCGGCATGGCAGTTCGCACACGGTTCAATTCACTCTCTTTTTCGGATCTTATTTCCTAGTCCTTGGGACTGCGTATTCGTTTATCGGATCCAGGGATGGGGACAATTGACTTCCGGAGTAGACGCCACAATGCTAACGAGGCCTTAAACCTGGGAGGAGATAATGGAATTAGTGCCATTTGACACACTGATAGGCCAAAGAAAGGAGTCAGGATAACTAGGATTAATAAGAGGCACATTGCGCAACGCTTCTCGCAGAAACGGCGTTCGCTCAAGTCACAGAATTGCTCATCATGTAACCTTCATAATATAAAATGTTTACTCACTAACACAATGCCAATGAGACCTTGAACCTGGGAGGAAATAATGACATTAGTGCCATCTGACAAACTGACAGGCAAAAGTTTCTCGCAGAAACGGCGTTCGCTCGAGTTAAAGAATTGTTCATCATGTAACCTTCATAATATGAAACGTTCACTCACGAAAATTGCATTGGAGTCGCCTGACACTGAAGACCCTATCCAAATCAGGGCATCTGAACCCTGGCATAAAGAATTCGCAGAAAACCGATTTTCTGGCGCCATCCCTCGAAGGTTGTAATGAAATGCACATAGGGGAACAAGAGGAGGAAAGATTCGTAATGAAGGGAGTGGTGGAAGTGAATGGGTGAGACCGGAAAGGTCGACGTGGTTGTGGGCGTCGAGAAGCATTTGTTTGTCACTGGCCCCGAGATTTAACATGGCTCCCGGTCGACGGCCGGTCAGAAATCACCAGCCACCTAAACATGCAACATTGCAAACAAAAACATGGATGCAGATTGCAGGAAAAAGCCGTGTGTGCATAGAAATTTCTGTACTAGGTTACACAGGAAGCGCGCCGCAGATCAGCTCTAATCCGACCTACAACGGCGCATCCATATACAGCGATATCCGTCATCAAGCCTTGTTCTACTCTCTTTTCGAAATTGATGGTAAGCAAAGTCTATAATGCAACCTTTCTTATGTAGCAGTCTTCTTTGGTGCCTTGCCGGGCTTTGACGTCGCAACCTTGGGCTCAGCAGGGGCTTTACCGGGAGCAGCATTGCTGGCGGCCTGCTTCTTAGCATTGGGTGCAGGCGTAGCCTTGGCCTAATTGACGGAGTTCAGTATACTGCGATGCTTGTCAACGAAGGATGAGAGTACCTGGGCTCCAGCAACCTTAGAAGCAGCGGAAGGAGTGTTCTTGGCAGGCATGATAAATCTAGGAGGACCGTCATGAGCAGCACTTTAGTGCAACTAAAAGGAATGGCTAACCTTCGTTCAGCTGAGGTGAGGGATTTGAAGACGGTTGTTGGGTTTGCTGAGGCTCTGCAACGTCAATTTATACCCACAAGTGGTGGTCCAAGCATAGTCAAAAGTTCGTATCTCGAGACCAGATGACGCGGATGCTGCGGCGATTTCGCCATACGACCCAAAGCCACTTCAGAAGAGGAAGAACAGTAATAACGCGGAATTGCATCGGAAATGAAAGTCAGAGAACGTGTGCAGGAAAAGAGATGAAAGTGATGATTGGACAACTTTTTGTTATCTTCCAAGTCCAGGAGATAGCTCGTGTTCCGAGTTTACATGGCAAGAAGTCGGCCTCCGCGCGAAAACGCCAATTGGACGCTCAAATTAGTTTCCTGGAAAGTCGATCTTTAGAAGGCTTGATGATGAGGAAGATGGTATTTGCGGACACAGCAATCATGGCAGGTTGCCCATTGAAGAAAGGTCCACCAAAGATCTGACTGATCTTCTGCCCCTGTCATGCTTTACGTTACGACTATCGATGAGCGGGAGCGGTATCTTCGAGAACGCTGAACCTTACTCAAGGTTTGTAGAACGCAGAAGCAGCCATTCTTGGTCTTGACGGAGCATCTGCTGATCATGGTTGTAAAAGAAGAGTGATGATGGATCCGGTCGGAAATCCGGGAACTTTGTGCTTGTTTGATGGATCCTTACCAAGGTCGCTCTAACTTGGCTCAAACTCTTTCCTTCCACCACCTCACTTGATCATCTCTTGGCAATCATATTCGCCTTGTTCATTGCAGCTGCTTGATGAAAAGGACCTTTGTTCGGCCTACAGCTGTCTTCACTAGGACAAGACTAATCAAGTCTGGTATCCCTTGTCAGTTCTCTCAAACACATCTTTAATTCTTAGACGTGTGCTTCTTCCAAATCTTCTGGTTGTTCTGGGCAGAATGGAAAACGAATATGTTTGGGCATCGTAGTGTTTCTTAATGGTGGCTCAGCCGTAAGTACAGCAGAGGCAAGGCTGATAGTAAATGGTAGGGCATCTGTCAATTATCTTGCTGCTCGCATTGTTTAGTTATTGTTCGAACGCGGTGGTAGGATCTTCGTCGAATTGTATCCCTGGCGACGTGCTGCGATTAAAGCGTCTGCTCGAATACGCTTCACTGTACAAAGCATAATGATATGCAATTTACTTTTTTTTACTTTTGTCTTTCTCCCTCAGCTTTGGCGGTTTTTGCGGTTGTAAATCCGTACTTTCTCGGTATATAAGGCCTTCGATTGCGCGCCTCGCGCCTGCAAAAACAACCCCCACCAACTTAAACGTACTTTCACCTCACTCCAAAGACAAGCCTCAACCACACCCTTGATTAACATGATGGACTCTTTCCAAATCCTCGATTTACTCCTTCTATCTTCACCTTCTCCGGATGCCGACGACTCCTTTATTCCCGCTGAGCGAGAGAGGAATGGTTCTGGTGGATTTGCCTATTGTGCTATTACATGATATTTGATGTTGCGATCGTAGTTTTCTGTAGGTGAGCAGTCCTGCCCATGCGAGTTTGCTTTCACTAAAGGCTTTCTCATTATAGCAGTCCCAATTCAAAGTTTGTATCTTTGACCCATGCATATCGTTCCTGGCGAGGGCCTTATAATTCTGCGATGATTCCATTGGACTACTGAAATGCACGTCGTGGTGGTTATGGTCACGAGCACCTAATTAACGTACTGGCCGACTAGGGTCCCTACTGTTCTCTTATTAAGGTATTATATAGGCAGACTTGTTCCAATAAAGTAAACAATTGCAGGTTTTTGGCTTTCATAAAATCGTACTCAGTGTCAAATCCGGTTCATATAATAAGGAAATTTACATATATTGATACTTGAACGAGACAATACACTTCGTGCATTGTGCTAGAAAGATTATTCCGAATACGACAAAGGCTCAAAAACAATAAAAGAGGCAAGGTAAGAAAAGCAGCCTTTTGAATTTTCATTCCTTCAATTCTGAGGCGGGTGATGCCATGACAAGGTAATGATATTTCAGGCGACTATTCAGTTAACTAGGAGATGGAGCAGGAAACTATCTATTTCATTTCGTTTAATGCTTGGTGTTGAGGAGCTGTGCTTACTTCTCTATTGCAAGTGGCAGCTAGGGGGATTTCACAGGGTGTGAGGTCTGGTGAGTCGACTTCTTGACCACCAACTTTATATCATAAGGCTCACATATTAACTATACTAACGTAGTGGAGAGTATAAAAATTAAGTCCGTTCGCGACTTCAAGTTCGATGACTACCTGACGTACCCCCATGCATTCTTCAACCAGCATCTTTAATATTCCTTCAAGGGCACCTTCCGATAAAGAGAAGGGAGGAACACTAACACTTGAATGTCGTTTTGTAATTCTGAAGTCTGCATGACATTGTGAACACTAATATTAATTGATAACTCAGGAAGCCTGACGGTCCTATGACAGAATATTTCATACAAGCCTTTTCACCAGGGTGGCGCGTTCAAATATTCGTAGGAAACCAATAAAACGTCGTCAGGCAGATAACTTGCACGAAGAGGCAGGGTGTTTTGGTCTTTGGCTAAGCGCACAGGGTTCTCACTTCTGGTTCCGGTGCAAGCAACGTGCTTTGCACAGCCGCCATGTGGCTGGACCAGGCACCTGACATAATACGCGTCGACGCGTCCCTGCATGTGACGTGACTCAACGCGTCCTGGTTCTTATTTCGTGGCGTCACGGTGTTGCCAGCGTCACAGCGGTTCTTGGTTTTGATTTTGTTGGCAACGATGTCGTTCTCTGTCCCGACGTCGCCCGCAATGTCCCGCTCGACAAAAGCGCAGCCAGTAACACCACAGCGACTACCTCGTCACCAACCCCGCTCCCACTCTTTTTACAGGTCACCACTTACACCTTCAGCCAGCCCCTACACGCCTATTAGCCTTCGTTCCATGGATTCAACGGGCTCTTCAACCCTGACAACACCCGAAAATATCGGCGGCAGCGTCAAAAAGCGTCTTGCCTTCTCTGCAGGCTCCCCAGGTGTTGTGCGCAATGCCAGCATGACTCAGGACAGGAGTCTAGCTGATATCGCTGAAAATTGGAGATCTCGTGCCAACGAGAACGGTATAAAAGTCTCGCTCGGGCCTCAGGAAGAAAGCCACTACGTGCCGGATGATTGTGAGCTCATATATGCGCTTTTTTTAACCATCTTTAAGCCTAAAAACGCGCATATAGCCAGCGACATGTCACTTTCAGACGTTGCCAATGATTCCAGCATAATCTCTACTGAAGAAGGTAATGTCACTGTTCCATTCCTGGCCCCGCTGCTCGCTGATCCGATGCAGCCCTTCTTGCCGCACCATTCCTGTCAACGCATAGAAGGTTGAACAGCCTACCTATCACCAACAGACCTCGCGCTCAGTCTCATGCGTCACTACCTTCTTCTCGCTTACATCCATTATCACCTGTGACCTCTCGTATCAATAATCGCCCTCCGCAGACGTCATCTCCATTGCAGTCACGCCGTACCATGTCGACATCCTTCAGCCAATCAGCGAGTTTAATGTCTACCCCTCCCCCTAACCGTACATTGGCCCGGCAATTGAAGCTCAAGGGAAGTTTGACCGATCCTGTACCACCACGGAAACGCGAAGCCTTTGGAACTGTGAGTTGTTATCTATTTATGAAGCGCTGTAACTGAATAAGTCCAAGCCTTCCACACCTTATAACCTTGGTCATAGGAGTGCGAATATGAGCGTGACGTTAGAGCCAGACACATCTCTTGACCTTTTCGATATCGACGAGAATGATTATGAATACGATCATGAATACCAAGATGGCAGCATCGAAAACTCTTTTTCCCGCAATCTCGAGGCTCTTCAAAATAATAATTTCGGGTACCCAACCTTCGTGCAGCCTATTCAACAAGCTCAATCCCATGTTTTCCACCAGCCTCACTTTGCTGATCCATTCCAAGCTATTGGCACTCCTAATGGATTGGTCGATGGTCATGTCTTGAATGGTATCACGGATAGTCTTGAACACCGTTCCATGTAGGCCGTCAGCAACCTGTTCAGAGTGCATATTACGATGACCGCATTCAGCCTGGCTCCGTTTTATTCAACCCGGTTCCTCGTTTCCAACATCAGTTTAACCAAGGCATGCCTCGCGCCTATCCTACACGACATTTGTTCCAATGGCGCCTCCTCAGCTACCTTTCCATCACCAACACTCCCTTGCTGTCCAGCCGCAGGTACCTATGATCGCAGCTTCTCGCCGCCTACCATCAAATCGCCCTTCGCCCTTCCACCCCTGAACTTTCTCCCACCGACTGCTCTGTCTGTCTCGCTGCTATCCGGCGTCTCTTGCAATTCTTCAACCCTGCAAGCATCCTCTATGTTCTGCTTGCCTGACAAGCGCTTTGAACATTGTGGGTGAGAAGGATATGGAGTGCGCCGTTGTAAAAAGAGTGTCCTAGATTTCAAGTTGGTCATGGGCACTTCCAAAGGAGCAGTGGAAGTCGCTCCTCCTGTGGAACGCCCAAAAACGATACCCATCCTTTGTCCGGAGAAGGCAACCTGTCGGACATGGCAGGCAGGTCTTTTATGGAACCCATCTCACCCGTTAGTTCTACGAGAACTCCTGAACGTCAAGGTCTCTTGAGGAGTTGCAAAGCGCGTTTGAGTTTGGTCTTGAATTGGGAGATCTTCGAGCCTCGACTCCTAAACATGAAAGCAGACTAACGATTTTCTCTGTGCCCGAGGATCGGTCGCATGCTCATACCACTTTGAAAAGGGATATTAGAAGAAACGAAGATAATGTGGTTCTTCGAATCGATAACGTTCCTTGGGTATTTTCATCTCTTTCTATTCTTATCTCAGATACTTATAGTTCGAAAGGATATCACTCCCCGTCAGATTATTCACTGGCTTCAGCAGCCGGTTGAAAGGGTTCATGTCCTTCTCGATTCCAAAGGCAAGACTCTCAGTCATGCGTATGTTGAAGTCAAGGATGCCGCAATCGCTGGAGCCATCCTCAGAGGAGAAACTCTTGCCTCTAACGCTTCAGGAAAGAAGGAGCGAGGCAGTGTCCTTGGTCGCGGAAGAAGAGCCCGAGGTGTGACTGTTACAAGAAGTGGACAACAAGAATTAATGAGCGACGTTCGTATTGATTCTTTTACCGTTTTGGCACTCTCTGATTGTCGACACTACCACTACTTATAGCTCTTCCCCCATTGGCGTGGCGGTTTCGATGGTTCTCGCCCATCCCTCGCTGATCTTGAGGGCGACAGGCTTATTGGCGCGTTGGAAGGAGGACTCTTGACGGAACACGAGATATCGTCGCTCTTATATCTCATACGAGAACCCGATGTCAGTTTCATGCCCAGTGTTTGTGGTGCACCTTACTGACATCTATCATTTAGTCACACTTCCTCAAAGTTCCATCACTGCCCTTCCATTCGCTCATCAGCATCTTGAGCAAGTTTCCCACTGACGTCGACAGCCGTGTATTCTGGTCTGCCAATGTTAGGGATGCTCTCTGGGGTAAGTTGTTTTATTGACCACTTTTGCAACCATCTGCTAATATCGTGTCTTTTTACACCCTCTCCAGAAGCAACTTATGGTAAGTTAGACTACCAAGCTTAAGGAATTTCTTGCTAACGTATCTTCGTTAGCTGCTATTCAAGTGCTTCTTCCGCGAGTGGAGAACGCGAAACAGGATCGAAAGCTTGGAACACAGGAAGAAGAATTTACAATGGATCTTGTCGTTGCTCTCTTACATACTGCTTTGGACTGCCAAGGTCAGTTAAAAGATTTCGAGACTGATTTTTTTTTGCTCAACGTCTGTAATAGCCTTCACAACTCAGCAGATCCTTCGCCTAAAAGAATTGGCACAGGCATCTTCACTACCAGTGCCAGATGCAGATTTTCCGGTCAGCTACGACGATTCGGCGTCGAGTTCATTCAGCATCTCGAGCTCCGTGAGGACGCCATCGAGCCAGGACAATTCTACGGCCGTCATTGATCGATCAAAACTGAATAACTCTCAGGTCTTTGAAGATTTAGCAAGAGAATTTAACCTTGATGCACAGAGGATGCCGGCGTTGTTAGAAGCATTGACTCAGCGCTTGGCTCAACTGTCCTAGGTGGACACCATGGCGGTCCTCACGCTCCTCTTTTCTTTTCCTTGTTCTTCACCTCAAGTCACGACATCATGAATTATCCTTCTTTTTTCTCCGACTCTTTAATCCGGTTGTTCCCTTCACGTTCTCGGTCAACTATGCCTTCCTATTTGTTCCGCCCTCTTCATCCTGCTTTCCCAGCATGTCACCGTTGTCCAATTGCTATCCAACGTTCTCTCGCTATGCCCGCTGTCGTCAGTTATGCGAATTCCCCGGTTTTCCTCCCAGCGTTGCCTGCCATCCCCTCAAAATCCGAACATCAACCCCCATACCCATCCTGCTCTTTTCCTATTTTTATAATTACACTGCAGCTTTGCTTGCTTTTCACCTGCCCCCTTGCATCAAGAGAATTTGAAATTATAGTCATGTTACCATTTGCCCTTATACCATGCATCACCCTTTGCCTCCACATTTTTAATTATAATAACCCTTTTTACCCCCCCGTAATGACAAGGTCTTGCCTTCCCCCATTTTTACGAACGTACCCCGTTTTCTTTCTTAGATACGCATGAACTGGTTCTGGTTATCGTTTATGTTTTCTTTGTATGTTTCCGTATGCCCCTGGTGGCCCATCGCAATCCGCTTTTATCGCACTTTGTCGAAATATTTTATATACCTGAATTGTCTACGACACAAATTGGATGTTTTCACGCATTGCGTCTTTACTTTGAAAAAGTTAGGAATTTGAGGTTTACTAACGCAACAAGAAATTTCGAAGCCTTGTGGTCTGTACATGGTTCATGGTCTGAAAACGTGCACTTTCCCATCCCATCCGCAGCTGGCCAGGACACCCTCATCGTACAGCGACCAGGCAACCCCAACGACAAATTCTGTGTGAGGATCATGAATGTGAAGGAGCTGAGGTCTTCCGGGTGTCGGCGTAGTCGTCCAACTAGAATAAGTCGATTAGTAACCTCAAAAATGGCACACAAAAGTATCAGAAAACTTACACCCTACACGTCATATCGTAGCTGGCAGTAGCCAAAACGTCTGGTCTATGGGGGCTCCATTGAACTTTGCGCACAGCGTATTCGTGTCCAAGCAGCTGCGACTCGCATACGCCTCCAACCTGATCGTTCTGACCTGCCTTGACCATCCTACAGTCCCATACTCTGACGGTCTTGTCCACGCCTGCGGTTGCAAGGACCATGGACGGTTATTTATTCCAGTCGAGAGAGAGAACTTCGGTGCCTGAGCTGGAACTGTTAATGCAGCGGAGGTGAGGGGGTGGGTAAACGCGTTGATTGGTGCATTTGAATTGGAATTAGCGGAGTTTGAGGATGCGTAGGAGGGGCGCGCGGAGGTCAAAGATTTTGAGTGTCCCGTCTGTTGAGCATGTCGCGAGCAGTTCGGGTTGGTGTGGTGAGAATAGCGCTTGATAAACGCAGGAGTGGTGCGCTTGGAGGGTAAGAATCGAACGAGGGCTATCTGGTCTCCACTGTGTTCCACGATCCATGATGAGATGGAAAAGGAAATCATAGATTGTAACGTACCAGTTTACGGTCCCGTCCCATGATGAAGAAGCAAAGGTGTCTTTCTTGAGGTTCGACCAGTCAACAGAGAATACTTCTCTCGTGTGTTCTTGCCATGCTCGGATAGGATGATCCTGATATTCAAAGAGTATCAGGAAAGAATTTACAGTATTGTTTCTTCAAAGGCATCTTACATTCAACATAATATCCCACAATCGTATCGATCCATCTCCAGAAGCAGTGACAAGCTGGTTCTCATGGACCTCGGACCATGCAACATCGTATAGCCCGTCTTGGGTCTCATATCTGACGCCTTGAATAGTCAGTCAAGAGAATTGGCAAGTGGAAGCGACCACCGCTCGAAAACGCACTGTTTTCAATGTTCAGTCTTCTAGAAAGAAGCACTAACACCAGGAGCTGGTGTCGGACCAGGAGCA
>JADNYJ010000170.1:0-81142 GCA_015501075.1 Gymnopilus junonius
AAGATGACGATCGTGTGCATTACTTTCAAGGCATGACTGCAGCACTCATGAACACTATACATGAAGATGGCGTTGATATTCGTTCATATTTCCCTTGGAGTAAGCTATCATACTATTCCTCTGGGGGAAAAAGTTAAAGTTTTTTCAGGCTTCCTTGACAACTTCGAGTGGGCAGACGGTTATTCGACTCGCTTCGGTGTCATCTATGTTGATTACGAAACTCAAAAACGATACCCGAAAGACTCGGCCAAGTTCCTTTTAGAGGTAAGCGATGTTTTCCCGTTCGTGTACCGGAACTTATCAGTAATCTGTCACTCCAGTGGTTTAAAGCACGCGACACACCGAGCGATGACGACCTTCAGAAGAAGCCTCGGGCCCCTGTACCTGTCAAGGCGGAGAAACCCAAACTCATGGACAAGACGAACCAGTCCAACTCGAGCGACCTTAGCTCGACATCCACCGTCAAAAGATCTCCCTCCACATCACCACCTGCATCAAAGATCGTCAAGAAGAGAGGCTTCAAAGCCCGGGTTGGGCGATACATGTCCGCCTTTCTTGCGTTGGTGAAGTAATTGCAGACGCCGATGAAATGAGTTTGGACATTTTAAAAGCACCTATTAGCTTTTTTCCCCTGCCGCCCTCAACACCATCGCTTTTCAGGATAGATGTATCAATACAGCCACAGTATCACTCTATTATTCTTGTATTCAGTTTTTAGTCAAGCATTGCATTTCTCAGATTACTTTTTTCCTTCTTTCATTTCGAGCCTACCCTTCTTCTTGACCTTTATGTTTCGCTGCCTCACGCTTGTCTTTTGTATCGTTGCCTCAGCCTAGTTCAGTATCGAGCTCGTTGTAACTAATTTATGAGCTCCGGAATCGAAGAATATTGACATGCTTTCATTCTGATCGACGAAGTATATGCAGAAACTTGACTGACAGGTAAATATACAAATAAAAATTTCCGTTCCTTGACCAATGAATTCGTACGATCGATTGAAAAGCTCTTAATCCAGCTTCCAGGCAGGCTTTCAGTTGTTTTTGCGACCTCCTCCTCCTTTTCTTCTTGGGTCCGTTTTGTGGTTTCAAATCACGCTGGGCCCCAGCGTGATCTTGAGAAGCCTGAGAAGATCCGCTCTCGCCGGTAGATTGCTGAGATTTTGTGCGCTGGTTTGCAATGGCCTCTACTTCTGACTTCGAACCTTGCACAGACTTAGAGGTGTTCGGGATTCTCTGATCCGACTTTTCATTCCTTTAAACCGAAAATATTTCCAGCATACCTATAAATGAAGGTTACCTAGGACTTTTTCGGCGCTACTCGAGGCTCCTGCTGCCAACTTGAGAAAGATCCCAGGTTGCCTCTGAGCTCATATTTATTTTAGGATCACTTTCAGCCGTATTTCCTCACAGGATACCCAGCGTCTCTGAGTGTTGACCTTTGGTTATCACTCAGCAAGAATTAACTGACCAAAAACCTTTCGTCAATTGCCTCTAACTTCTTAGTTAACGATCAACATTAACAACAAATGAGTCAGGGCGAGAGTTTGATACCAAGCGTTTAACAGGAGGAATGAGAAGCCAGAACACCACTAACTATAATTGTATTTCATGTCTTTGTTGCAGACCCATTATCAGGTTCGTCGTGATCAGATTACCTTGGACGCTTGGGTCCATTGAACACAAGATCCAGGTGTAGGTTATAATGGTCGTGTCGGTGATCATGAGAAGCTGAGAAGGAGAGGGGATTGGCAAATAATAGACATCCAACAAGAAAATATATTATAAATCATGGAAGCAAACCCGATTACTCTGCGCTGGCATTTCTCATACCGTTCTCACGCTCCAAATCGCTCTTCGAACCTCGCAAAAGAGATAGCGGAAAGACAAGAAACTTCTCTTAAATCGAGGATTTTCTAAAATTAAAAAGGGAGGAAAGGAAAAGTTAGTCAATATAGCTCATTATCGATGAAACGTCGCGCATGGTAAGGGAAAGCTCACATCGACCAATTCATTAGGCAATCCGTCAAGTGCCAGCTGGCTCCACCTCGCCAGGCCAGGCAAAAGGCCTGCCAGTCTTATCCGGTGCTTAGACTCGTGTGCACCCAGTGCACCCAGTGCCTCCGCGTCTCCACCGCCATCCGCACGCGCAAAGACATTGTTCTCAAGGCTCTCGAAGAGCACTTCCATCGCTCGGTCAAGACATACCTCCAACACGCGCACAAAATCGGGAGAAGATAGAATACCCCTAGTTTCCTCTAATAAAGAGAGGAAAGCGGGATCGAGGAGGGAGGACGCAGGTTGCTGAGGAGGGAGAGAGGAAGGTGCGATGTATTGAGGTTCAGCGGGATACAGGGCTGATTGAGTTGGGACTCCGTATCGCGTCGACACGGCCATCGCAGGCGAGTTCACAAAATTATACGACAACTGCGACGACTCGATGGAGGTCGACTTTTCCGAGACACCAGAGGTTGTCCTCGTATGACTCCTCTCTTGCGCATGCCCACGGTGACGACAGGAGCTTGGGCCCGCACTGGAAGCTTCATGCGAGGTATGTGTTATGGCGCTCTGACGTAATTGGAGATCTATTTCCCAATTTAGACTTTGTTGATGGGCGTCAAAAAATGGATCGGAGAGTTCGGTAGGGAACGCCGGAGGTACGTAACCGCCCTGAGTTAACACGTGATGGATCGTTTCAGGCGTTGGTGGCAAGAGGGAAGAGAGGAAGCTGAGCGGTGACAAACAGCATAAGAAAATATAATATAATAGAGAGGAAATAGGCCTTACTTTGTCCTCTTCTCATTGCCTTCAAATGTGATCTCGTATTCGACCCTTCTCCGTACATCGCTGATGAGACGGTGGAGATCTACGGATGCAAGTTTCGTCTTCAGAGATACACTGCAGAAAATGAAACAAAAGAGAGGGTGCATCAGCATTTGAACTCCATAACCAAGGTCAGGAGTCATGGTATAAAAAGTGAAACCCCGTAAATGGAACGACGATCAAAGATGCAGCAGATCCGAAAAACCCGGAAATGAGAAATCACTCCACTCACCCATCAAAAACCTCCTCAACGCCCCTCCTCACTCTTTCCCCAACATCCTTCCAGCCAACATGCAAAAGCCACCAACTCATCGTCAAATATTTATTCTCCAGATCCTCCGTGATCTCTCCCGTCCAAGGCACTTCTACCTTCCCAGAGCGCTGTGCGCCTGTTGAAGGTGCTGGCTGAGGCCGGACTGGAGCCTTGCCTTTTCCTTTTCCTTTATAAGTGTCATTATCCTTATCCGCTGAAGATCGCCAGCCGAACCCCCACCCTTCTTCCTCGTCAGTTTGCTTTCGTTTCCGATCCCACAGTCTTTCAAACCCAAGCAACGAAGCGTCTCCAGCGGACCCGACTAAATCCTCGTCCTCATCGCCCTCAGGCGATGCAAACCATTCATCGAGCGTCTGCACCACCTTGCCGAGCCGCCCTCCTTCGTTTCCAGGAAGACGAGCTGGGATGACTAGGCTCCTCACGATTAGCCCCACCACGCTAGGCATCTCGGCCTCTAGCTTCTCTCGTCTCCTCTCGTCTTTTGACTGGACGACGACGGAAGAGACGTACCGCCCTCGTGCGAGGAGTGTTAGCTGGAGGGTGGTGAAGAGGCAGAGCAGGGTGGATGAGTAGAGAGTTGTTAGTGTTCGTGTTAAGGCTACGAAGAAATTTTTAGCTGGAATTCTTTGGACGATAAAGGTTAAGACTTACTGAGCATTTTGACTTCATTCCATAGTTCTGCTTTTGACCGTGTATCGTTGATGCCGACATTCATCTCCGAGTCGGCGGACGACGTGTTGGTGGTGATGCTGATCACACTTTCAGACTACATCCATGGCGTAAGCATAAATTCAAATATGAGATTTCCAAAACCTACCATTTGTTCTGAATTCGAGACCGAAGCTGCAGCCGGTGACCTCGACCTTTCCAGAGCCGATCTCGTGTCTGATCCCAACACAGAGGAAGAATCCACCATCCAACTCCGCGAGACACTCCCAGAGTCTGAAATAAAAGAAGACGAGATTCCAGTCATCGAGGTCGTCGTAGCAGGCGACTGGACATCCTCCACGCCCAGCTCAGAGGCAACAGAGGAGGTATGGGACACAGATTCGCCGTCCGACCTCGCATCTGCTTCCGGGTGTTGAGTAGTAGTGTTAATGTTGAGGTTGACGTTGGAGATGGGGTATGGATTTGGGGGGTATATAAGCGCAGGCGAGACAATGTCCCCCGCGGAAGATAGGCTGGATGGTGGCCTTGAATGCAGTTGGGTAGAGTTCGTTGGAGGTTGTGTTGCTGCTCTCGCGTTTTCGATTTCGATATGCCGCGATGTCCGAGCACGAGAGCGGGCTTGCAGCTCTCTAGTGAGTGCATCCACGTCCATATGTTGCATGACTTGCGTGGACAACGTAGGCATGAGCGCAAGGATGGTGTACGAGGTATCTTGTTGAGTTTGTTGGAACCTCGTACGCAGACTATTGAACATAAGGAGGTCATTTATTTAACACTGTAAGACGAAAAGATATGAAAAATATGAACTTACACATCCTTTGCTCGCTCCTCGTCCTCCATCTTCAGCTTCACTTCCTCCAGTCGGTCCCGCATGTACCCACGCACGGCGTAAAAGCTGCCCACGACCGTTGTGGTCTTTGCCAGCCCATATGCGACATTTTTGATGAATGAAGTCCTGGCTGGTTGTTCTCCCATGATGAAGCAAGTCCTATATTCTGCCTGAAATCTTTTGAAAGGCGCGTCACCGCCAGTTATTGTTCAGTAGAGATGTTGCCTTTAGAGAGATGTAGCGAGTGCACAGAGGCAATACTTGATCTCTAGGGGAGATGTAGGAGTACCAGAAGCCAACAATGTAGGACACCAGTCCCAAAGAAAGTTCGTCGTCGCCGTTGATGGCGATGGCGGCTGTAGAGGACTTGGGACGGTGACGGTGGACCGGGTTAATTACAGGCGGAACGTTGTCACATGCTTTCGGTCCTGCAGGTAAATATTACATAATAACACAAACTTTTTCCTTGGATTAGAGGTTATCTGCAAGGTTTGACCAGAGGATTCTGCGTTTTCTGATTGGCTTGGGGCGGTGGGGCTTCGACTTATATAATTCCTTAGGAATAATCTAACTTGCAGATAACCTCTATTAGTCGAATGTGATGAATCCCAGGACCCCTGCACCTCGACCTCACGCTATTAATAGCTAATCAGCTTGCCCTACCGACCATCTCGGCTAAGCTAACTAGCTCAAAAGCTACTAATGCCGCACACTGCCAGTAATTGTAGAATATCTCCCCTCCGTAAATACTAAGTTCTGCATCATCACGAGTCCTCTCCCGTATGTACGTACCGTGTGCCGTCTCTGCCCACCCCTCGCCATCAACATCAGTCTTCCAAATATGGAAGTCGCTTGCCACCCGCCTCCGACTGCCTGTGCTCGTTGTCTCCGACGATGAGTACGCTATTTCCACCATTTCCGCACCGTTTCCCTCCATTTTTTCTGTGTATTGCAATATTTGGTACTCATATATGTGTAATATTGCTTTATATATGTAAAAATTGTCCTGAGAGCGTTGTAATTGGCCATTCTCAGTATGTACCAGGACAACCACTACCCTTAGCACTGCTATTAGCATCCAGGGAGAGCAGATAAGTACCCTTGATGGAACTAGCATACTGTATGAGTGCAGGGAAGACATATATATGATTTATGGACTGGTCTATGGGGTCTATATGGTCAGTGTAATAGGCTGAACTTCTCTGGTGAATTATATGCAGCATGGGATCGAGTATAAATGGTGTTTAAGGCATAGAAATACATTTCATAACTCCCTTTACTGTAAAGAGCATTTGGAACGATAAGGAGAGGCATGTGGAAGGTGCTAATGCCCTAACTCCTCCCTATGCATATGCATTTCTCTGGGTTCTCTGAGACTCCCCTACTCAAAATAATGCATTATATGGGCTCTGGTTAATACTAATAGTAAATCTACATAATTGTTTCAAAGCCAGGGTGTGTGGAAATGATGTTATGAAGAGGAGGAAGAGGAGGTTGTGTCCTCAGAGGGATACAGATATTTCGGGGCAAAGTAGGCATTATTTTATGCATCCAATAGTGCAATTAGATAGTATCGAGTGTCTAGTGACTGACTCAGTAGTGCAGGAAGACCTGGATATGAGTAGTTGAAATGATACGAAGGGAATGGATAGGTGAGTCTGTAAAATATGAACTTCCTTCGCTGTGACATGCCTGTGCCCAAAACAAATGTTCTAAATCAACAGAAAGGCAGTTCTGTATAATATATGAACTCTCCAAAAAGAATTTTAAGAAAAGAGCGAGAACAGACAATGCAATTGAGCAAACAAGTCGAAAAGGAGGAACATGAAAGCTCGTTACTGTGACTAGGGTTACCATATACATTTCAAATGATTCTAAAGTACTCATCCCTCAAGTTCTCCTCAGTCATTAGGGCTATTAACCTGAAACCTTTTGCAGCGTTGAATAGCAGTATGCCCCACTCTTTTTGCAAGCTTGCTATATTTTTGTTCACACCAGACGTGTCACAGCGAAGGAGGTTTGTATTTTCTGGACTCACCTATCCATTCCCTTCGTATCATTTCAACTACTCATATCCAGGTCTTCCTGCACTACTGAGTCGGTCACTAGACACTCGATACTATCTAATTGCACTATTGGATGCATAAAATAATGCCTACTTTGCCCCGAAATATCTGTATCCCTCTGAGGACACAACCTCCTCTTCCTCCTCTTCATAACATCATTTCCACACACCCTGGCTTTGAAACAATTATGTAGATTTACTATTAGTATTAACCAGAGCCCATATAACGCATTATTTTGAGTAGGGGAGTCTCAGAGTACCCAGAGAAATGCATATGCATAGGGAGGAGTTAGGGCATTAGCACCTTCCACATGCCTCTCCTCATCGTTCCAAATGCTCTTTACAGTAAAGGGAGTTATGAAATGTATTTCTATGCCTTAAACACCATTTATACTCGATCCCATGCTGCATATAATTCACCAGAGAAGTTCAGCCTATTACACTGACCATATAGACCCCATAGACCAGTCCATAAATCATATATATGTCTTCCCTGCACTCATACAGTATGCTAGTTCCATCAAGGGTACTTATCTGCTCTCCCTGGATGCTAATAGCAGTGCTAAGGGTAGTGGTTGTCCTGGTACATACTGAGAATGGCCAATTACAACACTCTCAGGACAATTTTTACATATATAAAGCAATATTACACATATATGAGTACTAAATACTGCAATACACAAATAAAATGGAGGGAAACGGCGAGGGAATGGTGAAAATGGCATGCTCGTCATCGGAAACAGCAAGCATGAGTGGTCGGAGTTCGGCGGGAAGGACTTCTGGTTATGGAAGCTTACTAATGTTGCCGAGGGGCATGCGGGGATGGCACATGGGGTGTATCTATGGAAGGGGACTTGTAATAGTGGAAAATTTAGTAAATACAGGGACGAGGTATTCGGGAATTACTGGCAGTGTGCGGCGATGATAGCTTTTGAGCTAGTTAGCTTAGCCGAGCCAGTCGGTAGGGCAAGCTGATTAGTTATAAATAGCATGAGGTCGAGGTGGACCCCTGACAATACTTATGTCCAGGAGGTTGGTTTGTCCCAGGGTCTTTTAAGTTGATAAGCCACACTTGATTGACTGTACGTTCACAGATACTGGGTCAGCTTTTCTATACTAGATACTTCTTCACTAGAATAGAGAGTTGGAGACATTGTTCTGACCCTCAATATTCGCAACACAAAAATGATTAAAGTTGAACCTGGAAATAACCCAGGTACATAGATTATCAAAGAAAATGAACTTTCTGCTGCATTCCTTAAATAAATGCAGCAGCTGCAGGCAAATTTTCCTAATTAACTTATTGAATCAATGACTTGTTATTTGACTCAGAGTGAGAGAAAGTTCCAAACACACCTCAATACAGGACTCATAAGATGAATGTTCAGAGAGAGCTTTCAATTCTGATGACCATCTTTATTTTCCATCACTTGACATCAACTGGCATAATTTTGATGTATGGCTTAATTTGCATCCATACAATGCAAGGGCAGTGCTCAAAATCCCCAAAGCCAAAATGGTCCTGTGAAACCCCATCCTTGAGGGCACAAAATGGGAAATAAGTGCCAGGAGTGACAGCACCCATGACCTGTCCACTGATTTTTGGAAGTAGCCAGAATAATTGTCAGTATGATCAAAGGAAGAACAAGTGCCCACCAGGGAATTCCCATGTAAAGTATGAGAACTGTTGCTGGTATTCTATTCCATGTCCATAGGTATGAGAATGATGATCACTATTCCGGTTGTGATGCTGACAATAGTGCAGAATATAATGCTGCAGATGACCCAGCCTTTGAGTTCTGTTCTTGAGAAGATGCTAATCGAGGCCCAAAATGCAACAGGCAAACTCAGATACATCCACAATAACACATTGAGACCAGAGATATCCCTATCAGAATCACCACTGCAAAATTTATAGATAGAAAAGGTGCTGGAAATGACAATCATGGAATCTGTAATGAAGGCTTTCAAAGTTCCCAGACATGTCAGCTGTTTTGCTATGCCAAATATTATTTATTGAGGTACCTATTACAGGTTCAGTTCATAAATCATTCTCTAAAAGTGTTAGACAGATATGAGAATGGAGAATAGCCAAAAGAAATGAAGATAAAATGCACTCTATATAAACAAAACCTTACATTCATCAAACTCAAATTCATATCTCCAGCATTTCTTCACCAGTCCAGAAGATACATCAAATAGATACTGAAGTTCAGTTCACCTAATGCCAGATGATACAGATGATTTGGCCTCTGTCAAAATGAACCATCACCCATTGGACAACATTCCAGTGGAACCCATTCACTGTTCTGCCAGTTTGAAGCTTGAAGCCACTTACTCAAGTACAACCTAGGATGATAGACAGTGCTGTGTCTGGATGCAATAAAGTATCTGATGTTGACATTTCCTTCAGAGTATGAGTTCTGGGAGTTGATGTTGCATATGACTGGAATCAGGGTGGTTGGAATGGGAATAGGTGGTGTGATGGAGCCTGCAACATGTTGCAGTACTCAGCAGTAAGCTGTTCTGCCCAGCTGATCAGTATGTACATGTATAGGTCATCATAGCAGGTGACTGGACATCCTCCATGCTGAGCTCAGAGGCAGCAGAGGAGGTATGGAATGCCTAAGAACTCCACACATCCCAAAATAATTTGCATCAAAAGTGTTTGATATCTCTGGAATCAGATCAAATTGAATAGCTGCAGGAACACCCTATACAATGAGTTCCCCTTCACCTATAAACAGTGAGAGGTCAGAGGCTTAAGAGGAAAAGAGTTTCAAAGCAACCTTGGATGGGTGGAAGATGCTGTGAGAATTTACACAGGTGCTCAGATGGAAACATAGAGGAGCCATAAATTTCCTCAAAATGAGCATGATACACTTTTCCAGTTTTGATAATGACATCTACTGCCCCATACAATGGTGGTTTGAACTAGAAGGACATTGTGCTATCCAAGTTATCAACCAATGATTGCAAATCTGACATGGACTATGTTGAGGTTACTTCACCTTCAAGAAAAAAAAAACAATGTTTTACTTACATAAAAGCATTGTAATGGTGGTCATGGTCTCACTTTTCTGCCCAGTTGTCCATGAGGCAACTCATCAAGACCTCAAACAATGATAATCAATAATGAGGGGTGAAAGCTGTCACATCCTTTCAGCTTATCAAGGATCAAGGTCAGGAATGGTGAATTGGATGATGCCATTGTCTCTTCCTTTAAACAGAGTATGTATGACATCTAAACCATTTTACGGAAGTGATTGAATACAAATAGACTCTTTCTTTTGTCTGCAAATTTTGTGAGTTTGCTAAAGCATCAACAACTGCTAGATCATGTAATGAGTCACCTAAAAACCATCTAAAAAGTGTTCCCAATGGCTTTTTGCTAGCATCTTAAAGATGAGAAATTGCTTGAAAGTGACCTTTCTATATTCAATATCTTCCATTCCTTCACTAGAGTGCTGGGTGTGCACTCCTGTTGTAATGCATTTAAGGACTTTGGTTTGATTGATTGGGTATTGACTGGCCATGACAGTGTCACTTAACTCTCAAGTGAAAGGGACAAGATAGAATGTAGGGTGGGTACTGGCCATATCAGTAGTCTCACAGATAGCTTTTTTCTGCTTGTACAAGTGAAAAAAGCGACGAAAAGTGAGAAAAGCAGTGGGTCGAAAAAGCTAGGTGTCTGATTCAAAAAAGCTGGCTCTTTTTTGTGTTTCTCAAGGAAAAGAAAAAGCGGAAAAGCTACAGAAAAGCTGGAAAAAGCGAACTGTGTATCTATGGTATTAATATCAAATAAAGCTGGCAAGTATTATAAGTATGAAATGTGAGCTCAAGCATGAGATTTTGCCGGGCTACAAAAATTAAAGATGTGAGCATGATCATTGTCTAAGATAGACAAATCAGCTTCAAGGGTGTTGTCCTCATTGTCCTCTGAGTGTCCCAAACAAGCCTCCATCAGTTCTTTCCAGCAAGCTTCTGACATGCCTTTCTTTCTGCTGAAACCATCACAATATGTCCCAACCTGAGATCCCCAAGACCCATTTGAGAATATTTTGAGCTTATCAGATGGCTTGGAAAGATGTCAGATGGCACGCTCAAGCTATAATACAAGCCCGTGAGATACAGCCTGAGATCTGTCATTACTTGGGCAGTACTCACCACTCCCATGATCAATGCAATAAGACCTTTTGGATATCCATTGTTTGAGGCTGAGCCAACCCTGAGGCTAAGGAGAGGGGCGGCAAGGCCGATAACAAAAGGAGTGAGCAGACAACCTCCAGGAAACTATATCTGTCAGTGACTACACCTCATTGGGGCAATGTGTACCTGCTTACTTGGTATGCCAGATCTTTCTGGTCAACTGGTGAACCCATTGGTGATGGTTCCTTGAAAAAAAGTGGACCATCTGTGACATGTAGAGCCCACCGAAGCCAGTCCTTGGCTGCTTGCTCTCCTTTGAGAGTGCCAAGGTGCTTTTTCACCAACTCAATGGCACTTGAACTGATATTGGATCTTTTTTCATTGATGCGATTATATGCCTAAACAGAAAAGGATATCAAATTGCAAAGATAGAATGAATAAAAACAGTGTACCAGAAAGTGAATTGCATCTGATGAAGTAACCTTATACTTAACTTCAGGGTAGACCTCTTCAATGACATCCTGGAGCAAGGTGACAAATTCATCACTTCCCACATAGAAGGCGTCAAATGGCTTATCAGAGGCAAAGAATTTGTCATAGAGCATCAGAAGGAAGGTACCCTGCCACTTTTCTTCTGCAAATCCTGGGAGATCGGACATTCAGACATTGTTTCCATTGAGATGTTTTGGCTTTGTCTTCATGGCAACCTCAGTCTTTACTGGCATGGGGATTTTCTTGGACTTTTGTTCCTTAACTGGCACGGACTCTTCCTTGTGCTTCGATGCCTTGACCCAAACAGGACCTGGGAGGTTCACTGCAGCCTTTTTCGCAGCCACGCAAGGATTGTACTCCTCTTTATTGCTCTCAGTGGTGACAATAGAAATGAGCTATATTGAATCTGTATCAGAAATTTTGGTGAAAAATCAGGGAGAAACAACTTGCCTCATTTTGCCATGAGAGGTCTCGTTTTCCCTTTTGAGCACCCTTGGTCAGTTCTTCTTCAGTGAGTGTATGAGGGCCAGGCTTTGATGGGAGAGGAAATGGATTGATGGCTTCTGCATCAGAATCCTCAAGTCCACTGGCTGAAATTTGGGCATGTGTTTGCTTTTTTGCAGGTTCCTTGATCGAGTTGGCCTCCTCATTCCAATCTGGAAGAAGCCTGGATGCGAAAGTGACCTTTTGGGATGTCCTGTCATCTTATCAATCACCATCATTCATAAACTCTGGGCTGCAACTCACTTCTTCCCACCTTTCCCTTTCTTCTTACCACCATCCACTTGTGCTTTGAGGGCTTTGAGTTGCTGTTGAAGTGCCTTGTTGGCCTCCTGTTAGGCGAAGTGAGTACTTTTCTAACCCTAACTCAACTCGGAAATCTGACCTTCAGTGTCAATGCATCTTCAGCCTCGCCATCAGATTCAGATTCGGAATCATCAATGGCCGCATACCCAAGGAATTCCTCACCACTGTTGTCCTCAAGATCGGCAAAGGTCCTGATGGTTCAGACTGCAGTTTCTGCCCTGTCAATGTCCTCATCAATGTCCATCTGTGCCATTGCATGATGATTTTCCTGGGCAAGTTCTTCCAGTCATTTCTTTTCTTCATCTACCTTGGCCTTATCCATGGCCATCTCTGCCTTAGTTTGTCGTTTCCTTTTTGGAGGTGCAGGGAGGTTCGGGGGTGAGCTCGGTCTGAATGTCGCACAGAAGCTTGAGGCTCAGACACTTTGGGGCCTTTTGCTGTCCTTGTCTTCTTGGTAGCAACTACTTGTTTGGGTTCAACAGTGGGTAGGTCATCGATTTTGCACTGGCATTTGGACTTGCTGACAGTCTTTTTACCTTCTTTCCTGCGGCAGGCTGTTCCACCTCTGCAACATTGATGGTACCAGCTTCAGGGGACTGCTGGCCCTTGCGGGCAGTTTTGGCAGCAGCCTTCTGAGTCACGAGTGGGATGTCATGGGTATGAGCCATATTCTGTGGAGGTTTAAATGAAGAGGTTCTCATCAAAGTAAGCAGATTCAGAGATGAGATTTACATTGAGAAGCTAACATGGATGTTAGGTTTGAAGTGGGAATCTGTCAGGTTGCAGGCCTTGTTGCATTGGGGTGGGAACGTGTCCTGTGTTTGTTTTTTGGGGGAAAGATGTGTAGTGCTGACACATCCTTTTATTTGGTTGGGCACAGATCTTGGTTGAAAATCCTCAAAGTCATGTGTTTTCCTTGTTTATTTGTAACCTTTCAACATGTCCATCTTTACCAAGTTCGACTCTTCACAATAAATCCTCCTTCTTGACCACATTCCTTGCATGCCTGAAGATTTCCCCTGCACTCATCCTGAATGCCACTGCACCTTCAAGCATTCAAACACCTGAACACAACATTATAATGCCATTCATTGCCCTCTGTCTCCTGACTCTGAACCCGATCCAGCTCATCAATTTTGCATCAAATATCACCCAAAGCTCAATGGTACGTAACCGTTTCAGCTTGTGGAAGGCTCCCCACTCATTGTATCTCACAGCTTTGCCATACAATAAGGATGGCAATTTTCTATTTGAGCATGCTCAACCACCACCACCTGCAGCCCATGATGCCACAGAAGACAACACATTTCATCCTTTTGAAGATCGACTTGCATTCAACTGGGCCCACTACCATTTCACAGAGCTTCAGTCATCTGAGCAAGAAATCAACAAGGGTATGGACCTATGGCTTGCCATGACTTTGAAAGCTAGTAACAACATGCCATTGCCCTGGTCTTCAGTGGAGGAAATGTACCAAACAATTGATGCAATTCAAGAGGGAGATGTGCCGTTTGAGACCATTCACTTCAAATATGGAGGTCCAATTCGCCCTAACTCACCAGCATGGATGATGGCAACATATGAACTTTGTACATGAAATTCTCGAACCCTCTTGCACCATCAACTCACCATGACCAACTTTGCAGATACCTTCACTCCCAGACCTTACCGTCAATTTGATCACATGGGTGATCGTGTGTGGTCTAACCTGATGTCTGGAGATTGGGCATGGAATGAAGCAGTGTGTATTTGACCAATTTATTGTACTCGTTTGTTGTATTGACTCTAATCTCAGGATACAATAGCTCAAGATGAATGTACACATGGGGCTATGCTCATACCTATCATATCAGGCAGCGACAAAACAACAGTTTCTGTTGCAACTGGGCATCAAGAGTATCACCCAGTTTACGAGTCACCAGGGATCATCACAAATACTGTTAGATGTGCTCATGGAAATGCAGTCCTTCTGGTTGCATTCCTTCCTATCCCGAAAAGTTTCTTTGCCCCTTTGTATGTTATTAATTTAATATCTCAATGTAGCAAACAAACGCCAATGAAAGCACATCGAATATCAGAGCTTTGTCTGGCAGATGTACCACATGTGCCTAGCCTGGATTTTTGCACCACTTCAATCAGGAATGACAGTCCCAGAGGTTGTCCATTGTCCTGATGGTCATTTCAGGAGAGCAATTTACAGCCTTGGGCCATATATTGCTGACTATCCTGAACAGGTCTGGTTGGTGGGAATTATTCAGGGCTGGTGTCCAAAGTATGTATCTCACTTTTACTATATTCCATTGGTTCAGAGCTAAAAAATACTGCTTAGATGTGAGGCAAAGCCAGACAATTTGGATGGTAATCTTGGGGAGACACATCATCACAAACATGAAAGAACTGATTTCATCATCAAATGCTTCGATCCAGGCATCATCTGGGAAAAATATGGAGTCTGGAGTGATGTCGTTGTAAGTCTTTCCACTCTTTGCACTTATCTTCTCAAGCTAATCGTGCCCTCAGCCATTCACACATGGATTTCCACGCACTGATATTCACATTCTGCTGTTGCCTGATCTCCTTCATCAGCTCATTAAGGGGACTTTTAAGGACCACTTGGTGATGTGGGTTAATGAATATCTCCATGTCAAGTATGGTGAAACTCAGGCACTCAAAATAATACATGACATTGATCGACGGTATGTAGTACATTCCAATATACTATTTATCCAACATAAATTGACATCCAACAGCATCTCTGCAGTTCCGTCATATGCAGGGCTTCGGCATTTTAGCAAGGGTTGAGACTTTGCACAATGGACTGGAGATGATTCAAAGGCATTAATGAAGGTGCATTCGAGCTTGATTTATGTTAAATACAACAGTAACTCACATTGTAAATAGGTTTATATTGCTGCAATTGCTGGCCATGTACCATCAATGATTGTCCAGTGCATATCAACATTTATGGACCTTTGTTACATTTTCTGGTGAAATGCGATTACTGCCAGTGCTCTCACAACTGCCGGAACCCTCCTCACGTGATTCCATGAACTCCACTCAATCTTCATCACTGAAGGTGTTCGCAAGTCAATTTCCTTACCACGCCAGCATGCGCTCGCTCATTATATCACTTCAATTACCTTATTTGGGTCCCCCAATGGCCTATGCTCGTCAATCACAGAATCAAAGCATATCAAAGCTGTAAAAGAGCCTTGGCACTGGTCGAGTTGATTCAAGGCACTCATCCAAATGCTACATACAATTAACTGGTTGGAAAAGCTTGCTGCATTATGATGCAGATTCTTAAGAGAAGGGTTGCTCTGTGGCAGCACAGCAGGTCATTTTGCTCCAAAGCAAGGTGAAGAAAGTGAGCTCGACAGTGAGGAAATGGCCACAAGCGATGAGGAAGGTGGATCAGATATTGGTGAGGACACGAAGCAGGGTTTTGAGAGGCATTTGGGCAATGCCGGGCCTGAGGATGGACCACAGTCTCTTTCATCCATCACACTAGTGGCTACACCAGGTAACTGGAACCTTTATGTCTGCCGTCCAGTGATTATTGCATATGTACTGATCATATCTCTATTTTTCCAGAAAGATGGTATCTGAAAGACCTCAACAAGTTGGCGCAGTACATCAATGAACCCAATTTCCCCTCTGAATTCAAGTCCTTCCTCTATTCCATGTGACACCCTAATTGCTCAGTCCCAGATGATGTTGAAAATTGGGTCAATTTCAGCAGCAAAATCCATGTTTTCCATTCTGCCATTACCCACTTCTATGCCCCTAGTGACCTTTGTGGCCCTTGTGGGATGTATCATCAGCGCATTCGGTGCAACCCCTCATGGTATGGCCACCCCTGACATGACACGGTTTTTGTTGTCGAGGATGAAGATCAGCCCAGGATGCAAGGGATGCTCATTGCATGAGTTCACCTCTTGTTCTCATTCACAGATTCCGAGACTGACCAGGTGATTCAGTGTGCCCTTGTGAGCTGGTTTCTCCCTACTTCGGATCAGCATGACCCTGATACTGGTATGTGGACTGTCAAACCTGAGGGGACACAAAGACGTTGACCAGTGCAGGTCATACCATTGAAGAGCATTGCGAGAGGAGCTCATCTACTGCCTAAATACGGTGTCGGAATGTTGCCTGACCACATTATGCACGTCAATTCCCTCAACGCATTCTGTAATTACTTTGTGAACCCGTACATAGACCACCATTGCCACGAATTTCTGTCAGAGTAGTAATTTTAGTCTAGTCAGTCAACCCATAGTTAGCTTTTTGACTTTTTAGCTTTTTCGCTTGTCGCAAAACTCTGAAAAGCTGAAAAGTGTTGAAAAGTGAAAAAGTAAAATGCTAGCTTGCTGATGCATGGTAATACAAGGGATAGTCATAGCATCAAGGAGAGGGAGTCTGCTTGCCCCTCATTTTGTATTGTTGGTCTGAAAGGCCACTATGGCCTCTGCAATGACCTGCAGTTGTGGGTCACTTTTATTGAAGACCATTTTATCTTCAATGACTACAAGGAGAACCAAACTGGGGTAATAAAGGAGGCACACATCAGTCTGTGTGACCCTATTGGCATCACCGCAGATTGTGAGAGGGATGATATAGTATGTCATTATAAGGGTGTTATCAAGTTCATTGAATTCCAGAAGCTTCAAAGTCTTCATGGTAAAGTTGTGGATAAGGCTCTCCTGGGAGTCCTGGGTGGCAAGATTGAGATACCTGAGATAATCTGCAGCAGATTTAGAAATGTTCATGTTGGGGTCACCATGGGCAGTGAGGATGGCAGGGTTAAGATGGTCTAGCGATGGGTCTGCACCATGACAGAAGAATTCCTTCGGAGGGACAGGTAAGACAGTAATGTTATAGGCGATGAGATCACCACCACTCCAGTCGCTGCCTGACTTGGCAGACTGAATAGCATCTGCCATAATTGGAATCTGATGATGACGTGGGAGCGACCAATCCATGGACTGCTGAAAACATTGCACCACCCACCTGAGTAACACACAAGTGAACGTCATGATGGTTATCGAGTAAGGCGTTCATCCAAGTTCTAACAACATCACATGGAAGGGCCTCATCCATCGGCACTTCAGCCATTAGCTTTTTTTCGCTTGTACAAGCTAAAAAAGGTAATAAAAGGGATGAAAAGCTGACCATCAGAATCCGGGCCCGGATTGCCAAAAAGCGCAGACTTTGTACCAAATGTTCAGGAAGGCCAGAGCTGAAGAGGACCATGAAATCAATTCTCTGTATCACAAATCGTGGCACAGGACGCGAATCGATGCAAAATTTTGCGATTACTGATCATACGACATATTAAATTTTCGAAGAATTGGCCGAAAAAGCAGAAAAGCTAAAAAGTAAATGGCCGACTTGCTGATGTCACATGCGTCCGAGATTGTAGTAAATGATTTTAAAAATGCAATATTTTTACGTGACCCTAACCCGACATCCCGACCAGCCACGGCCAGTTCGTCGCCCGTAACCTCTCCTCCAGCACTACATTCATTTTCTACCATGGTAAGTGCTCTTTGCCCTCTGTGCACTCATATTGATCCCATAATCCATTACTGATGTAAATTATTTCTCTCAGGGCGGAGGAGGACGTTATCCCTACCCGAAATACGTCTATTCACCGGCAGGTGCTTTTCCAATCCTATTCTTCGTAATACCACATGAATCTCAACGAAAACCTTCTGTTTCTTCTTATTCAACATTTACTTAGGTGGATGGTGGACGCGCCCTTCAAATTGGGCCACCAACACAGCCGTAGCGTTTGCTGGCATTCTCACTGCGACATACTTCATCTGGAACATCAGTGCAAGCCACGAGGTTCGTTACGGGATTTTTTCTTCACTGGAAGTTTGCTCGGTGGTACCAGGACAATTATTTTGGAACTCGGAGGGTTTGACCCTTGGGGCAGGAACGGATGGCGTATAATGGAGTGTGTGTGTGATGTTGGGATTTTTGACTGTTCTCCGGGTTAATTTACTCTCGACGTCTGTTCCCGATCTCTTTGGACCGTTTACACCTCTCTTCCTCCTCTTCCGTAGATGGCCTCCATCTTTTCGAACATTGACTGATGCATTTATGTTTCACCTTCCAGAAACGCGTTATACAGCCCAATAGACCTATACCATCCATGCTCGTACGTCTTGCCCTTTCATCCTCCTTTTCTTTTCTCATGTATGTTACCTCTCAGTGGGCGAAGGAGTACACCGAAAAGAAGGACAAGATTCCTGAAGATTCAACTCATTGACCGTTGTAGACGCATGAGAGCCATAGAAGGAAAGAGACTGGACCCGCCGAGAGACTAGAATTCGCTGTACCTGTAACCAGCGCCAATGGAGGCCGAACCCTCTTTGATGCGGCGTCCTACATCCACCTCCCTTGTCCATTCGTCTAGATATTCGCAGGTGGCGGTCGAATGAAATCAAATACAGTTTCTTCATATTCTATTCGTGGACCGGATTGAGATTTCCAGACACCCTCTCTTACCACTGATTCACGTCACATCTTTTTCTTTATTGTCCGTTCATCGCTTGGACTGAAGGCTGCTTTCAATGATATTGAAAGTGTGTTTCCCTCATCGCTGCTTTTCCCATTCAAGCCGCCTCATGCCAACAGCTTTGCCGTCAAGGCTGCACTGCAAAACGTTGGTGTCATGATAATTGTTGTAAAAGTCTGGTATTGTACATGATACTGGTGTTACCGCTATTGAGGTTCGAGATAGAGTTCGGGTGGGGAATACCATTGTACTGGATATGAACTCCTCAGAAGCCGTACCTGCCACCGTAAGCTATAACCCAAAGTTTGAGTTGCCTACCAAGACACTCCACATCAAAATTGAGACTGATATGTACCCCACAACGGTTACATCACAAGTAATCATCCCCTTGTTTCGGTGCCTTTTCTGTTTGTCCATGAGAAGGCTGCGTAGAGATGTACGTAAAGCTGCCTGTTTTAACAATAGATGGAACAAAGGCGACAGATCGTAGATCCTTTCAATATTATCTATCATTTCTCCGGTGTGTAGAAAGAGAAACGTCTCTATAGTTTCTTGCCGAACTCTTTGCGCTTTGGTTTGTCCAGGAAGAAGAGGAACGAGAAGTCCTCCATTACATTGCCGACATACTTTGAGTGACCTGGAGAAAGTGACTGGGTTCTGGATCAATATTTTGAGATCGCTATTAGCTATAGCCTATAGGCGGCTGTGGTCATTGTTTAAGGGTTTTTCCTAGGTACATATTCACGGCCTTCATCTTGAGCCAACCGAAATTGAGAAGGCTTAGAATGAACGGACTGCATCAAATTGTGAACTAATATGAGCAGAAAAGAGTCAAGTACTAGTTATTATATGTGAGCAGTGAGTACAGCGGAATATGTAATAAAAGACATTAAACAATATGCATAGTAGTAAGGATATAAAGTATATCTCGAAAGCAGGGGACAAAAAGCAAACGAAAGCGAAAGAAGCTAGAACAACAGAAAGAAAAAAGAAAGAGATAACAAGCGACTTAAAAAACTTTACATAAGTGCAATAAAGGAAGATCACCGCCGCAGAGATCTCGCAAGCTTTGCGCTGTATTCAGTCATGAATACTTGCACTTGAATGACCGTCTAGCACACTGACTACCAAAGACAAAGTAAGTCAGTGTTCCGGAGTAGCAGTAATACGGAACACGTACTTGCAAGTGGGATCTGGACTACCAGCGGAGGGCGCCCACAGGATATCTTGCGTTCGCGGCAGAACGTACATGCCAAGCTGGGTTTTCTGGGTTCCTTGACGTTCTTCTCTCCGCCTCGGCCTGTCGAGACGTCATTGGAAGCTCCGGTCTCTTGTGGACTGTCGACGTCTCTTGTGCTGTTCGCTATAGAAAGATGGGTATTAGCAAAGGCAGCCGTGAAAACTAAGGCACGTACGTACTCTTCTTGCGTTTCTTTGTCGGGGAAGGAAGATTCGCTGAGTCAACGTTGTCTTTGTCGGGGGTCGAGGACGCTCTGCGAGATGGTTTGGGAATGGTGATGGTGAGTGGACGAGCTTTAACAGCCAAGGCTTTGGCTTGCGCCTTCCTCTGTTCCTCTTCCCTGAGCTTCTCTAGAAATATGAGGTTGGGAGTAAACTCAGAGTAAGTCGATTGCTTCTCTGGTGGCACCGGAAGATGCTGGCGGAATCATGAGCATGGTAAAAGTAGAAAGTCAGGAAATAACGAACAGCAACATATATCGGCTCAGGATCGAGAGGGGGAGGTGGTCGTGCTTGCAATTTTTGAGCTGATACAAGTGAAGGGCCGGAGTAGAGACCATGGGAAGGGACTAAAACGGGAGGAGCCTAAAAGACGGAAGGTTGTAAGACCATTTATCACGAAGACTACTCTTTCTCACTCTTACCTCGAATACAGACCCGATAGAGTGACTAGGAGATGCATCCAATTGAGTGGACGACAACTCCACTGGCGGATACTGATAGTTGAGCTCAGCTGTCGGCGACTCAGTGTCGGCATTTTCGGTCCAAGTGGCTGTTGACGTTGTCACCCACGAAGACGCGTCGTAACGCTCCTGCAACGATTCACTATCCCACACCCTGCCGTAATGGTACGCCCCACCATGCGCATCTTTGGAATAGCTGCCCGAACTCCTCTGTTATGTTACATACAAACGAGTAAGTGCCATTCTCGGGTTGACATATCACGTCAAGATTCTTACCTGCGGAACGGGTTGGAAATATCCGACACGACTGTGAGAGCCGGCTTGGATAGGTGGAGAATACACGTGGCTTGCGGGGGACGCGTAGTAGTCCGGGTTGGACAAGTTGCTGGGCGCATACTCGGCCTCGTGGGTCCACGACGCCGATGGACCCATGTCTGGTGGCCCAACGACTGTTCCATGTCGAGGGTAATGAGAATCGGAGTACTCTGGATATGACATTGCCCTGAGAGAAGAAATTGAACAATTGACCTGAGGTTATAGTTACAAGAGAGCAAGATATGTAGATGCATACCGAGCTATAGATGCTTTATTGCAGAAAGAAGTGACTTGATATTCCTGCGCTACACGAGACCAGATCAAGAATACAGGACAATGAATGTAATGTAGTTCCGTTGAAGTGGAGGAAGGGGAACGAAATGACAAGAAGTGATAAAAAAAAGCGAGAAGAGCAACGTCGAAAGAGCAGAGAATGAGTTACATAAGGCAGTTCCTGTGTACGTACAGTTTTAGCCGTTTCGGGATTAGCGTCTTCGTTGCAGCACACACCTGTCAATATTTGGGGCAACGAAATTTGCGCATCACCATCATGAATTTAGTGATCAACACATCCTCGGTAAGGTTTCCAAAGGATAGGATTTTTCCAGCGCTTCCCCGGATGAGCAGCAGTGGCGAGGTTCTTTGAGGGTTTCTTTTCTCAAAACTATAATGCGCTTCATACGCGTGGTCGGGTTCTTTAGATTCGACCGGATCTTCCTTAGCCATACTCTGCTTTTCTTAACCTTCTGCCGCATCGAATGTCAACAATTTTCCTGTAGCATAAGCAAGCATGACCACTGGCCCGCTGCGCTCAAAAATATACCGCCGGCACTGCCAGGAAATTGGCTACCAAGAGATCAAAACCAGGGTCATAAGGTTATCGCAACTCGTGATTATTTTCACCGTGGGTGGGCATGGGCAAACATGCCCTCAGCATACATGAATGATCATAATCTCATTCAGTATTGAATGCCGAACTTGTGTGCGGCAAGGCTATGAAAAAGAAGAAAAAAATATTGCTGTGGTCTCCCTTTGAGACGTCGACAGGGCTCCATCCGAAATACAGAATGAAAGCGCTCCATGTCATCGCAAAACGCCCACAAACATTCTCCACCTTAATCGATAGATCCTTTCATATCTACGCGAATATTGACACATTTCGCAATACCTGACGTCTTTTTGGCGCAGGAAGTTGCATTTATGAGTCGGGTATCATTAGACTGACATTGAGTCGAAGACATGAGAAAACGTGGGACCGACCGGGACGAACCTCCCTTGGCTAAAACCCAAATCTACCAAGATGAAAAGAAGCAAAGGCACGCGAAGTCAGGTCGTCAGGTCATTGAAAGGGCCTATTCGGGGAAAGGGGGGAAAAGAATTGAATTGAAGCCCGAGGCAGGCCCGAGGTGCCCAGAACGACAAAACATCATTCTGGATATAAACTATCCAAATTAATCCATGTGAGATAAAAGTGCTGGACAGTGCACATCCCTTTGTCGGTATCATTTGCAACGAAGAGAAAAGAAAACAGTAGAGCCGTGATAAAGATGATAAGGTAGTTCAGTTGTTCATGAGATGTCCCGGATATTGACTTGCACAAAGAGCGTTGAGAAGAGGTGCTGCGTGAGCTGCGCATCGTGCAAAGGAAGATGCCGGAAACCTGGGGATCACATCGAGAGGTAGCATCAGTAAAAGTTCAAAGGAAGTCGCCAAGCATAAAGATAAACAAAGCAGATGTCAGAGAAAGAAAGGCAGACAAGAAGAAAAGAAAGCCTAAATCAACGCCTGTCCGAGAAAAATGGCAAAAAAGCTAAATTGAACGAACCTTGTTCCAAACAACCCAGAGGAACGCAATAAATTCCAAGGGGCTCGCCACCTGTATGTCCGTGTTCTCCTTCCTTGCCTTCCTGCCGAACAACGAACTCGACAAAGATCAACTCCCGCATGTCACCGACGCAGTCAAAGGGAAGACATAATTCCTCCTGCCACACCGGGTTGAACCCATTGTTCTTCACCACGGGCGTGCGGAATGTAACTGTACGAGCAGAAGAAACGCTCGTCAGAGATGCATCGGAGGGAGGGGAGTATTGTGCAGTTGGTGATGACATGGCAGAATCAGGGAGGAAGGGCGATTTCGACCAGTCAGGGATATGGAGTGATACTTCGACGAAGGGGTCTACACTAGAGGTTGCATCTGAGTCGTGGTACCTGGCAATTGCTGCGCTGAGATAATCTAGCAGTAGAAGATCAAATTTTGAGAATTGCAAGCAAGGAGTTTTGTACGCACCGTGACGTCAAGGAAATGTCGCGTATACTTTAGAGCAGGTCTTTCTCCGGACAACGAAGCGCTTCAGGTTTCAGGACATATCCCGACCTTCCATTGCGCTGAAACATGGCCTGGTTAATCATATATCCAAGGTCTAAAAATGTCAAAAATAATCGATGACGGTCAGGATGATAAAGGCGTACCAAATGTTTGCCAATTAATGGCCACAAGCTGACATCCAGCAGCCCAATATCTATGCGGCTCATAATTGCTCGAATTCACCCTCGTCCCCTTGGGATAAATTCTTACCAAATGCCCATGCGTGTGCTTCACCAGGTCTTTCATGCCGCCCGAACCTTCGACTTTCAGGATCTTATTAACAGAATTCTCAGAAAGGGAAAAGATATGTTCAGGCGCGTAAGTGATGGATGAGGAGACACCACGACATTTGACACCGACAGTGTAGACGAGAAGTGAGGCGAGGCGGAAGGACATCTTCATGTTGTTCTGGTCTTTGCCGGACGGGTCGGAGGAAGGTGACTTGTCGCTGCCGCGCAGTTTCTTCCACGTTTTCTTCAAGTCGGCAATACCTTCTTTGATGTCGTTCATGCCTTCCTTAATAAAAACTTCTGTCTCATCATCAGATGAGGTCGGAGACGGTGTTTCGGCCTCGAGTGTAGTTGGTCTTCGCAGAGGTGCTGGTGCCTTTTCCTTTCCACTCTTGCGTGCGGCTTGAACTGCCGCTAATTGCTCCACGACATAGAGATTCTTCGCCTGGATGTCAATCATCAACAAGGATTCAAAGATAGAAGGGAACAAAGAGTAACGCAAGACAAACCTTTAACAAGATCTTACCCCTCAAATCCTCCACACTAGGCAATTTCTCAAGCTTTGGACGATCTTCCACAGGCGCCTGGACGATACTGTCGCCAAACACCTCCACCATGATATCCACCATCTTATCCTGCTGTGCGACCCCGCAGTGTACTTCTGCGGAAATAAGAACAGGATAAGGAGAAGTGGAAAACCCGTATTTCGCTACAGCATGGCAAATATCCCGGAGAGGCACTTTGGAGGTAAGCGTTTTGCCATGATAAATCACAGGCTCGGTTTCGCCATCATAAATATCCACTATCGAAGATAATAGGTTAGTAAAAGTAAAATGGTAAGGTGAGGAAGAAAAACACGGACGTTCAACACTCCGACAGCTATGTAATAAAGCACGAATGTACCCCTCAATCGTGCTGACTCCTATAAGCTGGTGGCCCACAGGTAAGTATTATGCGACGTCGAGATAAAGTAGTCCGAAATCGGTTGGGTCATATTTGCCATACGCCTTTATTCTGTTCCGAGAAAGATGCGTTGTCCGAAGATGAGAGTAGGGCTGAGAAATCTTCCAATGTAATAATATCATTGGGTTCATTCGGGGAAACAGAAGGTGAACTTGAGCTTCCAGCGTATTTGGTAAATAAGACTGTCAAGTCGACGTCATCGAGCTTGGACTGTGAAGTTATTCTGGTCAGCAAAGTGGGGTCGTTAAACATCCGAGAGTGTGTGTCAGAACCTTTTGGTAAACCTTCATAAACTTGATGAAGGCGGCAAGTCGAACTTACCGCCGTTAGTGGACGCCAGCTTGACATAGATGGCTTCTAACTCCGGACGCCGCTTCAGAACCCTTGCAAATTGTTGGTATTGAGCAAAGTTCAAATGACTTCGGTTCAGAGTGTCGATTTCCTGGTGGACGAAAACCAGGTGATTAGCATAATTTTATTATGCACATGAAGTAGATGAAACGAAGCAAACAGACCTTGAATATTTTTCGAATTTCATCCCTGCTCAAGTTGACGTTCAACCTTCTACACAACCTCTCGATCTCGTCAAACTCCAGCACCTGGTCCGCCTGTTCATCTGCACCTTTCCAGTACTGCCTCTCCCAGACCGTTTCCTTCATCTTCAGGTCCATGTTACCAAAGCCCGTCATCAACCCTTGGCGGATAGCGTATAGTTTCTGAAGCGCCCCAAGCCAGACATCAAAATTCTCTTTCGAGTCAGCCACGATATGCAGCGTTTTGTACGCCCCATCATAGATATAAATTATACTAATCCATCTTGAGTCAAGGTCTGGAGAAAGCTTGAATTGTTCACGGTAATACTGCGCATTGGGACCTGTTCGGATTTCCTTGATAGCTTCAATAGGAACTAAAAAAACAGAGAAAGAATCGTTAACCAAAGCACAACGTCAGCCTCAGAAAGCATGCCTATCCCATCTTTAGTAGACTCATAAAAAATCTTCCCTTCATCAGGATCGATCCTAAAAGAAACTTTCTTCTGCTTTCCACTTCTCTCCGATATCTTCGTCATCAGCGTCCCTTTCTCAACCGCCTCGGGAATGTCGATATCCGAGACGATCGGTGGGCGGTCAGCCAGTGCAGGTGTCAAGAGCCCGCTGCCTACTTGAGAGCGATCCGGGTCGAGCATCTTGGCGACCTGGGAAGGCAAGGCGTCTTTGACGAACCCCGCAGACAAGTGAGCGAGCCTTTTGGTCTCTTTCTGCGCCCAGAGAGAAGGACTATGTTGTGAAGGCATCTTTAGGATGTCTTAGGTGTGCTCAGAGCTCTAAAAGAATAGGAAGTCCACACGACATGAGCCTTAGAAACTGCGGAGAAGATGGAGCTCACCAGGCAACGATGGTTGATTTTATCAACTCGTGGTCTTGGCTGCCGATGACGATGCTATAAACGTGGTAGATGCCCAAGATATAAAGTGTCAGCTTGGGCCATGACAGCCTTCTCGACGCAGATTTCCATGATAGGGGCTGTGGGTGGCTGTACCGTCAATTATTTTTCCAAAATCGATGATCGGTTACCGCAGGTGTAGAGGACCCCTGAGGTACTCTCAGATGCCGTTACCAGATCCGGATAGATTCGCGAAAATTTTTTTGAAGCCATGGCTATCCGGATGAAAGTGGAAATGCCGAGTCCGTTTCCGGATAGAAATGGACGCGCTTGCAGACAGGCAAGGAAATCGGATAGTCAACATAACAGTCAACTTTCAACGAACATTAACCCACCAAACCACTGTGAACAATCTAAGTTGCAGATTTTGTGTATATTTCAGCTCCTAGCGGCCTGAGAAAATTTTGCTGAAATTCTGGAAAAATATGAATTTTAATGCCATAGGGTGGGATCCGAATAAAAACGACAGCTTTTTAGGCCGGAGTCGCCATCGGGAGAAATTTTGAAAATCGTCCTGATAAAAATTGGGTAACTCTAGTCATTTTGGGTGAGGGTACTTTCAGGGGTCCTTGTAGCGTGTTCACGTGACCGGAATTCAAATCGCGTCGCGACGCGTCCCACTGTCCCAGCTATTACCGGTTGCCGATCGAAATTTTACATGGCGAAAAGAAAATGCACGTAAAGAGAGACAGCATAGAAATGGTCATAAATGCACAAATAGCTAAACTACAACATATAGTTCTGAATGTCTGTGCCCGTATTAAGTAAAAAAAACCAATGAGTAAAGCTGCCCCCAACACGCCCCACACTGTCTAAGTATCATCTACCGAGCAGCAATGCATGAGTACGGCATACAGCATATCGACCTGCAAAGAGTAAAAAAGGAAGAAAAAGATATATAGAGATGATGTGTTTATACAAACCAATGGTTGACTTCTTTTCGTTCTTCCCTCTGTCCCCTCAAGCACCTCCTTAGAATTTCATTTTCCACCTCATTGTTTTTCACCCCATGGCCCATTAGTCCACCCAACCCAAACCAGAATCACTCAACACTGGATAAAATTCCCAACAATCATAGTCGGAATGCCCCACTTGTCCCTCCGGATCGTAAACGAAAAACAACAGTTGATGAACCCCTCCTCCATCGGCTGGTCCGTCTCCTCTTCTTCCTCTCTCTTCACCAGATCTCCGTTCATTAGTATAGGCGTCGCTGCCGATGGATTAGTGCTCGCAGTTGATACGCTTCCTGAATGGACATTAGCACACGACAAAGAAAAACGAAAGACGGAGCTCGTGCGAACCTGCTAGCGTAGCTTTGCTTATCATAGGACTGGTGATCCCGCCTCCTGGATTCAGCACAGGCTTGTATCGCAGCACACAGGAAGTGAGCACGGCTTTTTGACTCGAATCAAACGCGACATGTCCGTATTTCTGCCAACCAAATGAGTAAAGACATCAGGGAGCATCAGCAGTCATGCGCAGCACCCACCTCCCAATAATTAACAGCCGACTCTTCCGCCATCAGCTCGTATATACATAACCGTCCCTAAAACACACAACATACAGTCAGAAATCCGCCTGGCACTCAAAGGCAGGGAAACAAGACACTCACATCTCGCAACATGTACCCATCAACGCCCACCAACTCGGAAAATTCTCTGTTTCCCTTGTATATCTCCCCTGTTCGTCTCCACAAGCACGCAGGCACGCCCATCGCGGAGAATACGCGGTCATAGTCGAGCAGCAGCCGCTCAAACGCTTCTTCGATGAAGACAAGGTCCTTGAGACGGTGTTAGAGTGGTGTTTGGGGAAACACGAAGTGTAGGGGAGAGGAGAGAGGTGTGGGGAGGAACATACGAGGTCACGGAGGGACTGAGCAACGGCCTAGTGGAGTGGTAGTAGGAAAGATGATAAGTTCGTATTCTTTGGGCAGGAAAGGAAACCAATCACCCTGAACTTGGGTCTCAGCACTGAAAGTGGTTGCAGGATCTGCTGCTTCGACTCTTGTGAAACACTAGAAATATCAAAGAGAGCAGGGAGCATCAGCACCGAAGGAGAATAGAATAGACAAGAAAAAACTCACTTTCGATCCATCCACCTCGACAGCCTTGCATACCCTTTCACATAATTGTAAGGCTTTAAAAGTCCTGCCTCGTATTTACTCCGGATCACCCTGTTCAGTCGTTCGTCTCTTGAACCCGGTTCCTGATCAGCAGCTGTGAGCAAAAACTTTTCAGTCTTCGTCGCAGCTGGCAGAATCGTCTCAGGCGATGAGGTCGCCGTGGTGGTGACGATCACCCCTGACCCCGTTGATGAAGCTGTGCCAATGGCGACTGTCGCCCCTGCAGTGGTAGTGGTTGGGTAGATGGCAGCTTGGAGCTGTGCAGTGGTCATGGTCGTGGTCGTGGTTGCTCCGCCTGAACTGGTCGAGGACGGGCCGTTTATAGTGGTTGAAAATGAGGCGGAGGAAACCAGGGAGGGTGCGATCGTAGCGGGCGGTGAGAAAAAGGAACCGTCATCCAAAGTCTCGAGAAAATCGCTACAGGGTCGGTGTCAGACACTTATGAGGAAGAAGAGAAGATTATAGGAGCACAAAGACATACGTGAGTCCTGAAAATTCGTTTCCAAAGGTTTCCGGGGAATACATGTACGTGGGCACCGACATGGGCCACGCGGCGGTCGCCTGCGCGGGTTGGCCTTGGTACATGGTTACTGGGGGTGCAGGAAAACGTCAGAAAATTCCACTTGAGACGAATATCGAACTATTGAGCACGACTTACCAGGTGCATAGGTTCTCGTGAGGTCGATTCCAGGTATCTGGGCAGATGGCCCTGTTGCTGATGCTGTTGCCGGTTTTTCTGGCAATTTCGGTCTTCGTTCGTCATGACATAGGTGTCCTATCTCGCGTTTGATACTGCCAACGTTGAAAAATCAAAAATCAGAAGGATCGTGGGCGGTGGCAAGATACAAGGAACGAGAGACCAATTTAAGACAACAACGAAAAAGTCCGTCAACAAAGAGATCAAGAAAAAAACTTTGGGCACTAACCAACGTTGACAAGGTCGTCCTTCATCACAAGTCATATGGCTCCTTCGACAGTATAGGCAGGCATGGTTGACCTTTCTTCTCTTCACTGTCTTCTTCTTCCTGCCAGCGTCGTCGTCCGCTGCACCGCCGTTGGAAGAACCTGAACCCTGCTGAGCATCGCTGCCGCCAGCGGCTACCGTGCTAGCACTCGGACTCGCCGCCGACGTTGTGGTCATTGTACCTATAGGGGTCGAAAACGCTGTACCCTGTGCTGAATCCGCGTAGTTCGTGAACATCGTCATCAAAAAACGAGTGGTAAGGTGCTGACTGGGATTTTGTTGATTTAGTATCCAGAGGCTGGTATAACGAACACTAAGTTCAAGAATAAGCGGAATTCATATATGGCGTAACAATTTTGAAGCAAGGGGACCGAAAAAAAGAAAAGGTGGGGGCGGTCGTTGGCAAAGACGTGAAAGTGAGAAATTTACCGCATTTGGCGTCGGCCGCCTTTGAGATTTTCCCATTCAGTTATTTTCGGCAGGGATATGCTTCATCTTTAAGTAGTACGTGCTCCCAAGGAAACAACGGGCTGCGTATTATGTTCTTAAATTACTCCACGATAACGACTTTCCAATGCGAAAGTTTGCATTCGACGAAACATGAAGGAGAGGCTCGATTGCAGAGTACTTCTCGCTTCAGGACGGCCGCAACTTAGTAATAGGAAGGATAATAGCCAATTCAAGTAGTACTGATGCTTTCATTATCGTTAATTCGGCAGGGTATATATTGGCTGAGATATCATATATTGCACCACGTTTGATCTTTTTTTTCCTATCTGAAATGGAAAGGATATTGCACATTTGATGGCAAAACCAACTTGAAGTTTATCCATTGTTGTAGCTCGCGGTTCATTGTGGTATCGGATTCGAAAGAGGTAGGAACACTCGCAATACTCATAAAGACTTACTGAATAGACTAAGGAAGAAAGATCATGGGTTTCGACCTATTCATGGCCCCCTAAGGACCATGCTGTCTGTTGGTATTGAAGGCCTACAAGAACCGTCGAGTAATAGCAGAAGTATTTCAGTATTCAAGATCCAACTCCTTTTATTTAAATTCTAGACTCACCGCAGGAAGGGAAATACAACCACATTGGCAGAGTCGTGTACTCGCCACGGAGCAACGTTTCTTGAGTTACTTCCTACAAGAAGCTACAGATTCTTTCTTCCAATCGGCGGTTATCACTTTCATCAATTATATACACCCAAGTATGCTCGTGTTCTGATAAAGATTGAATTATCTGGTAATATATGTATATGTTTACAAGTGAGGCCCCGTTTATTACTCTTGTTAATCATGACACGACCTGAGCTTGGAAAAGGGCGTGGCGACAAGGGCAGAAGGGAGCTCCACCGTTGCTGGAATGAATAAAGGAACTGTTTGGGCTTTTATACTGCAACGTTAACATTCTATCCAGCTACCGAGTCTTTTAATCAACCAGAATACGAGCTGCGAAGCTTAGGGCGAACGAAGATAAACGAAGGAGGGCTGCGCATGTACATCCGTATAAATGGCACGACTTGTTACGCTGCAGCGAGTTCCGAACGAGCGAAGGCTAAGTTCCCGGAGGCCTGTGGGAGAAGCTGCACTAGCGCTTGTCTGAGAAGCTGGTGCCGGAAGATGCTTTGCGGGTAGCGACTCAGGGATGGTGAGAAGGCAAGGTAAGATCATGTAAGACGTATTTTGAATGGATTAAATTCACAGGGGTACAGTCGCTGGTGAAATCTAATTTAATCGATATAAATGAACTATGTATCCCAGTCGCGGTCTGTAGATAGTAAAACCGACACAAACGTGCAGTCTAACGTACACATATCCGCGAGGGTACTCATTGGGCTTACGATCAAATTTTCAAGGATGGGGTGAGAAAATAATGCTAAATTTGGGCCCTCTATGATGTGGTCAGCATTCTCCATGTTCGTTTCGAACCATCATCAGGGATCTAAATATGTCCTCTAGTCTCCTCCACAAGTACAAGGTGGGATTCACTGAAATCTGGTGAATTCATACTAAATTAAGATTTATAGAGATATCTTTCTATAACTTTGAACTCAGTCCTGAATGTTTAGAGTTTACATAAGATAGCGGCTACTGCTGAGGTCCCAATACTCTCCGGGATGGCCCTTTACTTGAAGGCTGAAGTTTGGACTTTCTAGCCCCCACTACCTGGACTCGATAATGACGGTATGTTGCCGTCACTTTGATAGTTTAGTATATATTTATCCTTTTAACTCAACTATTGCGTTGAATTGGCTCCTTATCTTTTGCAGAAACGTGGCGGACAATTTCCCACCTATTATTTACTGATAGCGCATGGATACAATCTTGGAATCACTCCAAGTCATCAAGAAACCAAAGCCTTTAATCTTTTCGCGTCTCACAACTTCATCACCGATTACAGGACCTGTACCTGTTTGTTTGTCTGTCTTCAAAAGCGTGTCCAGTAGGTCAGAAGGGCCGGTATTCGAGGCCTATCAATCAGCACTCTGGATCAGCACTCTCCACCCGAAGAGAACATGCTTCTCTGGAGGCTCGAACATCACCGCTCCACATCAAACTTTGTAAACAATTGCGGTTCATATAACGTCTCGAATGACTTTAAACACACACCCTTGAGGCTTCGCTCTGTGGTTACAGGCGTTCATACGCACGTCGTTTACGGACAACATGAAATGCACGAGGTGCGTCGTCATTTTGTTCTCTATATTCGAACTGAGGCATAACCCTAAATCTATAGAACGCCAGACTAAAAATAAGGCCCCGTCTTCTCTGGGCTTCCACTTCATCGTGTTCTGTGACTGATAAAGGTGCCGTGGATGTGTGGATCTATTCCTTATAGAGGTGTTAGACACCGCTGAAACACGCCACTCCAGCAGGGTGCTACCTTTTTAATGTTCTAGGAAGCTGTGTCAATTCATGATCTTCTCGGAGTGAATGTGAAGCTGCATCATGCAAAGCAGAAGCCTAGCGTCAATCTAAGGGTCCTTCTAGTTTAAAAGATGAAGATGTGATCCTTGGTATTCATTCATTTCCTTTCCTGCCACCTCAACTTCTCAGCTTTTTCGCATTACCCATTGTCGTGATCCCAAATGTCGAGTTCAACAGCACCACCCTCTCCTCCCCAAATGCCTAATCTTGACCTCATACTGATTGCTAGAACCACACGGAAGACTCTAGATCGTTTAGCGTCGTTTTCTAACATGCAAAGGTGAATCTGCCTTTCTTTTTGTTTCTCATCCTAAACTTTTATCAACGATATAGTACCTCGGAAGAACCTTTGCTTCTCCTCGCCAAAATCTCTCGTACAATCCTCGCTCTCATCAAACTCATCGACTCCAGCATGCTCGCTGCGCAAATGGGATACCAGCTTGCCTCAGACGCGATGATCATGTGCGATCCGGAGGAAACGGAGTGGGAGGCGGACGTGAGTGTTGATAGCCTGCGTGGCATATCGAAGGACGGCCACGAGACCGCGAATAGTGTCATGGAGGGGTTTAGGGAAGTTAAGCAAGAAGTTTACAAGGTATTCTTCATTTCTGGCTCTGGCCAAATTGCCTTTCATAAAATTGACTGTTATTCATATAGATTGCGGCTTCCACGAAGGACAACAACACGGTCGTCCTCGTCCCTCCAGATCCGTTCCATGGTACGTTATGTCATTACCGGCTTATACCCACAACTTCCCATCTGATATATCCTTCGCTAGCTGAAACTATGAAGATCCATCTCAAAGATATCGGTACTGATCTGGTGGCCAATCTGAACCTACTCTCTGAAATTTCCCGTGAGACGACAAATGTGTCTGGCTGGTGGTCATACGTCAAAGATGATCTAGCAGCTGAGCGTCCAACGCTCATACCTTCCCAAAAGGATAGCAGTGACCAGGCAACCACCTATGCTTCTGAAAAGTTTGCGAAATGGTCGCAGTTAAAGGAAGCGTTCCAACAATATTACAATATTGTACGTACCCAATCAAAATTCATGGTCACTCTGAGCTGAGCCATTCCATAGGTTCATGAAGCACAAATGCGTTATCCCTCTCTTCTCCCTTCATCTTTGGCAGCATGGAAATCGGTCGCGTCTCCTCGCAGCGTCGAGGCTAGCTCTGTAGGCCATTGTGCGTCACAAGACCTTTTTGGGGAGTCTAGCCCTGCCTCTGGGCCTGGAACGCCTAGAGCCAAACGAAAAATCATGTTCTTCGAAATGGTCAGGCTCAAACGTCAACAACGTTTCTTAGGGCACCATGCAAGTGAGCCGGCCCTCCGAGAGAAAGGGAAAGGTGTGGCCCAGGACAAGGACAAGGACGTTATCGCAAGGCAGGGAACGCACGGGTCGTCAAACACAGCCACCACTACCCGTTCTGGTGCACGTGAAGAGGAGAAAGTTGCCTCATCGCTATGGTGCTGTCCACGACTGTCTTTCTTGAGAGTATGGGACATTATGGGCACTGTGGATTCTTTCTATGACGAATTATGTGAATGATTAACTTGATATGCTGTGGATTCAAGCAATAAAAATATTTCGAAGGCAGATTACGGGCGAAGATAGGAGTTCATCACATGTCTGACGCGTGCGTGACACAGGTCACGCGACTAATTGTTACATGTGAGACCTTGCTCGAAACCGGTCCTCCAGCAAATCCCTCTGGAATCCTCTGGCACTCTGAGCATCTGCGAGTCGATTGAAGTTCTGCTGCGAGTTTGCACTGGAAACTACTAAACTATGGCAGACCTTTCTCGGGCGCTGGTGAGAGTTCCAGAAATCTACGTCAAGGCCTCGAACATTCGGGCACTGTAGGGTGGCTATGACGTTATTTCCGTATTCCGTTCTTGTTCACATGGTGCCTCTATATATAAACCAATGCCAAACCTTCGTCTTATTCCCCACTTTACGACACACATACTATCGATATTATCTCTTTCTTTGTGATTCTATCATGGCCAGTAACATGGAATTTACTGACAAGACGCAGCAGTCGTTGTCTGATGCCATTCAACTTGCAAAAGACTATGCAAATGCCCAAGGTATGTTCAATGAAATTTCCCTGTTCGTTCCGACATTGACTTTTACCTCCTTTCTTTCTAGTTTACCCTGCTCATCTCGCGTTTGTACTGTTAAACGAAGGGGAGGCCGCAGAACCCTCTGCCGCAGGAGGGTCCCATGCTGGTGTCACTCCTCTGTTTTCTTCTGTCATCACTAAAGCCGGTGGCGACCCTGTGAGTGGTTGTAATTCTTGTTCATGCTTTTCACCGCCTTTACTAATGAGCTTCTCGTAGACCGTCGTACGACGAGGCGTTCAGAAAGTCATTGTTCGCCTACCTTCGCAGGACCCTCCACCGGAAGAGACTTCCTTCTCCACCGCTTCCTTAAAAGTCTTACGTGAAGCCCAATCCCTCCAGAAGACCATGCACGACTCGTATATCGCTCAAGACCACATCTTGCTCGCTCTCATCAAAGACCCATCGATAGCACCAGTCCTGAAAGAGGCCGGACTTACCGAGGCGACTCTCAAGACCGCTATTGAGCAAATCCGGGGCAATAGGCGGGTGGATTCGAAGACGGCGGAACAAGGGTTCGATGCTCTCCAAAAGTATGCAGTCGACCTGACTGCTCTAGCTGAGGAGGGCAAGATTGATCCAGTCATCGGTCGTGATAACGAGATTCGTCGGGCTATCCGTATTCTTTGCCGACGGTATGTTTTAGTCATTCCATTCCATTCTTCTGAAGACTGACGTTTTTTTATAGGACGAAAAACAACCCTGTTCTCATTGGTGAACCTGGTGTCGGAAAAACCGCTATTGTTGAAGGTCTAGCCCAGCGTATCGTCAAGCGCGACGTTCCAGCTAGTTTGATCGCTCGACTCTACTCCTTGGACATGGGTGCCCTCATGGCTGGCGCCAAGTACAAAGGTGAATACGAAGAGCGCATCAAGTCGGTCCTCAACGAAGTTGAGAAAGCATCCGAAGACGGTGGCCCCGGAATTATTCTCTTCATCGATGAACTCCACCTCATCATGGCTGGCCGCGGCGGTGAGGGAGGTGGCATGGACGCTGCCAATCTCTTCAAGCCTCTTCTTGCTCGTGGCAAGTTAAGGTGCATTGGTGCCACTACGCTATCGGAGTACCGCAAGTATATCGAGACAGACCCTGCCTTGGAGCGGCGTTTTGCTCAGGTCCTTGTGAATGAGCCCAGTGTTCCGGAAACGATCAACATTCTGCGAGGCATCCGGGAGAAATACGAAGTTCATCATGGTGTTCGCATCCTCGACAACTCCCTTATTGCCGCTGCGACACTGGCTCATCGGTACCTTACTTCAAGACGACTTCCTGATTCTGCCATCGATCTTGTTGATGAAGCTTGCGCTAGGTAGGCCCTTCTTCTCATGATAAATTTTTGCGCTGTCGCTAACTACATCCTTCTATAGCGTCCGCGTTAGTCGTGAAACTGAGCCAGAAGAGATCGACAACCTCCAACGCAAGAAGCTGGAATTGGAGATAGAAATCCACGCCCTTGAACGCGACAAGGAGGCTGCTAGCAAAGAACGACTAGAACTAGCACGCAAAAGGATCTCGCAGATCGACGATGAGCTCCGCCCTCTCAAAGCCGCGTATGAGAACGAGAAGAGGCGAGGGGAGGAGATAACAATGTCAGGAGAAGGATTGATGAGCTGAAGGCAAAAGTGGCAGAAGCTGAACGACGGTATGCATTGTTTTTGCGCAGTGAGGGATTGCAACTAACTTGTTTCATATAGATATGACCTTGCCACTGCTTCCGACCTTACTTACTATGCCCTTCCCGACCTGCAAAACAAGCTGGCGAAATTGGAAGCCGAAAAAGCCGTTGAGGACGCCAAGGCAGGGGCGGGCATGGATACTGTCAATGCAGAGAGCATCGCCGAGATCGTTGGAAGGTGGACCGGCATTCCTGTCTCCCGGCTGGTGACGACTGAGAAGGAGAAGTTGTTGAAGATGGAGAAGACCCTCTCGGCGCAGGTCGTTGGACAGCCGGATGCGGTCAAGGCTGTTGCCAATGCTGTCAGGTTATCGAGAAGTGGCTTGTCGAATCCCAACAGGCCCACTGCGAGTTTCTTGATGGCTGGTCCCTCTGGAACGGGTAAGACGCTCATGGCGAAGACGGTATGTCTTTTCACTTATATTGCCTCTGCCAATGTATTTATCATGTTTTTTGCTTAGCTGGCAACGCTGCTCTTCGACGACCCCAATAGCATGATGCGTATTGACGCCTCCGAATACTCCGAGAAGCATTCAATCTCCCGTCTCATTGGTGCTCCCCCAGGCTACGTTGGTTACGACGCTGGAGGTCAACTGACCGAGTATATCCGCCGCAAACCCTACTCCATCATTCTCATCGACGAAATAGAGAAGGCCTGCAGGGAATTCGTCACTATCTTCTTGCAAGTCTTGGACGACGGTCGGTTGACGGACGGTCAAGGCAGGGTCATCGACATGCGGAACACCGTCATCATGATGACTTCCAACCTTGGCGCTGCTTATCTCAATGACATGCCTGAAGGCAACATCAATCCCGAGACGAGGCAGTTGGTGATGGGTGCCATTCAAGCCCACTTCCCTCCTGAGTTCATTAATCGTATCGATGAAATTGTTATCTTCGTGAGTTTCATCTTCTTTCTATCGTCTTTATCGTCTTTATCTTCTGTATATTAACTTCATCCTTCCAGCGACCTTTGTCTCGCAAGGACGTGCTCAAGATTGTTGACATCCGCCTCAAGGAAATTCAAGAACGACTGTCAGAGCGCAAGATCACCTTCGACGTCGACCCAGAAAGCAAGCAATACCTCATGTCGGCAGGTTACTCACCCCAATATGGTGCTCGGCCTCTCAATCGCGTTATCCAAAGCGAGATCCTCAACCCGCTTTCTGTCCTCATTTTATCTGGACAAATCTTGGATGGCGAGACTGTCCGTGTGCGATTCGATGGTGCTCACAACCGAATTACGCTCTTACCGAATCATGTGGCGACAAAATCGGAAGGCGCGATGGACGTGGATGCGGATGATTTGACGACAGATGACGATGACATTGAGATTGAGGAGATGGACTAGGGCTTGGATGTAGACCTGTAAAATCATTCCACCTTTCGGCGATGGACTTTGGGTAGAAAAAGCATCAATCAATTGTAGAACTATCATTTGCAATGTAGAATATATGTATTATTAGTACCATTAAACTCTGTTTTATCTTCAGTAAAGTATCAATTGGACGACAAGAATCAACTTCATCCTCCTTCAGTACGTTGGAATCAGCGGTCAACTTACTGCCCCGGCCAATCCCGAATTAGAAAAGTGCATTGAACGTTCTGAAACGTCGGCAGAAATGGTCCCAGTCAGCGGCGACCCAGCTAGGGCTGGGTTAGATATTTTTCGCCGCTGTCAGTAACGTCAGATAATATTTGGCCCTTCGGGCAGTGTCAGATACTATTGTTATTAACAGTTATTTAATGACGTCATCAATATTACATAATTTTTTTTCGGCTCGTTAATAACACTAAGAAGGAATATCTGACACATTACTAACATGCCTCAGAGAGCGGCGCCCGCTAGAAAACTCTCTATGCTCCAGTCCCCTGGTGTGCCCGTCGATTCCTCGTCCACTGTCATCGGTTGAGTGGATAGCAATGCTCCAGGACCCGCCGTGTCGACATTCAAGACAAGGGCATTGAGCTTGCCATCATTGAGCTTGATATATTCAGCAATGTCAAATCTAGCCGATGAGCGGACTACCCTGGGCCACCCTTCATCGTCATGAGCAAATGAGCTAATGTAACGTCTTCGCCAGAATTGATGAAAGTCTCGCAGAGATCGACTAAGGCCTGCTCTTCAGTATCAGAGAGCATTTTCATGACGAATGAAGCAGAAAAATTCAATTGCAGTACGAGCTCATCGATAAGAGATGGGCTATACGGTTTTCATGCGGCCCGGAATATCTAACAGTATATGGCTGTCATATTATGACAGCCGATTTTTCATGCTCTCTGTCAGATATGTTTATAATGCCGTCATATATTTGTCAGTTATTATAAGTTACTAACATAGCAATAACAAACCCTGCCCTAGACCCAGCGCACCGTAGTAAGCCGCGACGACACCTCACGTCGAGTAAAAGTTTCTCCACCATGACTACCACGCATTCTATGATCTGAACCTTCCTGCCACTCCTCCCATAGCTCAAGACAACTTATTGCCCATCATTCGTGTTCTTGACAACTTGCCTGTAATCGGAACTGGACGCCTTCAAGGTTTCAACACTATGCATGAGCCACCCTCCAGAATCCCTAACAATGAATTCTTGTTACGGATCAATGACCAGGATTATTCTCTTCATTCGCCTCTAAACCTCTCAATTTGAAATCGACCTCCAGTGAATACAGTAATTGGGCTGCAAGTAATAGCTTGGAGACGCCACAATTCGACATCGGGTTTCATGGAAATCGCCAATGTTATCCTCGGAACTCAAGAAACTTGTCCAGCATAGCGGACCTTCATCACTCTGGTCCTTGGGATCAGCGACGATCAAAACGGGACTTTGCGCTCATCAATGATCCCAGAAGCCTGAAGGCTGAGGAGACCTGATCTGTATTCTTCTTATTTTGCTAAGACCTCTGCCCTTTCCAGAGGATGTTGAAGCACGCTCTGCCTGCAGAATATCAGGAAAATTACAAGGAATGGCAAGCAAAGGTCTCCAGGTCGTCGAGTGCCTCAGAGATCAGTCATTAACCGACCTCTGGCCTGAAATAGAATGCCTAATTTTGATCTATTTCTTGACTGGATCAACTTTTCATCGTGTCTAACGATCGGCTTTCCACGTTTTCTCTGAAAGGCAGTGTACTGGATACGGTCAATCCTTCTGTAATCGTAATCTTCCGGGTTCATCACTTACTTCCCATGTCCAGGCCGAGAAAATCCTCTGCCAAAGTTGCAGTTAAACGTCGTGCTGATGCACCTTTTCAATATCATATGTCACGGATAACAGTCTTGACAGATAGATGAGATCTTGACGTCGACACCGCGCGTATGGAAGGGCGCTCTTGCTTAGGTTTCTATCTCACGGATTTCAGTGGATTTTCTAGTTGCCGCACGGCTTGGAATCTCATGGTATCATTCATATCCTCCTTTCCACGTTTTTCACGCCACCCTCATCATTATCCTGCAGAGCAACCAGTCATTGTACCATCCTTGTTTTCGAACTCTCAACGACATCGTGGGTCTAGATGTCTTCAGATGGACCTTACGCATTCCTATAAAGACTCAGTAGAATCGGGGTGGAAATTCACAAAGCTGGTCTTTTTCCACCCAACGCACTGAAGCTGGACTCAGGCGTTTATTCATTTTTACGACCCAAAACTCATTCAACGTACCCAACATGTACTTCCTCCGCTCTGTTCTTCTCACTGCTGCTTGTTCAGCCCTCGCTGTTTCTGTCTCCGCGGCACCTACACCTATAGGTGCTGACCTTGCCACTCGCGATGTTGAAGATGCTATTAGTAAGTCACATCGTGCTCGAAACAATTATTAACGCTCATGTGGCATGCCCCAGCTCTCGAGCGTCGTGTTGGCGGCGGCCTGCTCAAAGCCTTCAGCAAGATGTCAGTTTCTAGTGCGCAGAAAGGTCAATCACGCAGGAAGGACGCAACAGAGCGGAAACGCAAGGCCAATGAGAAGATTGAGCACTCCGTTTCTCGCGTGAGGGCCCCTGATCACTTGACGGCTGGCTTGAGTTCGTCAGAGCGTGCCAAATTACATCAGGCTGCGCACGACAGGGCGAGGGCACAGGCTGTTACACATTCCCAGAAGGCTTCAAAAGAAGAAAGAAGGAAGAAGTGGGAGTCTTCTGCCGGAAGTTCTCGTAAAGACAGACCTTCCGGCAGGACGAGGTACCCATCTCCTAGTGATCGACACCGCACGGCGAGCAGCCTCCGCGATGCCAATCACAGGATGCAGCACACCGAGAACATTCCACACCGACATGACTCATTCTCAGTGGGCGGACGTGAGTGGCCTTCCGAACTAGTTTTGCGATACCTATTGATTAACGACCTCGGTTTTTAGATTCTACCTCAGGCAGGCACGTCAGGCAGGCTGTTGGCAATTCAATCCTTTACCACCACGATCCCGTTGGCCGAGGTGACAACAGAAATGTAAGGCTCCTCATCCTCTGAACTACTTTTTTCGTATTTCTCATCACTTATTATTGTAGCCCAAACCATTCCGTAACGATGCTTATAGCTCCTCCCACGGCGACCACTCGCTCCGTGGTACCCATCCTATATCCTCTTCCAGCCACTCGGGTAGGCCGCTTCATGAATACCCAGTCACCTCCGGCCACAGTGGATATTACGGATCTGGCAGACCAGGCCCTGCTCGTGTTATCACCTCCCATGCTGACGGCCGCGATGTTTTCCACGGTGTTGTTGGCCATGATCCTCGCCGTGGTGGCGACCATGATGACCACTACATGGCTGAATACCGACCCCACCGAGGCTCTGAACGCTCATCGGATCACTACTCTAACTACAGATACGGCTCTTAGGCCTATGGTTTATTAGCTTATGAATTTATAGAAGTTCTGATGGTAGTCGAAATAAAAAATAAAATGGGGTGGATTAAACAAAACTGAGGGTCTCCGAAAGAAGAATTTTAGAAATTCAGATAACTTTAAATTGTCTTTTCTTAAAACCATTTACAAAACAAAATGACTAGGCATACGGGAACTACAATACCTTTCATTTCCGTCCAATAGGCCAGAGAAGTCAACACCCGACCAGTAGCCATCAATGACGAAGCGCAGTCGAAGACTCGAAGTCCGCAATATATACATAGGTGTATAGGGTCATAGTCTCTCTTTGACTTTGCAGGACAATGCAGGTCTATCATGCGTCGAAAATGATCAACATATAAAGGTACTTGTGAAGGAAATGATTTTGCTTGAAATTCAAGAAGGTTTGACCTCCAATTTATAACCAATGAGTCAGAATCAGCAAGTGTAGTATTATTATTATCGTTGACAATTTGTGTGAAAAGTGTAACGTTTTTGATTATGGTCACTTTCCGCATGGCTTTTATAAATACCACAACATTCGATATGTTCTAGCATCTGGCGCTCATAAAGGCTCCTCTGAGCGCTGGCTTATTTCCTCCTGCATGGAAGGTCCCTCAGTATCCAGGACACTCAAGCGAGCAGAACATTTGCGCAGCAGCAATGGCCAGATCATCAAGGAGCTCGCCGACAACCGCGGTCAGGAAGGGGCCATGCCAACTTCACCTCCAAGCTCAAAAAAGAATGGTTTCGGGCTTGGAGCATCCCTCAGGCGCAAATTTCGCAGTCTTAGGACGCGCTCCACGGGCGTTCGTCGTTCAAAGTCTCTGAATAGTCGCAGGCGAGGGAGGGCGGACGCGGAAGGAACAGAGAGACTCCGCTGGAGTGGTCACTCAAAGTCATTAACAGATGTATCGACATCGGGAAAAGGTTTTGAAGGTTTTCCACCATCGCTTGCGGCACGAAGGAAGAGAATTTCAGCTTTTTCGGATAGTCAAAGCCAAGTGCACACTCCGAACGACCGGATCCTCGACCCGCAGTCCACTACTTCGCCCGATCCAGTGGTCGATTCTTCATCTGCAGCTGGAGATGTAATTGTGCCTCAGCTGCTCCAGCAAGGCACGCCCATGACAAAGGTCTCTCTGAAGAAGCAAAAGAAGCTCGTCTTTCGTTTGGACGCGGACCTTGGACACATCGAATGGGAGTCCAAGCAGCGCAAAATCAGTACGTATCCTTGGTTATGCTGGAAATTTTATGATGCCAATTATGCAACGTAGTCCCAATTGAAAACATCAAGGAGATTCGCTCTGGGGACGATGCTAGATATTACCGTGAACAGTTCCAACTCTCGTCTTTGTACCAAGAACGCTGGCTCACAATCGTTTATATACTCGATGGCGCATACAAGAGTTTGCACCTCGTTGCAGCTACGAAGGATGTCTCTAGGATGTGGGATCGAACCCTTCGCGATCTACACTCTATACGCCTTGAGCTCATGCGCGGGTTGGGGAACGTGGAGATGCGACAAGCGTTATGGGAGAAACAACATTGGAGGAATGCGAACGAGGATAATGACCACAGGCTTACCTTCGATGAAGTAGAGAAGCTTTGCAGACGTCTCAACATCAACTCGGATTATGAGGATTTACTGAGGTTGTTCAACGTATGTAAATTTTACTGCGGGTTCCGCCTTCGAGACTGACATCCGACATCATCTTAGCAAGCCGACACGCGGAAACGCCAATTTCTAGATTTTGACGATTTTCGCCGATTTGTGAAACTGCTGAAAGCACGCCCGGAGATCGATAGGTTGTACAAAAAGTTGAGATCGAGGAATGATGGTCACCTTGATTTTGGCGTGTTCGAGAAATTTATGAGAGAAAAGCAAGTGGTAAGGATCCATTCGACCGCAATCATTTTCTCTATTTTCAATTTAATATTTTTTCTCCTAGTCAACGCTGTCTTCCATAGAACTTCAGAGAGTTTTTGAGAAGTATTCAAGCTGGAATACGTCACCCACCGACTTGGGCAATCCTGCTCATGCGTCCACGGCACCTGTCATGACTCTCGAAGGTTTCACCTCTTTCCTTCTCTCGCAGGACAACTCGGTCCTCGCTGACCAACACAGAGACGCTTGGCAGGACATGACACGTCCCTTGTCAGAATATTTTGTATCCTCATCACACAATACATACCTCGTCGGGCATCAACTTGTGGGCGTCAGCACCATTGAGGGATATATCAGGGCGCTGCTACATGGATGTCGTAGTGTTGAAGGTACTGATTTCTTCATTCCCCTTCTCCTGGAAAATACGAGCTAATCTGGCACCCTCTCACCTTTCCCAGTGGACGTATTCGATGGCGAGCAAGAGCCTATGATTTTTCACGGTAAAACATTAACCTCCAAAGTTTCCTTACGAGAAGTCTGCCAGACGATTTCCAAGTACGGTTTCGTTGCATCACCTTATCCCATTATTATCTCCGCTGAGGTACACTGTGGGCTGGCTGGCCAAGATATGATAGCTGAAATCATGATCGAAGAGTTTGGCGATAGCCTGGTACGCGCTCCTGCGGATTCTGAGGGTGTCATCAACGGTTCGGGCATGAGTTCTGGTCTTGGTCAGAAGATTGACAATTTGCCAAGTCCAGAGGATCTCAAGGGAAAGATTCTTTTGAAAACGAAGAATCTAAACTTAATGAAGACAGAGTCGGCCTTGGATAGTGACAGGGAGGAAGGGGTTTCTTCAGATGTGGTATTTTCAGATTCCACTGATGCGGAAGCCTTTTGGGAGGGGAAGGACAGTCCTACGCGCCGCCTTCTTTCCAGTGAAGTCGAAGAGGATAAGAGGGGTAGGAGGCGGCCATCTGATTCCCTTGTGAGAGGTTGGTAACGGTCCCATAGCTGTAAGATTCAAGCTCACATTTTCTCAACGCCAGATAAATTGACAAGGGCACGAACTACGCTCTTGAAGCACGTCAAGCAGATGTCAAAGAGCGCGTCAATGCCTACCCCAGAATCTGTTCTTGCAAGTCCACGATCAGTTCAAGGTCACTTTCCATGTCGCCTAGGCAGGCGTGACGCCGCTAGGTCGGCTCCGGGGTCATCTGGGACGACACTTCCCGCCCTTCATCACCGACCATCACTTTTTTGAAACCGCCCAAGTCAGCTCCGTCCCGTTCCTTATCCAGAAGGCGCGCCTCGGACGTTGGTGGGGATCGCCCTCACGCTAAACCAAAAATGTCTTTCGCGCTTGTTGCCCTGCTCGTTTATACTGTCGGGGTCAAGTTCCGTGGCATCAACAAAAAGGAGGAATATGCCCCTGAGCACATGTTTTCTCTTTCAGAGAATACGGCGCATAAGCAGTTGAGGGTCGGAATGTGGGATTTGATAAAGCATACCAAGGCGCATTTGGTGAGAACGTATCCGAAGGGCACAAGGGTTAGTTCGACAAATTATGAACCTCATCGATTTTGGGCCGCTGGGATGCAGTTAGTGGCTATTAATTGGCAGACATCTGGTTTGTATGCTTTCCTTGTTTTAAGCCGTGATGATGCTTACCTTTTGACATCTTTTTGCCATCTAGACCTTGGATATATGATCAACCACGCGATGTTCCAACGGAACGGAAGGTCTGGGTATGTCCTCAAGCCAAACGCGCTTAGGCTTGCGCAGAAGGAGCATCTGGCGAAAAGGACGACGCATAGCTTTGATGTAACTATAATATCGGCCCAGCAGCTTCCCCGTCCAAAGGGCGCTTCTGGACGTGACGTGCCCGAGAAAACGGTCGTGGATCCTTTTGTCGAGGTGACGCTGTATTTACCCGATTGGCCTCTGTTCGATGGGAAGATGAAAGATAAGGGCAAGGCGAAAGCTTATAGCTCCGACGGGGGACATCTTTCCCCTCGTGCTGCCTATCCTGGATAACTAGCGGCTCTGCTTCAGTGCCCAGCCGGGCTTTGTCGTCACGGACATTGGTGGTGAGGAAGAACGGGTGGAATCCTGTTTGGGAAGAGAAGTTAACGATACTATTTGATTGTGTGGGTGACATGATGGATTTGATCTTTGTGAGGTTTGTTGTGAAGCAGGACGATAAAGGTGCCGATGAGCCTCTTGCGATGTATTGCGCGCCTTTGGGGAGTTTGCAACATGGTAGGTATTTATTTTCTCTCTTTCGCTCCTTTCCTGCAGTTGTATGCTGACGCCGAATTTAAGGATATCGGCACTTGCCTCTGCATGATTCCCAGCTATCACAGTACCTATTTTCGACGCTTTTCGTGAAGATCAATGTAACAAATCTACCTTGTTAATTCAGTTTAGAAGTCAAGCGTTAGGCGAATGTTCCCCTCGTCCAGGGCCGCAAGGGTTTATGTATTAATATTTCCAAGATTCTCATTGCTTACAATATAATAGTCCTCGATGGTCTCTACCCCTGCTGGCAACCATCTTCATCTGATGGGAAAGACCTCCATCCGAATGAAATACCTCGTCATTGGACATAAAACTAATCATTTAGACAAGGCTGAAATGAAGTCGGGCCTGTTTATACCAAGTTGCGTACATTGAATGTCCATTGTTGCATTAAATCTGATGGATTCAAAGGTTGCAAGGTGATCTGAGGAATTATACAGGCCTTTAATATAGCATTTGAGAATCGGAGAAAATATTTCTTGCCTGTGTTGCAAAAGCTGTCGTCTGCAGACTCCATGCCAGATTACGACCCCCAGAGAGTGTGACTCTAATGATAGTGATAGTGATAGATTTATATAATATGGCACTGTTATACTGGATGTAAGGAAAGATTCCAGGAACAGGCTTACATGGTGCCTTCGGAGCCTTGTTGGAAAGACCAGTCGGAGTTTCCGATTAAGACAAACGGAGCAACTGGGACCGTTGTATTACATAGGAAGATCCCTGCACTGGGTGATCCTCCACTGCTTGCATCTGTCACTACAAATTGTCCCGTCATTTCGTGGCGAATCATGATCATCGTTGGATCAATAGTGAACTACGACTATTGGTATGTAGTGTGTTAAGCTTCGGTAACGTCAGAAATAATTTCAAACTCACTGACAATTTCATTCGAGATAACCAGATTGTCTACGCTTTGTGGCCGCGCAATATGAGAAACACCAGTTATCACAGAGTACATTATAGCATGGACGGCTGAAGGAGTAGACGTACTCCAATTGCCGTGACAGTATATCCCTCTGAAAATCTTGGAACTGGACTACACCTTGTCCAGAGCCACTGAACACCCTTCGGTCAGGGAAGTCGACATTGTGGAGGAAGAATGAACCAGGACTGAGCGCTGCCGCAAAAGAAAATAAGAGAGGAAATCCTGTTGTTAGTCGGACTATCGTAAACATCAACTGAACCATGAGCGGTAAGGTATACTCTGGTGGAAAACAAGCTGTTGAAGCATTACTCTGTGGGATAGAGGCTTATATTCCATGTAGAGCTAATTATATTCATGGGTCAAACGAGCGCTGGCACTTAGACACCTGTGGGCGAGTTCGAATCTTCCAGAATTGCGCCCATTCAATCATGGGCACATGGACAAAGAAAATAGTGCTTCGGGTTCTCACATGTCCGTTTAAGTACCTTCAAATCGACTCGAGTCACATACCTTCCTGTAAGAACTTTCAAAACCTTATCAAGTCTAATGCGCAGTAATCAACACCCAGCTCTAATATCTTCCGGAAATAAGGGATGAAAGAATGTCGCAAGAAAAGAATTGGCTGATATTATACGCTCCCGCTTGGGCCAAACTTTCTCTTGATCATTCTAGACCAGATTGTGTGCAATAAACGTCCACTGTTGTCTTAGGTCAGAAGGATTCAAAGGCTGTAAGGTAATCTGAGCATAATATGATAAGGATTCATCTAACGGGACATTCACACATGGAAGAACTTACCTGCGTTCCAAAGCCTGTTGTCTGGAGACTCCAGGCGAGGTTACGACCGCCTGAGAGGGAAATTCTGATGGAATTGTAAAATATTGATCAAGTAAATAAAGATCCAGGAATTGAGGCATAAAAAGCGCACATGGTACCATGTGAGCCTTGCTGGAAAGACCAATCCGAATTGCCGATAGGAATGAATGGAGGGACTGGGAATGTGGTGTTGCATAGGATAACTCCAACTCCTGCGCTTCCACTATCACTTGCATCCACGACTGCGAATTGCTGAGTCTCCTCGTTGAACATGGTGGTCATCGTGGAATCGATTGTGAACTAGTTACATCCCTTTTAAAATAAGTACTACAGAACAAAATAAGGGATGTGCTGACGATATGGTTTGAGAGAACAGTGTCAGAGATACTTTGTGGCTGCGTAGAATCCGTTAACTGTCCCGCTTACTATACCATCCTAAACATGCAGACGTACCCCAAATGCAGTAACAGGGAAACCCTCTTGGGCCAGAACTACGCCTTTCGAAGAGCCAGTAAGAACTCTTCTATCAGCGAAGTTTACATTGTGGATGAAATATGTGCCAGGGCTGAGAGCCCGAGCAAGGGAACAAAGAATCGTCAGAGGATTTTGAATGACAATTGAACCATGAGCGACAGAGGAAATTTTCCGGACAAGGGTACCAATTAAAGCCTATAGTCGAAGCGGTTTATATGCGGGAACCTTAAGGAATTCGAATCCATTATTAGCCCTCAATATTTTGCTTATTGGAAGGACCAAGGTTCAGTTCACGCGTCGTCAATGTGAAGGACATGACACTTGGACATTCTGTGGGTGAAAACTCGAGATTAACTTGAAGGTCGTCAGTCCTAGACTCACTAAATTTGGCTACTGTCTTCCATAGCCATGGGTTAGCAGCTTTATATCTCGGTTCTTGTGTTTTGGTGCAAGATTTGCCTTCATGAGCGCTGTGGGCAAGCTGTGGGTATTTTAAGTCAGATTCGGACTCCGCATCCGGATTCACCGACCCGGAAATTCGCTTTCGAGTCACGCCCACAACAACTGGCACACTTCAAACTCATTCATAATTACCTTCTGCTTATCTCCATACTATGTCAGGAACCACTGTCGGATATGGAGACGTTGTATTGAAATCTCCTCGAGAAATTGTATATCTTGATTATTCTCCTTCGGCGTTGCCTCCCAAGCCATCGGAAGAGTGGACACGATTTGTCTGCGTGAGCGACACGCATTCTCACAGCTTTGACGTGCCAGACGGAGATGTGCTCTTACATAGCGGGGATTTGACGAATATGGGCCTTGTTTCTGACTTTGAGAAGACAGTGGATTGGTTATGCGGGCTGCCGCATAAGGAGAAGATGTGAGTACGTCACAATGGCTTGTCTATCTCAGCGTAATCCTCATTGCAGGTTATTTAAACCGATATAGTATCATCGCTGGAAATCATGACTTGACCTTGCACGCAGACTGGTATGACAAGGAGTATGATCGGTGGCACGAGGAGAAACAGGTCCGTCGAAAACCCGCATTAATTATCATCATCTGAATTGTGGTTGAAATTCAACCGACATGTCCTGACGAATGTTATTCTAGGATTTGGGTGTTATCATGCAACTACTTAAAGGCAACCGAGCGAAGGAAGCTGGCATAGTCTACCTCGAGAGCGAAAGGTATGAGTTTAGAGTGAAAGAAAACGGAAAGCTATGGAGCGTATATGGCTCTCCTGTGCGTTTGTTTATGCATACCCCATTCCTTGATAGATCTAATATTCGAAATTTTTAATTTAGTGGTCTCCAGAATTTTTCAACTGGGCTTTCAATTACGAACGCCATACCGGCCAAGGTTTATGCTTTCTGAACATCTTTAATCTTGGCAGTTGTGCTAAGCTATCGCTCTTTTTGTCCTTCAGATCTGGTAGCGACGTTCCCAAAAGTAGACATCCTGTAAGTAAGATGCCACTGTATGGACGATAACAACAGATGTTACTCATATACGTCTTCAAGATTAACTCATGGCCCAGCTTATCAAATCCTTGACCGAGTCGAGCAAGGTGAAGAAGTAGGATGTGAGGCGCTTCGTGCTCGCCTACGAGAGTTGCGACCTCGGATACACCTTGCTGGGCACATCCATGAGGCACATGGGTCATACATCCATACCTGGGACCCTTCATCTAATTTCGAGCCTCCAGTTGTACAAAATGATGATCCGGCCGTGACCACGGGCCATGTTATTCAAGAAACCAATGAGGATGTAGAGCGGACTGTTTTCGTCAATGCGGCAAATTGGCCGATGGGAAGTAGGACGGTGCGCGGTGGAGTTAGAGTCAAGATATTTGGTGGGCCTGGCTTTCAGGCCGTCGTTGTGGACCTCAAAGACTGAGGTCTGTTTCGGCGGAGACAAACTCTCTCGAAGTACGGTAAGTGTGCGCCCCTTCCTCTCAACGGCTGAGCGCTGAATACTTACCTTATGCAGAGCGATAGATGTGTGTTTTTTTTGAATATTACTCTGTTGGCAAATTCATTTATTGTGAGTGAATTGATCATAACTTCTCTTTTTTATTACTTATGTGTTTTCTCATTTTCGCAAACTCCAGTTGAACGCTGCTATGTAACTCCGATTTCTGAACTTGCTTGTCTATCCTGTACCATTCAAATTCAATCCTTCCTACATGAGCTGCAATTTGAGAGATTTATCCGCGTTGCTCAATGTCCAAGGCCCAACTGATTGGCCATAGACTTTAACACGCGCAAACGGTCAAGCAGTTGGACTTGGGAATTCCTTCCGCGGTGTTTAGTTGTTATCCGAGTTGCCGATGGACACTGTTTATTTTGGGCTCTGTACTCACTCATTGTGTCTGCCGTCATTTGAAGAATCCCTCTACATACTTTCTCTTCGCAGAAGTCACCATGCGCTTTGGCTTTTCTATGGAACGGTGGGAAACTAATTATTGACTTGGAGCTAGCTACTTATGATCTTCCTACCCTCTTAGCGGGCTTTTCTAGTGAAGCACGCGTGATTGAAGCGTGTGACAATGAAGGTATTTTTAGATTAGCCACCCCCCTATGTTTTATTGACGGGGCATATAATTCTCATTTCTCACTCTTACGCTCTTCTTTCCGTCCTACTACCGTCTTGGAGGCTTATACCCTTACTTAACGATATGGCCTCTGGCTCTGGACAAGTTCTTCCGAGAAACAGACTCTCGGCCTCTGAGAAAGTCGGTCTCGTTCTCAACTTATTGCCAATCCGTAAGTCCCCTATCCACTTATTGAACTTCCTTAACTGAAGCAATGCTCCGATTGATCTTCCAGCTATTGTCGTTTCATGGACACTATTAAAATCTGTGTTCTCTAATTCTGCCAGATCCAAAGGCTGGAGACGAGTCGCCTTTAACCAATTTTGTTTTTGGGTATTCAGTCGTCTCAACCGCCGACAAGTACGAGTCGTATTTGGAGAAACTTTGGACACGTACAATGGTTTTATGAAATCTATCAAAATGGAACCATTGGTGGAGGAACTTGATGGTAGTGGGAGGTTGTTGTGGGTCGGGCCGAAGAGGACTGAACACGTTGCTCTCTACTTCCACGGTTCGATTTTTGTCATCATTTGCCATGTCCATTGTCTAAAAGCCATCGAATACTCCTTTAATAGGGGGTGGATTCCTTTTTGGGGGTCTTGACGCTGTACCAAAGTTATGGATTCATATGCAAGATAACCTTAAACAAAGGGGGAAACCTTTAGGTGTTGCGTTGTTGAACTACAGTAAGTACCACGAAGGTTGTGTCAAATTGGTATTTAACATAAATTACAGCCCTGGTCCCGGACGCGACCTTCCCCACGACACTTAAAGAGTCCGTCATCGCTATTCAGCACCTTATTGACTCCGGGATTAAGCCAGAAAATATCATCATTGCGGGTGATTCAGCTGGCGGTGCTATGGTGCACGGACTCTTATCCCATATGCTTCATCCTCTGGACGGCATTCCCGAATTGAAGCTCTCAGCTCCTCTCGCAGGTGCTTACCTCATGTCTCCTTGGGTCATAATGAGGGACGGCAAAATTCTTCATGATAACGTCAATCGTGGAGATATACTGGACCCACCTACAGTCGTGTACTGGGGAGCCAAGGTTCTCAAGGACGTCCCTGCGGAAGCGATACCGTACCTAGAGGGAACCAGAGCGCCGTCGAATTGGTTTGAAGGCATTGATAAGGTCGTGAAGCATATTCTGATTAGTGCTGGTGAGGAAGAGGTCTTGAGGGACTCGATTGTTAGTTACGCAAAGACGGTCGAAAAGTTCCATCCTGATGCCGCCTTTTACATGGATGAAGGATGCATTCATGTCGAGCCTTTCATCTTCTTCGCAGTGGGTCAACCAGACCGGGCGAAATTGATTCCCTTCATCTTGGAATGGCTAGACAAGACTTTTCTTTAGGTCGGAATACATATGATTGAGGTATTGACGAAGATGCATAATCCGGTAACCACTAGCATATACCCTTTCGTATAAACAGAATTTCATATGCTTACTCTTTTTTAAACCATGTCCATGTGTCGATTCTGCAGCTCTAGTGATTCGACATTAACGTACACTTCGGTTTGTGGGGAGGTTGGACCAATAGCGCTGCCTTGAGAAATTCCATATATTAAGCACAAAAGGAAATCTGCTTTTCGAAACCAACCTACTGGTTTGACAGGTGATGGGACCGCTTTGAAACCAGGCTCTGTTGAGGCGGTGCTGTTGAAGGAATTCTTTGGCCCATTGCTGTCTCGCATGTCGTCTCTGGATGACCCCATCCAAACACCGCGAGAGTTAAAGGTGCTCATCAACGAATTGGAGTACAGCTTGCAAAGCGGGAAGTTGAAAATGAGATGCCTTGTCTTATTTATTAGATTTTGTTGAAAGTTTGTAGATCCATGATAGGACGTACAAGCCAGTAGGCTGTATTCCATCTTTGTTAGGATAGGCTGAACGTTGAGTGAATAATTTGGATGCACATTGAAAACGTAGATGAATAAGTCTATTGTGGCTACGACCGCTGTGATTAGTCCTGTTTGGACCGTCCTTGAAGCCAGGGTTAGCGCATGCTTGGGGCAGTCACAGATCTTAAATGTACTTCTGATGGTACAATCAATGAGCATGTCCATTTGGTGAAAACCCGCTCTCTGTTTAGACTGCACCAATAGCAAGTGAAATAGGTCCTAGGTCGAGTGGGCATTGCTAAGACTTACTATAAAGTCGAGTCAAGGACAGTAGGGAAATATTAAATTTGAGGCCCACTTACAAGTAAGTGACAAGGCTCAGTGTAATGAGAATATCACCAATGACTTCGGCGGATAGCCAAACGACAATGGGTACCTACACCTGTTCAACAAAAGAATTGTAGAGAATTTCATCTCGAGCTTACCCTGACTTTGGCTAACAACACAAATATGGGTGCGTCAGCGATTTTCACGGCAGTTACCATAGCGGAAACTGTAATCTTTCTTTTTCTTCAGCATGATGATTGGAAGGTAATAGAATGCGGAGCCTGACCTCCTCAAAAACGATGAGAAGAGAAAGGAATCTCCTCTTGGTCAAGGCATATATTCTCCATGCGAAGAATAACTGAGTTGAGGTAACAATGATACCCTTTGTAAATTGCATCAGGGCCTTTCTGCATAAAGGCGAGTAATCATACCATCAAAGCCAGATCTATATTAGACCGATGTCATGCATTGACTTGACTTTCGAGGATAAATGAATTACTTACCTGTGTCGAAGACTAGAACCAATCATTTAATTTAATACGGAATCGCTGGCGAAGATTTGGAGACTCACTCCGTGTAATCCTAGAGGTTCCTAGTTGCAGTCGGCATGTAATTGGTGCGGATACATCGCCGCGGGGACGTGTCTTATGTTCTGTGACATGCGCTATTTTCACAAACATGAAAGCTGCTAAAGCTGAGGGTGTTGACAGAGTTGACTATGCTAATTTTAGCTGCTCACACGTTGATCCTGTTGATCGTTGCCCAAGTGCTTCGGCACCATCTCTCATTGACAATGTTGCATACGAGAGTAACACAGGGTACGCAAACACAGCTATCCCTCTTTTGTTCCCCATGTCCACCCTCGTTTACATTCATGGCCAACGTTTTCCTTGACGAAACCACACCCTCCTTCAAGATCACGGCGGCGGATCCGAGTCTGCAGTCCAATGCCTTTATTGGGGGCACGGCACTCCCTCTGGCAGGCGGTACCGTCTCATTAAGTTTTCAAGGTGTGTTATCCTGATGCCGTCTTCCCATCATGCCCTGCTAATGACGAAACGGGGCCAGGGACATCTGCAGCGTTTTATGGCGAACTTGGATCCGCAAATTTCTCCACCACATTTGCAGAGTTCACAAGTCTCACCATTGACGGCGGGTCGCCCTCTAGCACTACCATCCCTGAGCAAGGGACCGATAATTTATTCTACCAAACTCCCACCCTTTCCTCCGGCAGTCATACTGTCAGCTTCTTCACCCTGTCCAACCTCAACTTTGATTTTTTTGTCATTACTGCGGCGAAAGACACCAATCTGTCTGGGCAGACATTGATTGTGGACGATACGGATTCTTCAATCGTATATAGCGGGGACTGGACGAAGAACTCGGGTGTTCTGCAAGCATCGACGAATTCTCGGACTCCCTATGGAGGTTCAACCCGTCAAACAAATTCAGTAGGCGCCTCAGCTACATTTTCGTTTGCTGGTTCGTCTTTCAAGTTTAAGATTACTCCTCCCTGTCTGACCACCTTTTCCAGGTAGCTCCGTATCTGTACACGGCGTCGTCAATGACAGTCCGATCTCAGTATCATTCATCATGGACGGCGTGCCATTACCAGCCACCCAGTTCGCAGCCAGCAACGGAAATTTGAATCCTACCTTCACCTGGTACTCGAGCGACTCGCTCACTCCGGCCAACCACATTTTGGAGATGAAAGTTGCCGAGACGAGCAGTGGTTTTTTCACACTGGACTACATCTTGTACAAGCCGTCTTTCAGTACTTTGGCATCGAAGCCAGCACCAGGCTCAATATCGCCAAGCGCAGATGGCACGACCAGTGGAAGCCCAACCAGCGGAAGCCCGACCACTGGAAGCCCGACCACTGGAACCGCAACGAGTGGAAGCTCTACTAGTACGAGTACTTCCACCAGCACGGCATCAACTGGGAAAGGCGTGACCAACACGAGCAGTGGAAGTCCTACTAGTACGGATACAAGTGCCAGTAACACACCGAGCGGGAATGGGAACGGTACCTCAAATCCTGGTTCAGATACTTCTGGCAGCGGAGTGCCTCCAAGTTCGTCAAAATCCTCAACGTCCCGAGCGGTTATCGTCGGAGCCGTTGTTGGAAGTTTGGCTCTTCTAATTATTCTGGCTCTTCTTTTCTGGTTATGGCGGAAACGCGCACTAAGGCGGCGCGGAGTGCGTACTGATGGTGAGCCATTCCTGTGAATTTTCATCCCCGTTGTTTTTTAACAGTAACCCCATATTCTCCTAGCGGACGATGCATATGACTCCAATACAACACCCGTCCCATTCCCACCGCCATCTTATGTCGAAAACAGGACGAACGCTTCTTCCGATCTTCTCATGCAAATTGGAAAGCCTACTCGAAGGATAGATAGCAATAATACACCGGGTCCAGCAAATGAAGAATCTGGGATGCATATTAGCACACAGTCCTCTTCTTCCTTGTTACGTGGTAAGCCATCATCCATATTTCAGCTGTTGACTACCCTTAACCCTCTCAAACATTCAGTGGATCCCTTCACTCTTCCCGCTGAGCGCGCTCACTCCAACCTCTCCATTCCTCAAAGCAAACTCGAACTTTCCCGCCTGCAGTCAACGCAGAACCAACAACCATGGCCTTCCGAGTTCCCTGGCCCATTTGAGCAAGATGAATTGGCGGGGAACAGAGAAGGTTTAGAAGGAGATAATCCTCGCGTGCAGGAACTGGTGACAGAGCTGCAGCGAGAACTTGCCAGTAGCGGTTCTGAAGGACGTGATGCCTTGTTACGAGGCCTTCTAGATCAGAATGCCAACCAGGGTAGGGGTGGTGTCAGTCGGTGGGCGACCAGGCAGAGTGGCGCTCCGTCGACTCTTCCGCCTCCATATGAAATGAAAATGAATTGTGTGTGATTGCCGTTGCACTCCCTGGGGTCCTCTTCACCTTCCAGCCAATGAGCAGCCTTGAAAAGAGGAGTGACCGAGGTCCCTGTTGAAAAAGAGTGCGAGTCTTTTTTCAGATTTGCAGTTGGCACTGACATAGTTTCCCCGTCCCGAAGGCACTTGGTAGTTTAAAATGGTCTGCAGACCATCATAGTTTCGCTCTATCTACGAGTTACAAAGAAAGGTCTATCTATGAGCTAGGCAGAGTTCCAAAAAGGCAAGGTGAGTAAAATCATTCGACTTGACTATTCTCGCAAATATACCTGATCCAGCTTAAACGACAAACCAGTGGGGTCCCAATATTCTAAACCTTCAAGTTAGCATTCACCGGAAATGAAGAAATAGGATTGAATACATACGCACTTCTTCCCTGGCATCGATTATCCCTTTTACCCAGCACTGATATTGGAATTGTGAGATTGGCTTGTACTTTTGTCGACTCTGTCTCACCGTCTATGCAAAAATAAAATTGATAAGCCCTTTGAGACATTGATATGAAAGATATCTGCTTACCATTGTCTTCCATTCATCGCATTTAGATCAAAACCATGGGAGTCGTTCTTCCAGCCAAGCTGATAAAAACCTGAGGACAGCCCGAGTTAGTGAGTAAAATTTGAAAAAGTCCAAGTCAACCATTGAACTCACTCCTTCATGAATATTGTGAGCTATGTAGTTGAGGCGATGTTCCAGCCTCCCGGTGATATAAAATAGTAATAATCCTAATATAGGTGTAAGTGATCATCGAAAAGTGATCAAAGAGATGGACATACAACAAAGACCCAATTGTCGTTGACCATCTACTGTCCTGCACTCCTCATATTCGTGATTTCTGACATTCCTACATAAATTAATACATACAAGTGAGTTCAAATATGATGTAAATGGAGATACAAACTTACCAAGTTGATCGACGTGGAGGCATGCTTGAAGTTGAGCTTCACATGACAGTATAGAGAGAGGTCTGATCAGGGTGGATGGGTGTTGACGATAACACCTTGCAAAGGATGGACGGTCATAATGACAGCGTGGTGAGGGAAGGAAATTGGGGATCAACCCGCCAGAATGTGGCGACCTTTATACCTGAAATTAAAGGTCAGCTTCCATCCGATCAAATGATTTTAGGTAAGTCAAAATCATGCCATACCATGCTAACAAGTTTCAGCCTCACGCTTCGTCCTATCCTTTGTCTTCCTTCACGCTTATCCGATCAATTTCTGCATTTTGATCCAAGGTTCTAGCACCGAAATTCTGAGCCATTTTTAGATTTTGTATCCCACTGCGAGATAAACTCATTGTCGCCTTTAGTTGTCCAGAGAGTATGCACTGTGATTGGATTGGATGTGTTTGGAGGTTCACAAATATTAGATGGACAGGTTGATATCTAAGTTAGAGTTGCCAAAGTTCAGTTCCGAACTCTCAGTTCAGACCTGAACCGGCTGAACCAAACATTCGGTTCTGTTCTATTCTGGTTCTGTTCGGCTGTGGACCACAGAAATTCTGTTCTCAGTTCATATTTTTGGAGATATTTGCAAACTGGGTTCAAACTGAACTTTTACTTACAATTTTAGTCATTTTTCTGGGCTTAAATGAAGGGCAAACGGTCAAGATACCGAGCTTTTGCGACTTTGATGACACGCTATAAGATTCTAGTCGGAGCTTGAATTGACTTACAGCCACACGCATGCAAAAAAAAATCAATACAAACTTTATTTCTCTTACTCGCAGCACTCCTGCGTACAATGATGGACTCTGACAATGATAAGCCAGCTCTGAATGTGGACAGCATGCTCAAAGATGCCAGTGAAATAATTTGGCTGAACTCCCCAAGTGACAAATGCTGCACAGTCAATGCTGTCGATGATATATTCTCCCCTCCACTCAAATTTTGAGTCATCGAGCACTCAAAATATGTCAGTTGCATCATTGCCTTTTCTATGGGTGCCCATTAAGAGCCCTTACTATATATTCTTCATGGAAATTATTCTTCAATAGCCGATCTGCGAGCATCCGAGTTGTCTTCGGTTCGAGTGTCCAAATTCATTCAAAAGAACAAATGCGTTCTTTCTTCATATGCATTATATGTAAATTTAATATCACTACTGATACGAGCTGATTGAGCAAAAATTGCATGAGACGTGCGCAGAGTGGACTTTGGTTGTGCAAAGATCAATCAAGTAATGTGGCCCACACAGACAGCAAAGCTCACTGGAATAGAAGAAACAGCACTTTTAATCCTTTCATTAAAAGAGTTAGTAGTAATAATCATCTAATATGTCAATAAAGTGTGAGGAAGAAGAATAGAGGTAACGGCAATTGTCACATCCCCGACCTTCTCCTCCATCCCCATTTCCAAATCGCATTCAAAAAAGCGGTAAATTTCGAAACATCACCCTTGCGATGCCCATCAAGGGGCCTGTCAGACTATTACGTTTGCTTCTAGTCGAGAATTCTGCGCTTGGAAGATGGAATTTCGAGCAGGTTGCGCATTTGTTGTCCATCCTCGCTTCGCAATCAGTGAATCCTCTCGTTTCCGCACTTCAAATAAAATTTCCCTTCATTTACAGGGGGTATCGAAGCCCCGGCATCGTAATATGTGGTCTCGACCACCCTCTTTCAAGTTGAACTCCCAATTTCAATGGTGCATGTAGTACTTACATAGATCTGTTTGCAAGGGTTTCTTTAAATTTCAAGTTAAAACGAATCCTACTAAACTTGTCTTCAAGGTGTAAATATTGTGATCTATCTCAACTGGTAGGCATTGAACTCGGCCCTCCAGCCACATAAGAATATAATTTACAAGCGAAAGAAACGGGAACGGAGAAAGGAAGGGAGGTGGTGAAATGACGGAGGCTCGCTTAACACTACAATCTCAGGGTCTCGACATCCGCCCACTCCTCCTACCTCCATTCGACCTATGATACACGCTGCTTCAGATACCTATGAATGTGTATAAAAGCCCTGCACATCCAACCGAATTCTCCAGGCTCTCAGCCTTCTTCTTCTCCTCCTCCTCCTCCTCCACTACCTTTCCTCCTCCTCCCGTACGCCTTCGACACTCCTCACCCTCGGGATTGAGCTCGATGTCGGTGTAGTTGACGACACTGGTAAGTCTTCGACTGCTCATCTTCGTGTTCAGGTTGCCTTGACGGAGTCTCCCGATCAGCAAAGGGCGGCGTTTAATACCTCGATTTCGAGGTAAGTGACAACCTCATAATAAAGAAACCTTGCTGACATACCTCTGAGTCTCCAGCGACCGCCTCTCACACTCTCGCTCGTCCACGGAATCAGGAACGAATGCTGGGAGACAGGTAAGTATTCACTTCAAGCTGTGAAGTACTTGACTAACCTTCCATCCCAATCCATCTGTAGCATCACCTTGTCCCGTCTCCCTCAGACTCTCAAAGTAACAGGACGTCATAGGCCGCCTTGGACGACCTCCACACGGGTTCTAGGAGATAGGTGAGTGTTCAAATTGCTCCTGATCGACAACAAGCTTACCTCTCCACCCACACCCATCTCGCCATCCAGGATACAGTACAGGGGCTACAGGAAAGGCCAGTTGCGGATTACGACGCCTAAAGACGACGCCGACTTCACTGTGCCCCAGCAGCCTTCCTGGACCCGCCGCCGCTCCCGCCACCCATTCTCGCCACCCACAAGTCGCGCTGGCTACTGTTCCGCGGGTGCTGGTACGCCTACCGACTCCCATACCTCCCTCCTCAGGTGCTCGCATATCCGCCTACGCGTCGTTCTGCCTTGTATCGAGATTTTTGGCTCCAGGAGACAAGAGCACGTCTTGGTCGATCTCTCTAGTACGAAAGGTGAGGGCATTGAATTGTCAAAAATCAACAAAAGACTTACCTGTCAACCCACACAATCCTCCTTGTTCACGACACAGGAAAGGAACGGTATGCACGCTACGCGTTCTCGACACGAGCCCTCGCCGCCCATGATTCGCACCAGAGGGTGCTCTCGAGTCCTGGTATGCCTACTGACTCCGATAAGCTCCTGACCACCCCAGCCCTCTTTCGATCCCACAGCGCCCGCCACCAACCGTCCTCGCCACCCAGAACGCGCGCTGATCGTTCCCCAAATGCTGGTAAACCCACCAACCGGATTTGACGATGCGGCACGCTCTTGACGCGGTAGACGGGGCCCAGGAAGCGTTGACATGTCCAAGAAGCATCAGATGGCCGCCAAGCACCCGTTTGTTATCCAGACTGTAGGAACGGTAAGTCGTGATTCCGACGCCAAAAGTGAGACTGACCTTGATTATGCCCCAGCCGTCTTCCTCGACCTGCAGATACCACCACCCATCCCTGCCGCCCAGAACACATGCCGACATCGTTCCCGAGTGCTGGTGAACCTCCCAACTCCGATCTGTGAATACGACATGCTCTTGATGTCGGAGATGGATCCCATGGAGTGTTGACACCCTCGCAGGGGGGTCAGGCAACCTGCAGCGAGTTCAAGAGCGATCTACACGCCGGATAAGTACAGTATCACCACAACATTCCACACAACTTACCTCATCCGAATCCCAACCAACTGCCCGCTCCCTCACGTTCCACACCCGCCCAGATGTCTGCCAAGGCCGCCGATCGTTATAGCCTTCAGGTGGTGGTGACGCATAGACGACGGCTGTGGTGGGAGGAGAGAAACAGGTGGGTGAGCATGTCAAATCACAGCAGGGGGATGATGATCCTTACTCACCTGTTCAAGCCTTCCCGCGAACGGTCCACGATTTAAGGGCGCATCGGTATGCAACAGGCAATAACAGGGATGTTGACATATGACGGCGGGTCGATGGCGTTGGCGACAACGAGCGAGCGGTCTCCTGCGAGCTTGAAGGAGGTCCTACAAACCAAGTAAGTACGGTATCAACGCCACATTCCATGCGACTCACATCATCTGAATCCCATGCTACTGCCTGCTCCCTCACATTCCACACTCGCCCCAACGTCTTCCAAACCGCCGATCGTGGTGTTCATCAAAGTGGGTGGTGTGGGTGGTTGCGATCCGTAGGCAAAGGTTTTGGTGAGAGGAGAAAGACAGGTGTTTGAGCAACGACAGAGGGGGTGTCATGATGCTTGCTCACCTTTTCAAGCCCTCCCGCAAACGCTCTGCCTTAAGAATTTCAAGGGCGCATCGGTATCGTAAAGGGCGATAACAGGGATGTTGACGTCGGGTTTCATAGATAGGTGGTGGTGAACACGGAGATCGGTGTCGACAATGCGGCTTTGGCTCCTGTTGGTGAAAGAACCGGAGGTGAATCGATCCAGCGGTAGCTTGAGGCGGAAATCACGCAAACGTCGTTGGGTGGGTAGGTGGTTGGTGACGCGTAGACGATGGCTGTGGTGGGAGGAGAAAGGCAAGAGGGTGAGTGATGCGACATCACAGCGGAGGACGACATTGTGATGCTTACTCACCTGCTCAACTAAGCCTTCCCGCGAACGGTGCCGTTGGACGTCCATGAATTTTAAGGGCGCATCAGTATTGCAAAGGGCAATAACAGGGACGTTGACATATGGTGGCGGGTTGATAGCGTTGGTGACAATGAGGTGCCCTTCTTGAAAGGGACCCGGTGGGTTAGACGTCCTGCGGTAACTTAAGGCAAAAACCACGCAAATGTCGTTGGGGTCCTCAACGGCAGCGATGATACGAGCAGCGAGGACGAGTCTGCGCAATGTCGATGGCTGCGTGCGGTCACACACAGCTCGACTTTGATAGGCCTGGACGGCGGGCGTGGGGGTTTTGGATGAGGACACCTCGAGGTGTGTGGGCTGAGGCAGGTGCAAACGTTCTGTGGGTAAAGGTAAGCAGTGTTGAATGTCGAAAGAGGAACTGAACCGCACATACCTAGATTTTCCGACCTCCCAAACCCATTGTTGCCTTCTCGATTACTCGCCGATCGTCCTCTGTTGGGACCAGTACCGATGCTCGATGATCTTAGGCGGTGGAGGTAGCCATCTGTAGGTAGAGAGGTCAGCTACAGGCAAAGTCATGAAAGAAGAAGTGAACTTACTTTGACTGACTCCAGGCCGACCTCCTGGCCCTGCGCCACACCACTTTGCACTGCCTAATGCCTGTCGCCGTTGTGAGATGTGCTTGCAAAGACGCGGCCTGGTGGTTCTTCAAGATCGCTCCTTGGTTGGCGGTGTACAGACCCTCCTGATTGGCCATGTACGGTGTCGTGCTCGTGCAAAGAAGATAGACTATGCTGATAGAGGCGACGGAGATAAGGGGGAAGGTGTGCCGTGTCCAATCTTGTTCGCACCCGAGGACGTATGCCAGACAAAAGAGCAGAGCGGAAGGATGATTGGTTTCGAATCAGAGACCTGGGTGCCCAACGAACACTGAGCCAAGCTGCTAAAGCTGAGGGTGTTGACAGAGTTGACTGTGCTAATTTTAGCTGCTCACACGTTGATCCTGTTGATCGTTGCCCAAGTGCTTCGGCACCATCTCTCATTGACAATGTTGCATACGAAAGTAACACAGGGTACGGCGGTCGTGGCAAACACAGCTATCCCTCTTTTGTTCCCTATGTCCACCCTCGTTTACATTCATGGCCAACGTTTTCCTTGACGAAACCACACCCTCCTTCAAGATCACGGCGGCGGATCCAAGTCTGCAGTCCAATGCCTTTATTGGGGGCACGGCACTCCCTCTGGCAGGCGGTACCGTCTCATTAAGTTTTCAAGGTGTGTTATCCTGATGCCGTCTTCCCATCATGCCCTGCTAATGACGAAACGGGGCCAGGGACATCTGCAGCGTTTTATGGCGAACTTGGATCCGCAAATTTCTCCACCACATTTGCAGAGTTCACAAGTCTCACCATTGACGGCGGGTCTCCCTCTAGCTCAACCGTCCCTGAGCAAGGGACCGATAATTTATTCTACCAAACGCCCACCCTTTCCTCCGGCAGTCATACTGTCAGCTTCTTCACCCTGTCCAACCTCAACTTTGATTTTTTCGTCATTACTGCGGCAAAAGATACCGATCTCTCTGGGCAGACATTGATTGTGGACGATACGGATTCTTCAATCGTATATAGCGGGGACTGGACAAAGAACTCGGGTGTTCTGCAAGCATCGACAAATTCTCGGACTCCCTATGGAGGTTCAACTCAGAAAACCAATTCAGTAGGCGCCTCAGCTACATTTTCGTTTGCTGGTTCGTCTTCAAAGTTCAAAAATATCCCTCGTTGTCTGATTACCTCTCGCAGGTAGCTCTGTATCTGTACACGGCGTCGTCAATGACAGTCCGATCTCAGTATCATTCATCATGGACGGCGTGCCATTACCAGCCACCCAGTTCGCAGCCAGCAACGGAAATTTGAATCCTACCTTCACCTGGTACTCGAGCGACTCGCTCACTCCGGCCAACCACATTTTGGAGATGAAAGTTGCCGAGACGAGCAGTGGTTTTTTCACACTGGACTACATCTTGTACAAGCCGTCTTTCAGTACTTTGGCATCGAAGCCAGCACCAGGCTCAATATCGCCAAGCGCAGATGGCACGACCAGTGGAAGCCCAACCAGCGGAAGCCCGACCACTGGAAGCCCGACCACTGGAACCGCAACGAGTGGAAGCTCTACTAGTACGAGTACTTCCACCAGCATGGCGTCAACTGGGAAAGGCGTGACCAACACGAGCAGTGGAAGTCCTACTAGTACGGATACAAGTGCCAGTAACACACCGAGCGGGAATGAGAACGGTACCTCAAATCCTGGTTCAGATACTTCTGGCAGCGGAGTGCCTCCAAGTTCGTCAAAGTCCTCAACGTCCCGAGCGGTTATCGTCGGAGCCGTTGTTGGAAGTTTGGCTCTTCTAATTATTCTGGCTCTTCTTTTCTGGTTATGGCGGAAACGCGCACTAAGGCGGCGCGGAGTGCGTACTGATGGTGAGTCATTCCTGTGAATTTTCATCCCCGTTGTTTTTTAACAGTAACCCCATATTCTCCTAGCGGACGATGCATATGACTCCAATACAACACCCGTCCCATTCCCACTGCCATCTTATGTCGAAAACAGGACGAACGCTTCTTCCGATCTTCTCATGCAAATTGGAAAGCCTACTCGAAGGATAGATAGCAATAATACACCGGGTCCAGCAAATGAAGAATCTGGGATGCATATTAGCACACAGTCCTCTTCTTCCTTGTTACGCGGTAAGCCATCATCCATATTTCAGCTGTTGACTACCCATAACCCTCTCAAACATTCAGTGGATCCCTTCAATCTTCCCGCTGAGCTTGCTCACTCCAACCCCTCCATTCCTCAAAGCAAACTCGAACTTTCCCACCTGCAGTCAATGCAGAACCAACAACCACGGCCTTCCGAGTTCCCTGGCCCATTTGAGCAAGATGAATTGGCGGGGAACAGAGAAGGTTTAGAAGGAGATAATCCTCGCGTGCAGGAGCTGGTGACAGAGCTGCAGCGAGAACTTGCCAGTAGCGGTTCTGAAGGACGCGATGCCTTGTTACGGGGCCTTCTAGATCAGAATGCCAACCAGGGTAGGGGTGGTGTCAGTCGGTGGGCGACCAGGCAGAGTGGCGCTCCGTCGACTCTTCCGCCTCCGTATGAGCCTGATGCTAATATCCAACGTCGTCGGTCAGGAAAAATTTCATAATATTTTGACATGTACAGGTCGTATAGTCTTTTAAAGGGCGTGTTGTAGAACTTACACGAAGAGACTTGATATGTATGTACATACCTTAGGATGTAGTTTCTGAGGCGTCTTCGCATATATTGATATCATATTGATTACCTCTCCTGGTACAACATACAACAACCTCCATATACATTCCTCCCATCACCTACATGAATTTATCTGTCTATTTAATACTCCAGTGGCCTTTGCTTACCTCCTTCTGAGTTGATTATGGTGAGGCTGTATTCTAGTTGAAAAGGCAAGGACAGATACGAAAGACGCCTGATCTGGAATATCATGAGTAAACAACCTCGGGCATCTCATCTATATCAAGTCGAAATACCCCTTGGAAGTGCTGAAGCTGCGGAGATAGTTAGGATTAGAACCTAAACGCTTGTGTAAACCTCGTTATCGTCAATTATAAGAGGATGTAGTGGTTCTACCCTCGAAGACTTTCTTTCTTCCTACACTGACTGCCATAGTTGACCCACCGGCATAATCATGGCCAACCCGGCTGACAATGTGTAAGTATGTAGTTAGCCAGCCACCGGTAATTCCACTAATCTTTGGCCGATGTTAGGGAAGGTCCATTAGTCGTCGGTATTTTCATCAACGCAGTCCTACTGGGTGTCATGTCTACCCAAGTCTACTTGTACTATATTTCTTTCAAAAGGTTAGGTGATCGACAATATAAACCATTTTGTGATTCTAAATCATTATTTTCAGTGACCGGCTTTGGATGAAGATATTCGTAAGACACGTCTTCATCTCATATGCATGGCATGACTTGGAACCTGATCCCGGGTGGCTGTCCTGTTCATATGCGATATCGTTAACACCGTATTCAACATTGCTGCACTGTATCAAACCCTCATTCAACACTTCGGTGAGTCTGTACTTCGGGGGATGTACAGGAATCAGTCTCTCATTGTATCTAATTACAGGAGACTTTGTTTTTCTGGGGGAGATTACATGGCGTGAGTCTCCAAATCTTCGTCGGTGATTCCGTGTTAAATTAAATAATTGGTTCTAGTCTTTGACACTGGTAAGTAATTCATTTATCCACGAAAGTCGAGTCAATGCATGACATTGGTCTGATATAGATCCGGCTTTGATGGTATGATTACTCGCCTTTATGCAAAAGGATCCTGATGCGATTTACAAAGGGTATCATCGTTACCTCAACTCAGTTATTCTTCACATGGAGAATATATGCCTTGACCAAGAGGAGATTCCTTTCTCTTCTCATCGTTTTTGAGGAGGTCAGGCTCCGCATTCTATTACCTTCCAATCATCATGCTGAAGAAAAGAAAGATTACAGTTTCCGCTATGGTAACTGCCGTGAAAATCGCTGACGCACCCATATTTGTGTTGTTAGCCAAAATCAGGGTAAGCTCGAGATGAAATCCTCTGAAATTCTTTTGTTGAATAGGTGTAGGGGCCCATTGTCGTTTGGCTATCCGCCGAAGTCATTGGTGATATTCTCATTACACTTAGCCTCGTCACTTACTGGTAAGTGGGCCTCGAATTTATTATTCCCCTACTGTCCTTGACTTGACTTTAGAGTAAGTCCTAGCAATGCTGACTCGACCTAGGACCTATTTCACTTGCTATTGGTGCAGTCTAAACAGAGAACGAGTTTTCACCAAACGGACATGCTCATTGATCATATCATTAGAAGTATGTTTAAAATCGCTGGCTTGTATGTTCTAGCATGGATCTACAAATCTTTAACAAAATCTAATAAATAAGACAAGGCATCTCATTTTCACCTTCCCGCTTTGCAAGCTGTACTCCAATTCGTTGATGAGCACCCTTAATTCTCGCGGTGTTTGGATGGGGTCATCCAGAGATGACATGCGAGGCAGCAATGGGCCAAAGAATTCCTTCAACAGCACCGCCTCAACAGAGCGTGGTTTTAAAGCAGTCCCATTACCTGTCAAACTGGTTTCGAAAAGCAGATTTCCTTTTGCGCTTAATATATGGAATTTCTCATGGCAGCGCTATTGGACCATCCAACCTCCCCACAAACCGGGGAAACATCGACAACGGGCTAAAATATATAGGATAGGCGCAATGGCAAAAGGGGGAAGGAGCGAGTGTGATGAGAAGAAACGAGAAGATACCAGACGAGAAAAGAACAGAAGTGGCATAATGATGGGGGAAGTGGGAAGGGGGAGAGGGAAAAGTTCAGTAAAAAAGTCCGTTGCGCGTCGAGCATGTTGAGCTCGCGACAATACCTACTGGACGACCTGGTACAGGAAGCAGCCGGGGTACTTGGCCTTGATCTCCTCCTCGATCCACCAGTACGGGGTAACATACGTGATATCAGTCTCGTCACCAGGACCTGCGCCGCCGATGACGAGCCCGACGATGCGACCCTCCCTGGTGAGGACGATGGACCCCGAGTCACCAGGATCGGAAAACTTCCCATGCGCCCTATCGTCGTAGGCCAAGACGGCGGGGGGTTGCGGATCTCGTCGGCCGAGACGATGCCGGAGGCCTGGAGGAGACCATCCTTGGGGTACCGGTAGTGTGCTTGATCGGCCGGCCAAGGGAACATGGTATTTCCATATTCAGCAATCGAGAGGTTCCCACCTGAAGAGGAAAGAAAGTAATAGTCAGCTAAAACCAGCTGCAGACAAGAAGATGGGAGATGGAAAAACGCGAGACGAGATATGAAGAAGAAGAATGTACCAATGTAGACTTTGTTTCCTTTAAAGTTGGCCCAGTCTATTTTCTCATCGTACAGCTTGATTAGGGCCCAATCCTTTGTAAATCCATAGGGATCGGTGGAGACCTCCACTTTCTCGGCATGCAACACAAAGCCAATGACGCGCTGGTCAGGTGTGGTACGTCATTTCGTGACCTCGTCGTACAATGCGTTGACCTGCTGGATCTCCTTCTTCGCCTTCGCCACCAGGTCCATATACTCCTGGCGCTTCTCGACAACCCCCGGGGACTCTCCCTTGCCCGTCAGCCCGTCAAGCGCGTCGTTCCAAGCGTCGATGGAGCATAAGCGGTTGCTGATGGTGCTCATCATGGCCTTGACAGCGTTGGTGTAGCCCGTGTTACCGAGCGCGATGACCTCCTCACGATGCTGGCTTTTGTCCTTATGCGCCATGCCTGTGTTGGGGTAGACAGGAGGGGGACGGGCGACGTGGGCGCAGGTCAGGAGGGCGGTACGGTTGTCGTCTTTGCTAAGACGAAAGAAGAGACTGCCTGTGCCCTCGAAGTGAGGGTACTTGAGGGGTGCGATGGAGAGACCGAGAGCGGCGGTGAAGGGCTTTCGCAGTTCGGGGACATCGTCGAGGAGGGGGTTGAACGAGAGGAGCTTGGGGCCGGCAGCGACGGAACGAGTGACGACTGACTCGACAAAGGCCACCTCGATGTCGGGGAAGCCGGCCTTGACGAGGATCTCCTTGATGGCGGCGGTAGCGGCAACGGCGTCATCGTAGAGGAGGGAGTGGGGCTTCACGCCGATGGAGAGGATGAGAGGGCAAAAGGGTTTGGCCTCCCCGGCGTTGGCGTAGGCGAAGGGGTTGATGGAAGTCCAGTTGACGCCCCTGGAGTCGAGGGACTGGTAGATACTCTCGGCGATAGTGAGCCAATTAGGTCCAATGGGGTGCCCGTAGGCCGGGCGAGCCTCACGTTCGATGCCCTGAGCTTGAGGACCCTTGCGGACGGGCCAGTCAGGGCCAGACTTGAATATACAGGGAGTGCGGCTGGGGTAGAAGTCGGTGTAGGCATTGGGGTACATGTCTGAGAGCACGAGCTTGTCGGAAGAGGCAGTTGAGGAGACGAGTGTGTCGATGGGGGAGATGGGAGACGGTTTTTCGAACGCGCCGATAGTTAATCAGTCTGCGAGAAATTCCTCATGGAGGTTGAGAGAGTAAGCATCGATGGACGACTCTATCGACGAGAGAGCAGAGAGGGAAAAAAGAGAACCCCAGAAAAGACCATGTTTAGTAATGAGGAGGGATCAATAAAAGCAAAGGGGCTTACTTTCAAAGAGACTTTTTTTCGCGTTTTGGTAGTAAAGAGTTGAGACGATGTAAGGTCAATATACTACGAGACAAGCAAGAAAACGCAGAAGGACACACCTTCGCCCACAGAACGTTTGCTCCTGCCTCAGCCCACACCTCGACATCTCCTCATCACGAACTTCCACGCCCGCCGTCCAGGCCTATCAAAGTCGAGCTGTGTATGACGGCACGCAGCCATCTACATTGCGCAGACTCGTCCTCGCTGCTCGTATCATCGCTGTCGTTGAGGACTACAATGACGTTTGCGTGATTCCGCCTCAAACTACAGCTGGACGTGTCACCCACCGGTTCTTTCACCAATAGTCCCTTCCAAGAGGGGCACCTCGTTGTCACCAACGCCATCGACCTGCCATCATATGCGAATTGTCCTGTCAATACCGATGCGCCCTTAAAATTCGTGGACCGTTCGCGGGAAGGCTTGAACAGGTGAGTAAGCATCATCATCGCCCCCTGCTGTGATTTGACATTGCTCACCCACCTGTCTTTCTCCTCCCACCACAGCCGTCGTCTATGCGTCACCACCACCTGAAGGGCTATAACGATCGGCGACCTTGGCAGACATCCGGGCGGGTGTAGAACGTGAGGGAGCGGGCAGTTGGTTGGGATTCAGACGAGGTAAGTTGTGTGGAATGTTGTGGTGATACTGTACTTATCCGGCGTGTAGATCGCTCTTGAGCTCGCTGCAGGTTGCCTGACCCCCCTGCAAGGGTGTCAACACTTCATGGGATCCATCTCCGACGTCAAGAGCATGTCGTATTCACAGATCGGAGTTGGGAGGTTCACCAGCACGTCGGGAACGGATGTCGGCGTGAGTTCTGGGCGGCAGGGATGGGTGGTGGTATCTGCAGGTCGAGGATGACGGCTGGGGTATAATTAAGGTCAGTCCCATCCTTTGACGTCGGAACTCACGACTTACCGTTCCTACAGCCTCTGGATAACGATTTGGGTGCATTGCGGCCGTCTGACGCTCCCTGGGTACGTCAGCGCTTCCGGGGCCCCATCTACCGCGTCAAGAGCGTGCCGCATCCTCAAATCCGAGTGGGTGGGTTTACCAGCATTTGGGGAACGATCAGCACGAGTTCTGGGTGGCGAGGACGGTTAGTGGCGGGCGCTGTGGGATCGGAAGAGGGCTGGGGTGGTCAGGAGCTTATCGGAGTCTGTAGGCGTACCAGGACTCGAGAGCACACTCTGGTGCGAATCATGGGCGGCCAGGGCTCGTGTCGGGGATGCATAGCGTGCATACCGTCCCTTTGCGGGTGTGGGGCCAAGGGTAAGTCTATGGCTGATGTCTGACAATTCAAAGCCCTCACCTTTCATCTAGAGCAGTCAACCACAACGGGCTCTTGTCTCCTGGAGCTAGATATCCCAGTGGAAGGCAGAACGACGCGTAAGCGGATATGGGAGCACCTAAGGAGGGAGGTATGGGAGTCGGGAGGCATACCAGCACCTGCGGAACAGGAGCCAGCGCGAGTTGTGGGTGGCGGGAATGGGTGGCGGGAGCGGCGGCGGGTCCAGAAAGGCTGCTGGGGCACAGTGAAGGTCGGCGCCGTCTTTAGGCGTCATAATCCACAACTGGCCTTTCCTGTAGCCCCTGTACTTTATCCTGGATGGCGAGATGGGTGTGGGTGGAGAGGTAAGCTTTTTGTCGATCAGGAGCAATTTGAACACTCACCTATCTCCTAGAACCCGTGTGGAGGTCGTCCAAGGCGGCCTATGACGTCCTGTTACTTTGAGGGGCTGAGGAAGACGGGACAAGGTGATGCTACAGATGGATTGGGATGGAAGGTTAGTCAAGTACTTCACAGCTTGAAGTGAATACTTACCTGTCTCCCAGCATTCATTCCTGATTCCTGGACGAGCGAGAGTGTGAGAGGCGGTCGCTGGAGACTCAGAGGTATGTCAGCAAGGTTTCTTCGTTATGAGGTTGTCACTTACCTCGAAATCGAGGTATTAAACGCCGCCCTTTGCTGATCGGGAGACTCCGTCAAGGCAACCTGAACACGAAGATGAGCAGTCGAAGACTTACCAGTGTTGTCAACTACACCGACATCGAGCTCAATCCCGAGGGTGAGGAGTGTCGAAGGCGTACGGGAGGAGGAGGAAAGGTAGTGGAGGAGGAGGAGGAGGAGAAGAAGAAGGCTGAGAGCCTGGAGAATTCGGTTGGATGTGCAGGGCTTTTATACACATTCATAGGTATCTGAAGTGGTGTGTATCATAGGTCGAATGGAGGTAGGAGGAGTGGGCGGATGTCGAGACCCTGAGATTGTAGTGTTAAGCGAGCCTCCGTCATTTCACCACCTCCCTTCCTTTCTCCGTTCCCGTTTCTTTCGCTTGTAAATTATATTCTTATGTGGCTGTAGAGCTGAGTTCAATGCCTACCAGTTGAGATAGATCACAATATTTACACCTTGAAGACAAGTTTAGTGGCATTCGTTTTAACTTGAGATTTAAAGAAACCCTTGCAAACAGATCTATGCAAGTACTACGTACACCATTGAAACTGGGGGCTCAGCTCGAAAGAGGGTGGTCCAGACCACATATTATGATACTGGAGCTTCGATACCCCCTGTAAATGAAGGGAAATTTTATTCGAAGTGCGGAAACGAGAGGATTCACTAATTGCGAAGCAAGGATGGACAACAAATGCGCAACCTGCTCGAAATTCCATCTTCCAAGCGCAGAATTCTCGAACTAGAAGCAAACGTAATAGTCTGACAGGACCCTTGATGGGTGTCGCAAGGGTGAGTGTTTCGAAATTTTACTGCTTTGTTTGAATGCGATTTGGAAACGGGGATGGAGGAGAAGGTCCGGGGATGTGAACAAGTGCCGTTACCTTCGTGGCTCTCATTCTTCTTCCTCACACTTTATTGACCTAGTCAAGATGATTATTACTACTACAGTCTTTTCAATGAAAGGATTAAAAGTGCTGTTTCTTTTCTAATTCAGCTGCACGAGCTTTGCTGTTTGTGTGGCGCACATTACTTTGATTGATCTTTTGCATGGCCAAAGTCCACTCTGCGCACCGTCTCATGCAATTTTTACTCAGTATCAGCTCGGTATCAGTACGTGATATTAAATTTACGTATAATGCATATGAAGAAAAGAATGCATTTGTTCTTTTGAATGAATTTGGACACTCAAACCGAAGACAACTCAGATGCTCGCAGATCGGCTATTGAAGAATAATTTACGTGCAGAATATATAGTAAGGGCTCTTAACGGGCACCCATAGAAAAGGCAATGATGCAACTGACATATTTTGAGTGCTCAATGACTCAAAATTTGAGTGGAGGGGAGAATATATCATCGACAGCATTGACTGTGCAGCATTTGTCACTTGGGGAGTTCAGCCAAATTATTTCAGTGGCATCTTTGAGCATGCTGTCCAAATTGAGAGCTGGCTTATCATTGTCAGAGTCCATCATCGTATGCAGGAGTGCTGCGAGTAAGAGAAATAAAGTTTGTATTGATTTTTTTTTGCATGCGTGTGGCTGTAAGTCAATTCAAGCTCCGACTAAAATCTCATTGTGTTTCATCAAAGTCGCAAAAGCTCGGTATCTTGACCGTTTGCTGTTCATTTAAGCCCAAAAAAATGACTAAAATTGTAAGTAAAAGTTCAGTTTGAACCCAGTTCGCAAATATCTCCAAAAATAAGAACTGAGAACAGAATTTCTGTGGTCCACAGCCGAACAGAACCAGAATAGAACAGAACCGACTGTTCGGTTCAGCCAGTTCAGGTCCGAACTCTCAGTTCGGAATTGGTTCGGAACTGAACTTTGGAAACTCTAACTTAGATATCAACCTGTCCATCTAATATTCGTGAACCTCCAAACAAATCCAATCCAATCACAGTGCATACTCTCTGGACAACTAAAGGCGACAATGAGTTTATCTGGCAGTGGGATACAAAATCTAAAAATGGCTCAGAATTTCGGTGCTAGAACCTTGGATCAAAATGCAGGAATTGATCGGATAAGCGTGAAGGAAGACAAAGGATAGGACGAAGCGTGAGGCTGAAACTTGTTAGCATGGGATGGCGTGATTTTGACTTACCTAAAATCATTTGATCGGATGGAAGCTGACCTTTAATTTCAGGTATAAAGGTTGCCACATTTTGGCGGGTTGATCCCCAATTTCCTTCCCTCGCCACACTGTCATTATGACAGTCCGTCCTTTGCAAGATGTTGTCGTTGATACCCATCTACCCTGATCAGACCTCTCTCTATACTGTCATGTGAAGCTCAACTTCGAGCATGCCTCCACGTCGATCAACTTGGTAAGTTTGTATCTCTATTTACATCATATTTGAACTCACTTGTATGTATTAATTTATGTAGGAATATCAGAAATCATGAATATGAGGAGTGCGGGACAGTAGATGGTCAACGACAATTGGGTCTTTGTTGTATGTCCATCTCTTTGATCACTTTTTGATGATGACTTACACCTATATTAGAATTATTACTATTTTATATTACCGGGAGGCTGGAGCATCGCCTCAACTACATAGCTCACAATATTCATGAAGGAGTGAGTTCGATGGTTGACTTGGATTTTTTCAAATTTTACTCACTAACTTGGGCTGTCCTCAGGTTTTCGTCAGCTTGGCTTTGGCTGGAAGAATGACTCCCATGGTTTTGATCTAAATGCGATGAATGGAAGACAATGGCAAGTGGATATCTTGCGTGTCAATGTCTCAAAGGGCTTATCAAATTTATTTTCACGCAGATGGTGAGACAGTGGACAAAAGTACAAGCCAATCTCGCAATTCCAATATCAGTGCTGGGTAAAAGGGATAATCGATGCCAGGGAAGAAGTGCGTACATATTCAGTCCTATTTTTTGATTTCCAGTGAATGCTAACTCAAAGTTTTAGCATTAATTTCAGAAGAGTTAGTGGTTTCTTAACTGGGACCTCACTGGGTCTGTTGTTTAAGCTGGATCAGGTATGTTTGCGAGAATAGTCAAGTCGACTGATTTTACTCACCTTTTCTGATTTAGCAACAACTTGCCATTTTTGAACTCTGCCTAGTCGTAGATAGACCTTTCTTTGTAACTCGTAGATAGAGCAAAACTATGCTGGTCTGCAGACCATTTTAAACTACCAAGTGCCTTCGGGACGGGGAAACTATGTCAGTGCCAACTGCAAATCTGAAAAACGACTTGCACTCATTTTCAACATGGACCTCAGTCACCCCTCTTTTCAAGGCTGCTCATTGGCTGGAAGGTGAAGAGGACCCCAGGGAGTGCAACGGCAATCATACACAATTCATTTTCATTTCATATGGAGGCGGAAGAGTCGATGGCGCTGCACTCTGCCTGGTCGCCCACCTGCTGACACCACCTCTACCCTGGTTGGCATTCCGATCTAGAAGGCCCCGTAACAAGGCATCCCGTCCTTCAGAACTGCTACTGGCAAGTTCTCGCTGCAGCTCTGTTACCAGTTCCTGCACGCGAGGATTATCTCCTTCTCTGTTCCCCGCCAATTCATCTTGCTCAAATGGGCCAGGGGCTCGGATGGCCGTGGTTGTTGGTTCTGCATTGACTGCAGGCGGGAAAGTTCGAGTTTGCTTTGAGGAAGGGAGGGGTTGGAGTGAGTGTGCTCAGCGGGGAGATTGAAGGGATCCACTGAATGTTTGAGAGGGGTAAGGGTAGTCAACAGCTGAAATATGGATGATGGCTTACCGCGTAACAAGGAAGAAGAGGACTGTGTGCTAATATGCATCCCAGATTCTTCATTTGTTGGACCCGGCGTATTGTTGCTATCTATCCTTCGAGTAGGCTTTCCAATTTGCATGAGAAGTCGGAAGAAGCGTTCGTCCTGTTTTCGACATAAGATGGTGGTGGGAATGGGACGGGTGTTGTGCTTGAGTCATATGCATCGTCAGCTGGAGAATATGCAGTTACTATTAAAAAACAATGGGGACGATAATTGAGAGAAAAGACTTGCCATCAGCAGGTGCTCCGCGCCGCCTTATTGCGCGTTTCCGCCATAACCAGAAAAGAAGACCCAGAATGATTATGACAGCTAAACTTCCAACAACCGCTCCGATGATAACCCCTCGGGAGGTTGAGGTTTTGACGAACTTGGAGGCACTCCGCTGCCAGAAGTATCCGAACCAGGATTTGATGTACCATTCCCATTCCCACTCGGTGTGTTACTGGCACTTGTATCCATACTAGTGGACTCCCACTGCTCGTGTTGGTCGCCTTTCCCAGTTGATGCGTGCTAGTAGAAGTATTCGTACTAGTAGAGCTTCCACTGGTTGGGGTTCCACTGGTCGGGTTTCCAGTGGTCGGGCTTCCGCTGGCCGTGCTTCCACTGGTCGTGCCATCTGCGCTTGGCGATATTGAGCCTGGTGCTGGCTTCGATGCCAAAGTACTGAAAGACGGCTGGTACAAGATGTAGTCGAGTGTGAAAAAACCACTGCTCGTCTCCGCAACTTTCATCTCCAAAATGTGGTTGCCCGGAGTGAGCGAGTCGCTCGAGTACCAGGTGAAGGTAGGATTCAGATTTCCGTTGCTGGCTGCGAACTGGGTGGCTGGTAATGGCACGCCGTCCATGATGAATGATACTGAGATCGGACCGTCATTGATGACGCCGTGTACAGATACGGAGCTACCTGGAAAAGGTGGTCAGACAACGGAAAGTAATTTAACTTGAAAGACGAACCAGCAAATGAAAATGTAGCTGAGGCGCCTACTGAATTGGTTTGACGGGTTGAACCTCCATAGGGAGTCCGAGAATTTGTCGATGCTTGCAGAACACCCGAGTTCTTCGTCCAGTCCCCGCTATATACGATTGAAGAATCCGTATCATCCACAATCAATGTCTGCCCAGAGAGATCGGTATCTTTCGCAGCAGTAACGACGAAAAAATCGAAATTGAGGTTGGAAAGGGTGAAGAAGCTGACGGTATGACTGCCGAGGAAAGGGTGGGAGTTTGGTAGAATAATTATCGGTCCCTGCTCAGGGATGGTAGTACTGGAGGGAGACCCGCCGTCAATGGTGAGACTTGTGAACTCTGCGAATGTGGTGGAGAAATTTGCGGATCCCAGTTCGCCATAAAACGCTGCAGATGTCCCTGGCCCCGTTTCATTATTAGCAGGGCATGATGGGAAGACGACATGAGAATAACACACCTTGAAAACTTAATGAGACGGTACCGCCTGCCAGAGGGAGTGCTGTGCCCCCTATAAAGGCATTGATTGAAGACTTGGATCCGCCGCCGTGATCTTGAAGGAAGGTGTGGTTTCGTCAAGGAAAACGTTGGCCATGAATGTAAATGAGGGTGAACATAGGGAACAAAGGAGGGATACCCGTGTCTGCCAGGACCGCCGTACCCTGTGTTACTTTCGTATGCAAACATTGTCAATGAAAGATGGTGCCGAAGCACTTGGGCAACGATCAACGTGTGAGGAGCTAAAATTAGCACAGTCAATCTACAGGGACATTGCAATTTGAACTACCAAGTGCCTTCGGGACGGGGAAACATTGACAACGGGCTAATAGTGGATAGGCGCGACGGCAAAAGGGGGAAGGAGCGAGTGTGATGAGAAGAGACGAGAAGATACCAGACGAGAAAAGAAAAGAAGCGGCATAATGGCGGGGGAAGGAAACTCAGCTTTAAAGACCCGAAACCAATCATCCCTCATCCTTCCGCTCTGTAACGAGATTGGACACGGCACACCTTCCCCTTGTCTCCGTCGACACCTTACATGCTGGGTGAGCATTCCTCTTATCAACCTTGCATTATTTGCTTACCGTTCTTTTCACAGCTTCACTGTCCCATCATCTTCCCAGCCGACGCCACGATCTCAAGGCCCGACCTGCACCGCCTTGTCATCGTTCAAGCAACGGCCCCAGTCGAAATCGAGGGCGATCGGGAGGATCGCAATGGGTGTCTTATGTTAACTGAACTCCCTATTCACAGCACGGCCTTCACCCTAGTCGAAATCGAGGACGATCGAAAGAGCGGGGAGGTTCATATCGCGTCAAGTAACCTTGCGAGTTGCCAGCGTAAGTGCACTTTATCTTTTCAAGCAAGTTTGGTTTGCTTACCTCCCAGCAGCTGTACACCGCCAACCAAGCACGCGATCTTGAAGAACCACCAGGCGGCGTCTTTGCAAGCACATCTCCACAACGGCGACAGCATTTGGCAGTGAAAGTGGTGTGGCATAGGGCCAGGAGGTCGGCCTGGAGTCAGTCAAAGTAAGTCACTTCTTCTTTCATGACTTTGCCTGTAGCTGACCTCTCTACTTACAGATCGCTACCTCCACCGCCTAAGAAATCGTGCATCGGTACCAATCACAACGAGGACGATCGGTGAGTAATAGCAATGGGTTTGGGAGGTCGGAAAAATCTAGGTATGTGCCGTTCAGTTCCTCTTTCGCATTCAACAACACTTACCTTTGCCCACAGAATGTTTGCACTGCCTCAGCCCACACCTCGATTCCTCCTCATCCAACTCCACGCCCGCCGTCCAGCCTATCAAAGTCGAGCTGTGTATGACGGCACGCAGCCATCTACATTGCGCAGGCTACTCGTATCATCGCTGCCGTTGAGGACCCCAACGACGTTTGCGTGATTTCCGCCCCAACTACCGCTGAACGTCTCACCCCCCGGTTCTTTCACCAATAGTCCCTTCCAAGAGGGGCACCTCGTTGTCACCAACGCCATCGACCTGTCATCGTTTGCGAATTGCGCTGTCAATACCGATGCGCCCTTAAAATTCGTGGACGACGTCCGACGCACCGTTCGCGGGAAGGCTTAGTTGAACAGGTGAGTAAGCATCACAATGTCGTCCTCCGCTGTGATGTCGCATCACTCACCCTCTTGCCTTTCTCCTCCCACCACGGCCTTCGTCTACGCGTCACCAACCACCTACCCACCCAACGACGTTTGCGTGATTTCCGCCTCAAGCTACCGCTGGATCGATTCACCTCCGGTTCTTTCACCAACAGGAACCAAAGCCGCATTGTCGACACCGACCTCCGTGTTGACCACCACCTATCTATGAAACCCCACGTCAACATCCCTGTTATCGCCCTTTACGATACCGATGCGCCCCTGAAATTCATGAGACAGAGCGTTTGCGGGAAGGCTTGAAAAGGTGAGCAAGCATCATGACAACCCCTCTGTCGTTGCTCACACACCTGTCTTTCTCCTCTCACCAAAGCCTTTGCCTATGGATACCAACCACCCACACCACCCACTTTTGATGAACACCATGATCGGCGGCTTTGGAAGACGCTGGGGCGAGTGTAGAATGTGAGGGAGCAGGCAGTAGCATGGGATTCAGATGATGTGAGTCGCATGGAATGTGGCGTTGATACCGTACTTACCTGGCTTGTAGGACCTCCTTCGAGCTCGCAGGAGACCGCTCGCTCGTTGTCGCCAACGCCATCGACCCGCCGTCATATGTCAACATCCCTGTTATTGCCTTTTGCAGTACCGATGCGCCCTTAAAATTCGTGGACAGTTCGCGGGAAGGCTTGACCAGGTGAGTAAGCATCATCATCGCCCGCTGCTGTGATTTGACATTGCTCACCCACCTGTCTCTCTCCTCCCACCAGAGCCGTCGTCTATGCGTCACCACCACCTGAAGGGCTATAACGATCGGCGGCCTTGGCAGACGTCTGGGCGGGTGTAGAAACTGTGGGCGATGGGCGGTTGTCTGGGGTTCGGACGAGGTAAGTTGCGTGGAATGTTGTTGTGATACTGTCCTCACCTGTTATGTAGGATGGCCCTTGAGCTCGCTGCAGACTGCCTGACCCCCCTGCGAGGGTGTCAACACTTCATGGGATCCATCTCCGATGTCAAGAGCATGTCGTATTCACAGATCGGAGTTGGGAGGTTCACCAGCACCTCGGGAACAGATGTCGGCATGTGTTCTGGGCGGCAGGGATGGGTGGTGGTATCTGCAGGTCGAGGAAGACGGCTGGGGCATAATCAAGGTCAGTCTCACTTTTTGGCGTCGGAACTCACTGCTTACCGTTCCTACAGCCTCTGGATAACAAAACGGGTGCTTGGCGGCCGTCTGATGGTTCTTGGACATGTCAACGCTTCCTGGGCCCCGTCTACCGCGTCAAGAGCGTGCCGCATCGTCAAATCCGAGTTGGTGGGTTTACCAGCATTTGGGGAACGATCAGCACGAGTTCTGAGCAGCGAGGACGGTTGGTGGCGGGCGCTGTGGGATCGGAAGAGGGCTGGGGTGGTCAGGAGCTTATCGGAGTCTGTAGGCGTACCAGGACTCGAGAGCACCCTCTGGTGCGAATCATGGGCGGCGAGGATTCATGTCGAGAATGCGTAGCGTGCATACCGTCCCTTTGCGGGTGTGGGACAACGAGTAAGTCTATTTCTAATTTCTGACAATTCAGAGGCCTCACCTTTCGTACTAGAGAGATCGACCAAGACGTGCTCTTGTCTCCTGGAGCCAAAAATCTCGATACAAGGCAGAACGACGCGTAGGCGGATATGCGAGCACCTGAGGAGGGAGGTATGAGAGTCTGTAGGCGTACCAGCACCCGCGGAACAGGAGTCAGCACGAGTTGTGGGTGGCGAGAATGGGTGGTGGGAGCGGCGGCGGATCCAGGAAGGCTGCTGGGGCACAGTGAAGGTCGGTGCCATCTTTAGGCGTCGTAATCCACAACTGGCCTTTCCTGTAGCCCCTGTACTTCATCCTGGATGGCGAGACGGGTGTGGCTAGAGAGGTAAGCTTTTTTGTCGATCAGGAGCAATTTGAGCACTCACCTATCTCCTAGACCCGGTGTGGAGGTCGTCCAAGGCGGCCTATGACGTCCTGTTACTTTGAGGGGCTGAGGAAGACGAGACAAGGTGATGCTACAGATGGATTGGGATGGAAGGTTAGTCAAGTACTTCACAGCTTGAAGTGAATACTTACCTGTCTCCCAGCATTCGTTCCTGATTCCGTGGACGAGCGAGAGTGTGAGAGGCGGTCGCTGGAGACTCAGAGGTATGTCAGCAAGGTTTCTTTATTATGAGGTTGTCACTTACCTCGAAATCGAGGTATTAAACGCCGCCCTTTGCTGATCGGGAGACTCCGTCAAGGCAACCTGAACACGAAGATGAGCAGTCGAAGACTTACCAGTGTCGTCAACTACACCGACATCGAGCTCAATCCCGAGGGTGAGGAGTGTCGAAGGCGTACGGGAGGAGGAGGAAAGGTAGTGGAGGAGGAGGAGGAGGAGAAGAAGAAGGCTGAGAGCCTGGAGAATTCGGTTGGATGTGCAGGGCTTTTATACACATTCATAGGTATCTGAAGCAGCGTGTATCATAGGTCGAATGGAGGTAGGAGGAGTGGGCGGATGTCGAGACCCTGAGATTGTAGTGTTAAGCGAGCCTCCGTCATTTCACCACCTCCCTTCCTTTCTCCGTTCCCGTTTCTTTCGCTTGTAAATTATATTCTTATGTGGCTGGAGGGCCGAGTTCAATGCCTACCAGTTGAGATAGATCACAATATTTACACCTTGAAGACAAGTTTAGTGGCATTCGTTTTAACTTGAAATTTAAAGAAACCCTTGCAAACAGATCTATGCAAGTACTACGTACACCATTGAAACTGGGGGCTCAGCTCGAAAGAGGGTGGTCCAGACCACATATTATGATACTGGAGCTTCGATACCCACTGTAAATGAAGGGAAATTTTATTTGAAGTGCGGAAACGAGAGGATTCACTAATTGCGAAGCGAGGATGGACAACAAATGCGCAACCTGCTCGAAATTCCATCTTCCAAGCGCAGAATTCTCGAGCTAGAAGCAAACGTAATAGTCTGACAGGACCCTTGATGGGCGTCGCAAGGGTGAGTGTTTCGAAAATTTACCGCTTTTTTTGAATGCGATTTGGAAACGGGGATGGAGGAGAAGGTCCGGGGATGTGAACAAGTGCCATTACCTTCGTGGCTCTCATTCTTCTTCCTCACACTTTATTGACCTAGTCAAGATGATTATTACTACTACAGTCTTTTCAATGAAAGGATTAAAAGTGCTGTTTCTTTTCTAATTCAGCTGCACGAGCTTTGCTGTTTGTGTGGCGCACATTACTTTGATTGATCATTTGCACGGCCAAAGTCCACTCTGTGCACCGTCTCATGCAATTTTTACTCAGTATCAGCTCGGTATCAGTACGTGATATTAAATTTATGTATAATGCATATGAAGAAAAGAATGCATTTGTTCTTTTGAATGAATTTGGACACTCGAACCGAAGACAACTCAGATGCTCACAGATCGGCTATTGAAGAATAATTTACGTGAAGAAGATATAGTAAGGGCTCTTAACGGGCACCCATAGCCTGAAAAGGCAATGATGCAACTGACATATTTTGAGTGCTCAATGACTCAAAATTTGAGTGGAGGGGAGAATATATCATCGACGGCATTGACTGTGCAGCATTTGTCACTTGGGGAGTTCAGCCAAATTATTTCATTGGCATCTTTGAGCATGCCGTCCACATTCAGAGCTGGCTTATCATTGTCAGAGTCCATCATTGTACGCAGGAGTGCTGCGAGTAAGAGAAATAAAGTTTGTATTGATTTTTTTTTGCATGCGTGTGGCTGTAAGTCAATTCAAGCTCCGACTAAAATCTCATAGTGGGTCATCAAAGTCGCAAAAGCTCAGTATCTTGACCGTTTGCCCTTGGTTTAACCCCAAAAAAATGACTAAAATTGTAAGTAAAAGTTCAGTTTGAACCCAGTTCGCAAATATCTCCAAAAATAAGAACTGAGAACAGAATTTCTGTGGTCCACAGCTGAACAAAACCAGAATAGAACAGAACTGAATGTTTGGTTCAGCCGGTTCAGGTCCGAACTGAGAGTTCGGAACTGAACTTTGGAAACTCTAACTTAGATATCAACCTGTCCATCTAATATTTGTGAACCTCCAAACAAATCCAATCCAATCACAGTGCATACTCTCTGGACAACTAAAGGCGACAATGAGTTTATCTGGCAGTGGGATACAAAATCTAAAAATGGCTCAGAATTTCGGTGCTAGAACCTTGGATCAAAATGCAGGAATTGATCGGATAAGCGTGAAGGAAGACAAAGGATAGGACGAAGCGTGAGGCTGAAACTTGTTAGCATGGATGGCGTGATTTTGACTTACCTAAAATCATTTGATCGGATGGAAGCTGACCTTTAATTTCAGGTATAAAGGTGCCACATTTTGGCGGGTTGATCCCCAATTTCCTTCCCTCGCCACACTGTCATTATGACAGTCCGTCCTTTGCAAGATGTTGTCGTTGATACCCATCTACCCTGATCAGACCTCTCTCTATACTGTCATGTGAAGCTCAACTTCGAGCATGCCTCCACGTCGATCAACTTGGTAAGTTTGTATCTCTATTTACATCATATTTGAACTCACTTGTATGTATTAATTTATGTAGGAATATCAGAAATCATGAATATGAGGAGTGCGGGACAGTAGATGGTCAACGACAATTGGGTCTTTGTTGTATGTCCATCTCTTTGATCACTTTTGATGATGACTTACACCTATATTAGAATTATTACTATTTTATATTACCGGGAGGCTGGAGCATCGCCTCAACTACATAGCTCACAATATTCATGAAGGAGTGAGTTCGATGGTTGACTTGGATTTTTTCAAATTTTACTCACTAACTTGGGCTGTCCTCAGGTTTTCGTCAGCTTGGCTTTGGCTGGAAGAATGACTCCCATGGTTTTGATCTAAATGCGATGAATGGAAGACAATGGCAAGTGGATATCTTTGCGTGTCAATGTCTCAAAAGGGCTTATCAATTTTATT